>JASJOG010000260.1:0-414810 GCA_030142905.1 Heliopora coerulea
TAAGAGCAGAATGTGAAAGTTTATTGCATAGAAAGTAGTTTTGCAGTGATTTGAGTGGGTTTTGAGGGAAATTACGTTGAAAATTTTAGGTGGAAAAATTTGACCAAAATGTAAAGGGGTTAACCTTTGGTTTTTGACGATTTTTCGACCAATTTTCAACTTTCGAAATAAGAGCAGAATGTGAAAGTTTATTGCATAGAAAGTAGTTTTGCAGTGATTTGAGTGGGTTTTGAGGGAAATTACGTTGAAAATTTTAGGTGGAAAAATTTGACCAAAATGTAAAGGGGTTAACCTTTGGTTTTTGACGATTTTTCGACCAATTTTGAACTTTCGAAATAAGAGCAGAATGTGAAAGTTTATTGCATAGAAAGTAGTTTTGCAGTGATTTGAGTGGGTTTTGAGCGAAATTACGTTGAAAATTTTAGGTGGAAAAATTTGACCAAAATGTAAAGGGGTTAACCTTTGGTTTTTGACGATTTTTCGACCAATTTTGAACTTTCGAAATAAGAGCAGAATGTGAAAGTTTATTGCATAGAAAGTAGTTTTGCAGTGATTTGAGTGGGTTTTGAGGGAAATTACGTTGAAAATTTTAGGTGGAAAAATTTGACCAAAATGTAAAGGGGTTAACCTTTGGTTTTTGACGATTTTTCGACCAATTTTGAACTTTCGAAATAAGAGCAGAATGTGAAAGTTTATTGCATAGAAAGTAGTTTTGCAGTGATTTGAGTGGGTTTTGAGGGAAATTACGTTGAAAATTTTAGGTGGAAAAATTTGACCAAAATGTAAAGGGGTTAACCTTTGGTTTTTGACGATTTTTCGACCAATTTTGAACTTTCGAAATAAGAGCAGAATGTGAAAGTTTATTGCATAGAAAGTAGTTTTGCAGTGATTTGAGTGGGTTTTGAGCGAAATTACGTTGAAAATTTTAGGTGGAAAAATTTGACCAAAATGTAAAGGGGTTAACCTTTGGTTTTTGACGATTTTTCGACCAATTTTGAACTTTCGAAATAAGAGCAGAATGTGAAAGTTTATTGCATAGAAAGTAGTTTTGCAGTGATTTGAGTGGGTTTTGAGCGAAATTACGTTGAAAATTTTAGGTGGAAAAATTTGACCAAAATGTAAAGGGGTTAACCTTTGGTTTTTGACGATTTTTCGACCAATTTTGAACTTTCGAAATAAGAGCAGAATGTGAAAGTTTATTGCATAGAAAGTAGTTTTGCAGTGATTTGAGTGGGTTTTGAGGGAAATTACGTTGAAAATTTTAGGTGGAAAAATTTGACCAAAATGTAAAGGGGTTAACCTTTGGTTTTTGACGATTTTTCGACCAATTTTCAACTTTCGAAATAAGAGCAGAATGTGAAAGTTTATTGCATAGAAAGTAGTTTTGCAGTGATTTGAGTGGGTTTTGAGGGAAATTACGTTGAAAATTTTAGGTGGAAAAATTTGACCAAAATGTAAAGGGGTTAACCTTTGGTTTTTGACGATTTTTCGACCAATTTTCAACTTTCGAAATAAGAGCAGAATGTGAAAGTTTATTGCATAGAAAGTAGTTTTGCAGTGATTTGAGTGGGTTTTGAGGGAAATTACGTTGAAAATTTTAGGTGGAAAAATTTGACCAAAATGTAAAGGGGTTAACCTTTGGTTTTTGACGATTTTTCGACCAATTTTGAACTTTCGAAATAAGAGCAGAATGTGAAAGTTTATTGCATAGAAAGTAGTTTTGCAGTGATTTGAGTGGGTTTTGAGCGAAATTACGTTGAAAATTTTAGGTGGAAAAATTTGACCAAAATGTAAAGGGGTTAACCTTTGGTTTTTGACGATTTTTCGACCAATTTTCAACTTTCGAAATAAGAGCAGAATGTGAAAGTTTATTGCATAGAAAGTAGTTTTGCAGTGATTTGAGTGGGTTTTGAGGGAAATTACGTTGAAAATTTTAGGTGGAAAAATTTGACCAAAATGTAAAGGGGTTAACCTTTGGTTTTTGACGATTTTTCGACCAATTTTCAACTTTCGAAATAAGAGCAGAATGTGAAAGTTTATTGCATAGAAAGTAGTTTTGCAGTGATTTGAGTGGGTTTTGAGGGAAATTACGTTGAAAATTTTAGGTGGAAAAATTTGACCAAAATGTAAAGGGGTTAACCTTTGGTTTTTGACGATTTTTCGACCAATTTTGAACTTTCGAAATAAGAGCAGAATGTGAAAGTTTATTGCATAGAAAGTAGTTTTGCAGTGATTTGAGTGGGTTTTGAGGGAAATTACGTTGAAAATTTTAGGTGGAAAAATTTGACCAAAATGTAAAGGGGTTAACCTTTGGTTTTTGACGATTTTTCGACCAATTTTCAACTTTCGAAATAAGAGCAGAATGTGAAAGTTTATTGCATAGAAAGTAGTTTTGCAGTGATTTGAGTGGGTTTTGAGCGAAATTACGTTGAAAATTTTAGGTGGAAAAATTTGACCAAAATGTAAAGGGGTTAACCTTTGGTTTTTGACGATTTTTCGACCAATTTTCAACTTTCGAAATAAGAGCAGAATGTGAAAGTTTATTGCATAGAAAGTAGTTTTGCAGTGATTTGAGTGGGTTTTGAGCGAAATTACGTTGAAAATTTTAGGTGGAAAAATTTGACCAAAATGTAAAGGGGTTAACCTTTGGTTTTTGACGATTTTTCGACCAATTTTGAACTTTCGAAATAAGAGCAGAATGTGAAAGTTTATTGCATAGAAAGTAGTTTTGCAGTGATTTGAGTGGGTTTTGAGGGAAATTACGTTGAAAATTTTAGGTGGAAAAATTTGACCAAAATGTAAAGGGGTTAACCTTTGGTTTTTGACGATTTTTCGACCAATTTTGAACTTTCGAAATAAGAGCAGAATGTGAAAGTTTATTGCATAGAAAGTAGTTTTGCAGTGATTTGAGTGGGTTTTCAGCGAAATTACGTTGAAAATTTTAGGTGGAAAAATTTGACCAAAATGTAAAGGGGTTAACCTTTGGTTTTTGACGATTTTTCGACCAATTTTCAACTTTCGAAATAAGAGCAGAATGTGAAAGTTTATTGCATAGAAAGTAGTTTTGCAGTGATTTGAGTGGGTTTTGAGCGAAATTACGTTGAAAATTTTAGGTGGAAAAATTTGACCAAAATGTAAAGGGGTTAACCTTTGGTTTTTGACGATTTTTCGACCAATTTTCAACTTTCGAAATAAGAGCAGAATGTGAAAGTTTATTGCATAGAAAGTAGTTTTGCAGTGATTTGAGTGGGTTTTGAGCGAAATTACGTTGAAAATTTTAGGTGGAAAAATTTGACCAAAATGTAAAGGGGTTAACCTTTGGTTTTTGACGATTTTTCGACCAATTTTCAACTTTCGAAATAAGAGCAGAATGTGAAAGTTTATTGCATAGAAAGTAGTTTTGCAGTGATTTGAGTGGGTTTTGAGCGAAATTACGTTGAAAATTTTAGGTGGAAAAATTTGACCAAAATGTAAAGGGGTTAACCTTTGGTTTTTGACGATTTTTCGACCAATTTTCAACTTTCGAAATAAGAGCAGAATGTGAAAGTTTATTGCATAGAAAGTAGTTTTGCAGTGATTTGAGTGGGTTTTGAGCGAAATTACGTTGAAAATTTTAGGTGGAAAAATTTGACCAAAATGTAAAGGGGTTAACCTTTGGTTTTTGACGATTTTTCGACCAATTTTCAACTTTCGAAATAAGAGCAGAATGTGAAAGTTTATTGCATAGAAAGTAGTTTTGCAGTGATTTGAGTGGGTTTTGAGGGAAATTACGTTGAAAATTTTAGGTGGAAAAATTTGATCAAAATGTAAAGGGGTTAACCTTTGGTTTTTGACGATTTTTCGACCAATTTTCAACTTTCGAAATAAGAGCAGAATGTGAAAGTTTATTGCATAGAAAGTAGTTTTGCAGTGATTTGAGTGGGTTTTGAGCGAAATTACGTTGAAAATTTTAGGTGGAAAAATTTGCCAAAATGTAAAGGGGTTAACCTTTGGTTTTTGACGATTTTTCGACCAATTTTCAACTTTCGAAATAAGAGCAGAATGTGAAAGTTTATTGCATAGAAAGTAGTTTTGCAGTGATTTGAGTGGGTTTTGAGCGAAATTACGTTGAAAATTTTAGGTGGAAAAATTTGACCAAAATGTAAAGGGGTTAACCTTTGGTTTTTGACGATTTTTCGACCAATTTTGAACTTTCGAAATAAGAGCAGAATGTGAAAGTTTATTGCATAGAAAGTAGTTTTGCAGTGATTTGAGTGGGTTTTGAGCGAAATTACGTTGAAAATTTTAGGTGGAAAAATTTGACCAAAATGTAAAGGGGTTAACCTTTGGTTTTTGACGATTTTTCGACCAATTTTCAACTTTCGAAATAAGAGCAGAATGTGAACGTTTATTGCATAGAAAGTAGTTTTGCAGTGATTTGAGTGGGTTTTGAGGGAAATTACGTTGAAAATTTTAGGTGGAAAAATTTGACCAAAATGTAAAGGGGTTAACCTTTGGTTTTTGACGATTTTTCGACCAATTTTCAACTTTCGAAATAAGAGCAGAATGTGAAAGTTTATTGCATAGAAAGTAGTTTTGCAGTGATTTGAGTGGGTTTTGAGCGAAATTACGTTGAAAATTTTAGGTGGAAAAATTTGACCAAAATGTAAAGGGGTTAACCTTTGGTTTTTGACGATTTTTCGACCAATTTTCAACTTTCGAAATAAGAGCAGAATGTGAAAGTTTATTGCATAGAAAGTAGTTTTGCAGTGATTTGAGTGGGTTTTGAGCGAAATTACGTTGAAAATTTTAGGTGGAAAAATTTGACCAAAATGTAAAGGGGTTAACCTTTGGTTTTTGACGATTTTTCGACCAATTTTCAACTTTCGAAATAAGAGCAGAATGTGAAAGTTTATTGCATAGAAAGTAGTTTTGCAGTGATTTGAGTGGGTTTTGAGCGAAATTACGTTGAAAATTTTAGGTGGAAAAATTTGACCAAAATGTAAAGGGGTTAACCTTTGGTTTTTGACGATTTTTCGACCAATTTTCAACTTTCGAAATAAGAGCAGAATGTGAAAGTTTATTGCATAGAAAGTAGTTTTGCAGTGATTTGAGTGGGTTTTGAGCGAAATTACGTTGAAAATTTTAGGTGGAAAAATTTGACCAAAATGTAAAGGGGTTAACCTTTGGTTTTTGACGATTTTTCGACCAATTTTCAACTTTCGAAATAAGAGCAGAATGTGAAAGTTTATTGCATAGAAAGTAGTTTTGCAGTGATTTGAGTGGGTTTTGAGGGAAATTACGTTGAAAATTTTAGGTGGAAAAATTTGACCAAAATGTAAAGGGGTTAACCTTTGGTTTTTGACGATTTTTCGACCAATTTTCAACTTTCGAAATAAGAGCAGAATGTGAAAGTTTATTGCATAGAAAGTAGTTTTGCAGTGATTTGAGTGGGTTTTGAGCGAAATTACGTTGAAAATTTTAGGTGGAAAAATTTGACCAAAATGTAAAGGGGTTAACCTTTGGTTTTTGACGATTTTTCGACCAATTTTCAACTTTCGAAATAAGAGCAGAATGTGAAAGTTTATTGCATAGAAAGTAGTTTTGCAGTGATTTGAGTGGGTTTTGAGCGAAATTACGTTGAAAATTTTAGGTGGAAAAATTTGACCAAAATGTAAAGGGGTTAACCTTTGGTTTTTGACGATTTTTCGACCAATTTTGAACTTTCGAAATAAGAGCAGAATGTGAAAGTTTATTGCATAGAAAGTAGTTTTGCAGTGATTTGAGTGGGTTTTGAGCGAAATTACGTTGAAAATTTTAGGTGGAAAAATTTGACCAAAATGTAAAGGGGTTAACCTTTGGTTTTTGACGATTTTTCGACCAATTTTGAACTTTCGAAATAAGAGCAGAATGTGAAAGTTTATTGCATAGAAAGTAGTTTTGCAGTGATTTGAGTGGGTTTTCAGCGAAATTACGTTGAAAATTTTAGGTGGAAAAATTTGACCAAAATGTAAAGGGGTTAACCTTTGGTTTTTGACGATTTTTCGACCAATTTTCAACTTTCGAAATAAGAGCAGAATGTGAAAGTTTATTGCATAGAAAGTAGTTTTGCAGTGATTTGAGTGGGTTTTGAGCGAAATTACGTTGAAAATTTTAGGTGGAAAAATTTGCCAAAATGTAAAGGGGTTAACCTTTGGTTTTTGACGATTTTTCGACCAATTTTCAACTTTCGAAATAAGAGCAGAATGTGAAAGTTTATTGCATAGAAAGTAGTTTTGCAGTGATTTGAGTGGGTTTTGAGCGAAATTACGTTGAAAATTTTAGGTGGAAAAATTTGACCAAAATGTAAAGGGGTTAACCTTTGGTTTTTGACGATTTTTCGACCAATTTTCAACTTTCGAAATAAGAGCAGAATGTGAAAGTTTATTGCATAGAAAGTAGTTTTGCAGTGATTTGAGTGGGTTTTGAGCGAAATTACGTTGAAAATTTTAGGTGGAAAAATTTGACCAAAATGTAAAGGGGTTAACCTTTGGTTTTTGACGATTTTTCGACCAATTTTCAACTTTCGAAATAAGAGCAGAATGTGAAAGTTTATTGCATAGAAAGTAGTTTTGCAGTGATTTGAGTGGGTTTTGAGGGAAATTACGTTGAAAATTTTAGGTGGAAAAATTTGACCAAAATGTAAAGGGGTTAACCTTTGGTTTTTGACGATTTTTCGACCAATTTTCAACTTTCGAAATAAGAGCAGAATGTGAAAGTTTATTGCATAGAAAGTAGTTTTGCAGTGATTTGAGTGGGTTTTGAGCGAAATTACGTTGAAAATTTTAGGTGGAAAAATTTGACCAAAATGTAAAGGGGTTAACCTTTGGTTTTTGACGATTTTTCGACCAATTTTGAACTTTCGAAATAAGAGCAGAATGTGAAAGTTTATTGCATAGAAAGTAGTTTTGCAGTGATTTGAGTGGGTTTTGAGGGAAATTACGTTGAAAATTTTAGGTGGAAAAATTTGATCAAAATGTAAAGGGGTTAACCTTTGGTTTTTGACGATTTTTCGACCAATTTTCAACTTTCGAAATAAGAGCAGAATGTGAAAGTTTATTGCATAGAAAGTAGTTTTGCAGTGATTTGAGTGGGTTTTGAGCGAAATTACGTTGAAAATTTTAGGTGGAAAAATTTGCCAAAATGTAAAGGGGTTAACCTTTGGTTTTTGACGATTTTTCGACCAATTTTCAACTTTCGAAATAAGAGCAGAATGTGAAAGTTTATTGCATAGAAAGTAGTTTTGCAGTGATTTGAGTGGGTTTTGAGCGAAATTACGTTGAAAATTTTAGGTGGAAAAATTTGACCAAAATGTAAAGGGGTTAACCTTTGGTTTTTGACGATTTTTCGACCAATTTTCAACTTTCGAAATAAGAGCAGAATGTGAAAGTTTATTGCATAGAAAGTAGTTTTGCAGTGATTTGAGTGGGTTTTGAGCGAAATTACGTTGAAAATTTTAGGTGGAAAAATTTGACCAAAATGTAAAGGGGTTAACCTTTGGTTTTTGACGATTTTTCGACCAATTTTCAACTTTCGAAATAAGAGCAGAATGTGAAAGTTTATTGCATAGAAAGTAGTTTTGCAGTGATTTGAGTGGGTTTTGAGCGAAATTACGTTGAAAATTTTAGGTGGAAAAATTTGACCAAAATGTAAAGGGGTTAACCTTTGGTTTTTGACGATTTTTCGACCAATTTTCAACTTTCGAAATAAGAGCAGAATGTGAACGTTTATTGCATAGAAAGTAGTTTTGCAGTGATTTGAGTGGGTTTTGAGCGAAATTACGTTGAAAATTTTAGGTGGAAAAATTTGACCAAAATGTAAAGGGGTTAACCTTTGGTTTTTGACGATTTTTCGACCAATTTTCAACTTTCGAAATAAGAGCAGAATGTGAAAGTTTATTGCATAGAAAGTAGTTTTGCAGTGATTTGAGTGGGTTTTGAGCGAAATTACGTTGAAAATTTTAGGTGGAAAAATTTGACCAAAATGTAAAGGGGTTAACCTTTGGTTTTTGACGATTTTTCGACCAATTTTCAACTTTCGAAATAAGAGCAGAATGTGAAAGTTTATTGCATAGAAAGTAGTTTTGCAGTGATTTGAGTGGGTTTTGAGGGAAATTACGTTGAAAATTTTAGGTGGAAAAATTTGACCAAAATGTAAAGGGGTTAACCTTTGGTTTTTGACGATTTTTCGACCAATTTTCAACTTTCGAAATAAGAGCAGAATGTGAAAGTTTATTGCATAGAAAGTAGTTTTGCAGTGATTTGAGTGGGTTTTGAGCGAAATTACGTTGAAAATTTTAGGTGGAAAAATTTGACCAAAATGTAAAGGGGTTAACCTTTGGTTTTTGACGATTTTTCGACCAATTTTCAACTTTCGAAATAAAAGCAGAATGTGAACGTTTATTGCATAGAAAGTAGTTTTGCAGTGATTTGAGTGGGTTTTGAGCGAAATTACGTTGAAAATTTTAGGTGGAAAAATTTGACCAAAATGTAAAGGGGTTAACCTTTGGTTTTTGACGATTTTTCGACCAATTTTCAACTTTCGAAATAAGAGCAGAATGTGAAAGTTTATTGCATAGAAAGTAGTTTTGCAGTGATTTGAGTGGGTTTTGAGCGAAATTACGTTGAAAATTTTAGGTGGAAAAATTTGACCAAAATGTAAAGGGGTTAACCTTTGGTTTTTGACGATTTTTCGACCAATTTTGAACTTTCGAAATAAGAGCAGAATGTGAAAGTTTATTGCATAGAAAGTAGTTTTGCAGTGATTTGAGTGGGTTTTGAGGGAAATTACGTTGAAAATTTTAGGTGGAAAAATTTGACCAAAATGTAAAGGGGTTAACCTTTGGTTTTTGACGATTTTTCGACCAATTTTCAACTTTCGAAATAAGAGCAGAATGTGAAAGTTTATTGCATAGAAAGTAGTTTTGCAGTGATTTGAGTGGGTTTTGAGCGAAATTACGTTGAAAATTTTAGGTGGAAAAATTTGCCAAAATGTAAAGGGGTTAACCTTTGGTTTTTGACGATTTTTCGACCAATTTTGAACTTTCGAAATAAGAGCAGAATGTGAAAGTTTATTGCATAGAAAGTAGTTTTGCAGTGATTTGAGTGGGTTTTGAGCGAAATTACGTTGAAAATTTTAGGTGGAAAAATTTGACCAAAATGTAAAGGGGTTAACCTTTGGTTTTTGACGATTTTTCGACCAATTTTCAACTTTCGAAATAAGAGCAGAATGTGAAAGTTTATTGCATAGAAAGTAGTTTTGCAGTGATTTGAGTGGGTTTTGAGGGAAATTACGTTGAAAATTTTAGGTGGAAAAATTTGACCAAAATGTAAAGGGGTTAACCTTTGGTTTTTGACGATTTTTCGACCAATTTTCAACTTTCGAAATAAGAGCAGAATGTGAAAGTTTATTGCATAGAAAGTAGTTTTGCAGTGATTTGAGTGGGTTTTGAGCGAAATTACGTTGAAAATTTTAGGTGGAAAAATTTGACCAAAATGTAAAGGGGTTAACCTTTGGTTTTTGACGATTTTTCGACCAATTTTCAACTTTCGAAATAAGAGCAGAATGTGAAAGTTTATTGCATAGAAAGTAGTTTTGCAGTGATTTGAGTGGGTTTTGAGCGAAATTACGTTGAAAATTTTAGGTGGAAAAATTTGCCAAAATGTAAAGGGGTTAACCTTTGGTTTTTGACGATTTTTCGACCAATTTTCAACTTTCGAAATAAGAGCAGAATGTGAAAGTTTATTGCATAGAAAGTAGTTTTGCAGTGATTTGAGTGGGTTTTGAGGGAAATTACGTTGAAAATTTTAGGTGGAAAAATTTGACCAAAATGTAAAGGGGTTAACCTTTGGTTTTTGACGATTTTTCGACCAATTTTCAACTTTCGAAATAAGAGCAGAATGTGAAAGTTTATTGCATAGAAAGTAGTTTTGCAGTAATTTGAGTGGGTTTTGAGCGAAATTACGTTGAAAATTTTAGGTGGAAAAATTTGACCAAAATGTAAAGGGGTTAACCTTTGGTTTTTGACGATTTTTCGACCAATTTTCAACTTTCGAAATAAGAGCAGAATGTGAAAGTTTATTGCATAGAAAGTAGTTTTGCAGTGATTTGAGTGGGTTTTGAGCGAAATTACGTTGAAAATTTTAGGTGGAAAAATTTGACCAAAATGTAAAGGGGTTAACCTTTGGTTTTTGACGATTTTTCGACCAATTTTCAACTTTCGAAATAAGAGCAGAATGTGAAAGTTTATTGCATAGAAAGTAGTTTTGCAGTGATTTGAGTGGGTTTTGAGGGAAATTACGTTGAAAATTTTAGGTGGAAAAATTTGACCAAAATGTAAAGGGGTTAACCTTTGGTTTTTGACGATTTTTCGACCAATTTTCAACTTTCGAAATAAGAGCAGAATGTGAAAGTTTATTGCATAGAAAGTAGTTTTGCAGTGATTTGAGTGGGTTTTGAGCGAAATTACGTTGAAAATTTTAGGTGGAAAAATTTGACCAAAACTTTATACCAAAAGGCTAAAAAGGTGATGAATCCGGAATAAGATAACTAACGAGCGAATAAAAACTTAAATTTATTTTGGTATTCTAACAAAGAGGAAAAATTTTTTTTTTTGCTAAAATGTGAATCATTTGGTGCCCCCAAGCTAAAAACACACAAAGTTTATTACCTTGTATGTCACATGAAGTAGGTAATTTTGCAATTATACATGACGATTAACTGCGTGAATAGTTCTCGTAATTTTATAAGAACGATACCATCTAAGTAAGTGAAAAAGGAAATCTTGTTGGAAGTTTTTCTGATGACTATCTGGAAATTTTTCTCGAGAAGAAGAAATTGCGGTCACTCGAGAACATATGCTATCAAATAAAATGCATTTGTTTATAATTAATTTTCTCAAGTTCCTGGAAATGTCTCGCCCAGAAACCGTTTAGGACATCTGGAAAATGAACATAAAGGAGTTGAAATTGAGCGGCCTGGAATTACTTAATGCGTTGTGTTACATTCCTGGAAATGATCAAGTGTAAAATGAAGCTACCCAATTTCGGTATCAAGAGGCTCGAGTTACAAATTAGTAGCGAAGAGAGCTCCTCAAAAACCTCTTAGGTTTTCTAGAAAATGGACTTAAGGAATTGAAATCGGACGACTTTGAATTACTTAGCGCTTGGTTTTCGCGTCCGGTCGCCGTGCGCAGACGTTTGCGTCCTTGTCTAACACTGGCATTTTCACTGTCAGATGAAGAGCTATTTTGATCGACAGCGTTCAGCACTGGTGTCAGGTTTCCTTGGTAACAGAGCATGTCAATTTCATTAGACTGAGTGCTGACAAGGTAAATAGCTCCAGAAGCCATTGCGGGTCCAAGTATCCGAGGTCTCTGGATTTCGACAAATTTATGGGAAATTGCTCTAAATGAAAGAAAAACGACACACATCTCATCAGAAAGTTCGTTGGAATATTATTACTGGGGTTATATCTATAATAATCTATAATAATAATCTATAATAATAATAATAATAACAATAATAATTAATAACTAATTTATAATTAATTATAATATAACATAATTATTATATAATTATAATAATCTATAATAATATGATAATAATAATCTATGATAACCTATGATATTATTACTGGTGTTATATCTATCCCATATCCTAACAAGAGAATTTTTCGTTTTTAAGATTTTGACCAGGTTTCTGAAACAAACTTATGTCTTAGGACAAAATCAGATTTAAAGTTATCGGTATTTGACGCAAATTGATAGCAAATTCCAAACTTTTGTCTCTTCTGATTTCCATTGCTTTGATCTCCGGGAATTGTTTGAAGTAATAGAGTATACACGAGGAGTGTTTGATCTGATTTTCTAGGTCCAAGAAGTGAGTTGAAAAACGAGGAGACAGCAAAGTTTTTAACCAACTTCCAGGTGTCTGAAAATCAGATCAAACACGACTTTCAAGTGTATGGCATAGCTTCGCAAAAGAATCCGTACATGATGACAAAATCGAGGTTAAAGTGGTCGAAATTTTACGGTAATTAAAAACGTAACAAAAACAATTAAAAATTACGTTACTGATTTATTCCCATAGTGTAAGAAGTGATAAATGTTTTTGTTAAACTCATTAAAATTTCATGACCATTAGTCATGTTTGGACAATTGAAAAAACACATAAAAGAAATAGCCATACGCGATCATATTTATATCGCGGTAAAAGGAAATAATTTGAGCATACCTTAATTTCTGTGTTCTCTTAACATAAACATTTCTTTCGTATTGTATAAAGGAATTAAAGCCAAACGTTTCGATAATTAATTGCTTTTCCGTCATCAATAAGTACGGTGAACAAAGACCACCTATGATTTCCTAACCATTCCTTGCTTAACTATGTACAAACTTACTCCTGGTTTTCTTGTTTAAGTGCGGGAATCTTGCAAATTTCAATGGAGTTGAAGTGTGTCACAAACAGGTATGGTTCTTGATAAGCTAAGGGGAAACAAAACGTATTATTTTCATTGTCCTATTTGTTCATTCATTACCTCTGTGCGCCTTGAGTGACCGACCTCTGTCCTGCATCAAAAGTTTTTTTTTTTCTTGCTTTATTGAGATATTGCTGGGATATCTACTGCAAGGCTACGACGAAAATTTAACATTTCTTTGGACTTTTAAGGACCAAGTTTTGGAGTCATTTTTCGACTCCAAAGTATTGTTATCGCGCAGTATAGTTATCGCAATTTTGTGCACCTAAAACGTCTATGCTCCCTGAAATAAAGTATAAGACGTTTATATGACCCAGTAAAACCAAAACTAGTGATTCGAAGCATTTTAAGCGCTTTTTAAATTTCAAACTAAAGCCTCAATAAAGCTCATACAATTGCGACTTTTTAAGAATGCGTGGCAAACCTGATTCCTAAAATTGATCCATGGATTCTCGAATAGGTTTGACGTTAAATGTACGGTAAAATGTGTCCTAATATGGACTATTTTTGATGATCTAGCCAATCAGATCTCAGTATTTGCTCTAGTATTTCCAGGAATAATTCAAAGTGTGCCATATGGATAACGACTTACCAAACGACAGAGGAAGACCAGCCCATTTCAGATCATCCTTTCTTGTTCTTTTACCGCTAGCACTAGCAAACACTCCAAAACCTAGCCAAAATTTACGAACTATCATCAACAATATTGTGTATATATGTATCTGATGTCGCATATGCAGGATATTTCGATCAAAGCAGAAACGCGATTTTAATTGAAAATGTGGGAGCTTGGAGATATGATGGATGATAAATGAATGTTCTTCAAGATCTAACCTTAGAAAAACGATTTCCGAGGTAAGAGCTTGACGAACACGTTCATCTATCACTCAAAACCAGAATTTTCACACTGAAAGAACAAAGGAATAAAACAAGAGAAAACCAAGAATATGAGAAAAAAACTTCACGCGTAGAAGGGTTAATTAAAGACAGGTGAACCCAAATTTCCTCTTCAGCATTCGTTCTCATGTAATTTGACGAGGAACGTTTAGATCAACTTTGCGAGTCCTAATAAGCCGATATTTGAACGTTCTAGTGCTCCCTTGTTACGGCAAACATATCCTTCACCTCTTTCCACTGTAGGACAACGTGAATATTTTGCTGTTAAAGCTCTCAAGGGAGGACTTCTTTCAGGACACTAGTAGCTAAACTTACCATTAAAACAAAGGAGAAACTCTTCTTTATTCGAATTCTGAGGCGACATGTGGAGAATATCAATTGGAAAACTGTTGGTTTGTGAAGCATCATACACAGCAAAAGCCAAAGACGTGTCTTTGCAATCCAAGAAGTCTGACAAAGGTGGAAAATACCTCAACATATTGTCATTGGAATTAATCATCTTAGCAAATCATCATTGTAATTAGTTGATTTATTTATTCTGGAATATCATACTTGAAGTCTTGTAATCATCATTCTCTGTAAACTGAAGATGGCATGAACAATGCCAAAGCTTTTCTTTGAAAAGTTTTCTCGTGTTTATGAGATTCATAACAGTAGTAAAATTGACAAAAACATTCGATACCTCCTGAAACGTCACAATAGTAAGTTCATAACGCCTTTTTTTACCTTCAATTGTAAATTGCCTCAAGTCAATGCGATAAAACTTGTTTGAGCCCACAATTATTTGAGATTGAGAGAAGAGAATGCAACTACACGGTTCACAGCCGTCCATTTCCTGTATAATGGAAAAAACATCGAACGAAGTTAAAGTTAAAAATGTTTCAACGAAAAGTTTGCTTATTTCTCATCTTTCAAAAAGCTTGCATGAGTAAAAATTCACTATCACCTGATATTAAAGAGAATCTATTGTTAATTCCTCTTTCTTTTTCAAACTTTAAAGTTTGAGCACATTTCAGGAATAAAATTCTGGACCGAATCGTTAAGTCCAAAAAAATTTGAAATTTCACTAAGACATTATATACAGTACATTTATAACGTGTTGTGTTACCTTTCTTATAAAGAACGAATTCATTGAACAATTGAATCTTAGTACGGAAATTTTATTGGGTAAAGCCGCACATAGGAAAAAGCCTTCTTGAACCTTAAAAAGAATGAGTTATTTAAAATCAAATTACAAGGCAACAACAATTGGGTGGTGTGCGAGTTGTTATAATAATAATAATAATAATAATAATAATAATAATAATAACAACAATTGGGCACTGGAGTAGGACAAGCACAGCTTCAGCCTACTACGGGAATGTGGACGCTCCCGCCCACCAAGTCTGGGGTGGCACCCTTGGCAAGTGCCAGCAACCCCTTAGCCAAGGGTGGATAAGACTCTTTAGCCTTGGATGGCAACTTATCTAAGAGAAGGAAACTCTGACATAAAACCAGAAGTAGGTAGGCAGAACATTGATTCGGAGCCAGTGACCTCCATAAAGGAGCAGGCTTTGATGAGATGACCTAGGGAGTGGCGTCCCTGCCTTGCCAGCTAGGTAGACAGGTAGCCGAAAGCCTCAGCTTGCCTTAATTGGCTGGCAGCTGCAAGTACACTACCTTCAGGTGCTGGCAAATCTGCCCTGTTAGCCGACTGTTAACGACTACAACCATTATTCCTTATCAACTGGCTCAGGTGCGGTTGACCTTAATTGGTCGATGTGTTCCAGCCGACTATAATGTTGCTAAGGATTAAATGTTAGTCTAAAAGTAAAACAATATCCATTCCTCAACCCTTCGCAGCTGCGCAGTGAAACTGCCCTTAATTGGGTGGGAGTGCTTTCCGTAAATGCTGTTTGCAGGCCAGGATGGGTATTCGCTGTCGGGGAGTACTTTTAGGAACCAGTCATCAGTATGTCTTTTTCCTGTCGAGCCTTGGTGGCAGGCAGTCCGTGGACTGAGCGCATGGGTGTTAAAGTCCTTAATGGTAAAATTTGAAATATCCCCATGAGTATCCTAGAACGTACATTGTCTCTTCTGTCGGCTAGAGTCTTGTTGAGGAACTGCCTTTAGAGGCCAAGACCCCTCGCCACTTCCTTTGGGAAGTGTGCTGCGATATTGGATAATAATAATAATAATAATAATAATAATTATATGTGCTGATCGCATAGCTTCTCATGCTTGGAAAAATGGACATAAAATTGACTTTGAAAAGGTGGAAATTATTGAGAGGAAATTTCAGAATAAGGAAAACATTGGAATCATGGCACACAGAAACAACAAAAGACGCTGACAACAATGCAATGTCAATACCTAAACAATACACTCAGCTAACAAAGAAACACTGCCGCCGCTAATTACTATCTAATCTGTTTCACGTAAATAACTTAAATTTCTTTATCGGTGATATCATCCCATTAGAATAGTATATAAGCTTGCAATTTTCTATAGTCATGTACCTGTCGAAGACCACAGTCTAGTGGCCGAAAGCTCGTCGAAATAAATTATAATTTTGGTCAGAGAACGTCTCCAATCATTATGCCTCCACCTGACCGTGCATCATCCATATTTGCAAGATAAATATCAGCCACTGAAGTTTGAAATAATGCGGATTTGGGAAATGAACAAAGTGGAGATTATTCCAATTGTTGTTGGAGCCCTTGGTGTGGTAACAAAGAAGATCCAAAAGTGGTTCTCAAAGATTGGTGTGGAAATTCGAACTGAGTTGCTGCAAAAGACTGTGCTTATGGGAACAGCCAGAATTTTGAGAAGGGTACTACAAATGTAGTAAGAAGAGCGAACTGCAGGACCCTTGGTCATTTGATATGACCCACTCCTGTATGTTAATTTTGACGACATAAGATCTGTCTGAGTTTGAGGAAAATAATAATAGTAATAATATACCAGATATTATCCCTGATGATAAGAATGTGGGAGAGAAAGAAGAGGAGAAGGTTCAGAAGTATGACGAGCTAAAATGGGAAATTAAAGAGTTGTGGTCAATGAAGAGGGTAGATGTAGTGCCAGTAGTTATAGAAGCACTCGGTACTGTGAGCAAGAAGCTGGAAAAATGGATAGATAGGATAGGAATAAAACTTAATATAGAACATCTCCAGAAGACTTCGATTTTGGGAACAGCAAGGATATTAACAAAGACCCTAGAAAGTTGAATGGACCAATGTCACCCTAGACTACTGGCTGTAGATGGTTGACATTGAGGATTACCAGCAGAACATCAAGCTGTGAGAATTGAGAAAATAATGATAATAATAACAATAATAAGGATAATAAGAATATTAAGGAACGTCCTAGAGACCTGAAGAGAAACGACAATGCCCTTGTGATCCTTGGATGCTTGTCGCAACTCGATCTCAGTGGGAAGTAACCGGTATACAATCAAAACTGAGTTATCAAAGATTCAAATAATAACAATAATAACAATAATAACAATAATAATAATATGGGCACTGGAGTAGGACAAGCACAGCTTCAGCCTACTACGGGAATGTGGACGCTCCCGCCCACCAAGTCTGGGGTGGCACCTTTGGCAAGTGCCAGCAACCCCTTAGCCAAGGGTGGATAAGACTCTTTAGCCTTGGATGGCAACTTATCTAGGAGAAGGAAACTCTGACATAAAACCAGAAGTAGGTAGGCAGGACATTGATTCGGAGCCAGTGACCTCCATAAAACGAGCAGGCTTTGATGAGATGACCTAGGGAGTGGCGTCCCTGCCTTGCCAGCTAGGTAGACAGGTAGCCGAAAGCCTCAGCTTGCCTTAATTGGCTGGCAGCTGCAAGTACACTACCTTCAGGTGTTGGCAAACCTGCCCTGTCAGCCCAAGGACTAGAAGAAAATCTGTACAGCAGGCTGATGCCTCTGACCTTAGTTGGTTGAGGATGAACCAGCCTTAAATGCTGAAACAGATCTGCACTAGTCTAAGAATAAAACAATATTCAGACTTAACCCTTGCAGTGGCACGCCTAAACTGACCTTAACTGGTTGGAAGTGCAAGAGCGTACTGTTAAGGTCAAACTGGATATACGCATTGGGGAGTACTTTCAGGGACTTTAAAGGGCTGTACATCCCTTACTCCTTCCTGACTGGATAAGTTGGGCGAGTAAGGGCTGGCCCGGTGGGTGTTTCTTAAAATCCATATTAATGGTAAAATTTCCTTTCCCCACAAGTTCCCTGAAATGTGCAATGTCTGTTACGGCCTTACCTGGCGGGATGCTGGGAGCCCGTAGCAGGCTGAGACCCCTTCCACTGTCTTTAGTTGGGTGGTGTGCGAGTTGTAATAATAATAATAAGTAATAATAGGTTACTATTATTGCTAAAACGTCCTCATCATTAACAGAGCTACCAAATTTTGTTAGCCTGAACCTTCAGTCTGAACTGTCAAAGGATGAAAGAATGGCCTGCTGATAGTCAATGTAACAGGTTACTTCATTATAATAATAATAATAATAATAATAATAATAATAATAATAATAATAATAATAATAATAATGAACAAATTGTATAAATTTTTTTTTTTCACAAAATGGCATATTCACAATAAAACGCTCCTGAAAACTTTTGCATCTGTGGACAATAGATTGTGCCAGGTGGTGATAGCTGACCTTTTTCGAAGCAAAGAGGTGACAGTTGGTGATATTTTCCACAGTGTGCAATGTAATTGGTGCAAGGGGAACTTCAGTCGATTGTTTAGTGCAAGCTTCCACTTGTTTGATCTCAACACGAACGAGTGCTCGTTCACTTCCTATGGAGGAAACACAAGACAAGAGTCATGCAATTTTAAACTTCAGAATGCGAGTTTTTGGGTCAAATGTGGTTGTTATGTCGAAACAGTAATTGCAACAATTGTTAAAAGAATATATATACTAATGGAAAATGTGTGTACCTCTTGCAATTTTTTGTCTATTACAGACAGCTGTTGCTCTGTTGGGCTGTTTGTAGGAGAGCAGACTAAATGCCAAACTCCTTCCATTTTCACATAGGAATTTAGTTCATATTAAGAATATAGTTACATATCGAGTTTTACCTGATATAAGAAGTGCAATCCCAAGCTCTCTGACCACTTGAATTTGAAAAACATTGCAAACGCCAGGTATTCGTCGTGGGACGTTTTTCTTGCAGGCCTTTGCCACGGGTAAAATAAACAGGCCTTCTTCAGCTCCAAGCAACACAAACTAATATTTAAACAAAAGCAAAAAAAAAGTTATATATATACTAGAATTCTAAGTGTCGTAACCTCCAATATTTTCTTGAAGGAAGCACAAGACAATTAAACTGAAGTCCCTAAGGAATTTCATAAGAAAATCCTTCAACGTTTTTCAACGGTGTTAAGAAAATCATTCCAAGCACTCAAACAGCGCGCCACTTATACAAAGCCGTAACAACTTCTGCATCCAACACTGAAAGTCATGAACCTTCATAAGAATGTTATGGTAGCCCCAGTATGAAAAATGTATGAAGTAAATTGAAGATACCCCAAGTTGTTCAATATGCTAGTTATTGTATAATTATTTATTTTTACCAGTATTTTTTGATAACTTTTAAATTTCTGGGAGTTAAGTCCTTGGCCTTCCCCAACAGCTACGGGACTAGGATATTCCACTCACCTTTTCATTCAGGACAGCAGTGCAATTGATGTCCAAGCGATCATCACCTTCCATCCGGAGTAAGAGGTTGCCATTAACTTTCTATAAACAAGTTAGTCGGTGCGACATTAAGAGCGGATGTGATGGTGAATTTACCTTCACGAAAACATTTAATGTACACTCGACAGATGGAGGGTAAATTCCAGATATTCATTATGATATTCCCCACATTTTACCGTGATTACAAATCGTGTCACTCTGCCGGCAACATCCTCCGTAGTTTAGTCGGTCAATACAATGCAATACAGTCCCAGGTTACTGGGTTCGATTTCCTGCCCAAAAGCCTTGGAGTTGCTCTGTCGCAGTTGCTTCCGACTGGGTGTTAAAATGTAATTTCTAACACTAGAAAATTTCCCTTCCTCTAAAAACTTCATCTGTGTAAGATTAGAAAAATGTAAATGCAAATATTCCTTGTAATGGAGACCAGTTGAAAGTATTTGCTCCCAGATTTTTCTCCAACAGATCCTTTTCGTGTACATATCAGGGAATCGGTTAATGCATGATCTTGATTAAATACTTGAAAATGAATGATGAAAACACTGGCATCAATCTACCTGTTGTTCTTGTGACGGTGCTGCATTTTTGGTGTCGCTCACGACCCTCTCCAGAGCTCGTACCCATTTTTGTTTCTCGGGAAAGCTGGGCGCCAGCAAGAACCATGTTCGACCTGGCCAGCACGTGGTCTTCGGCAACGTCTCCAGACAAAACACGTAAGGCAAATCTGTGGCAGCAGCGCCAACCAAATCAGAACCAGCAACGGCTGAATGAACTTGAACTTCACCTTCGTCACCAGACAAAACCAAAATATCAGAAGATGCACCTGTACGAAACAAATAAAGAGATATTTCTCATTAATATCACAGATATTTGAGCTCAACCAACAACAGGTAAGTATGGCGGGGAGGAAGTAAGAATTTAGAGAGGGATAATGGGAAGAATGAAGGGAAAGATGAAGGGAAAGATGAAGGGAAAAATAACGGATTGAAGAAAGAGGGCTGGGGACAGAAGGAAGAATGGAAAAATGGAGAGAAAGAATAGAATGAATGGGAGAAAGAAGAATGAATGATAGAAAGTAGGTATGCAGTGCAGAGCGGAAGTTAACGGAATGTTTACATAAATTTGCTAAAAATTTAATGGAATCGGAAAACTAAGACTTTAATTCTTTCAGTACAAATGACAAAATTTTATTAATTTTTGGTACCAGTTAGTCAAAATAAAAGCTAAGTGGGTTGTATCACTAGTATTTCTTGAGGAATGAATGAACGGTCATGTGTTGACAAGCAAGGTACATACCAAGGTTGTCATTTTCATCAGTAGTTTTGGAAATCATCAGTTTCGCATTCCTTAAGACGACCCACATTGTATCCCATCCGTTCTTGGCTGATCCATTTCTACGAGGAGATAAACATTCTATCACTCAAGAATTCCATGATTTTTTTATTAAAGAAAATCTATTTCTGGTAAAGCAGTAAAATGCATCACATTACCTACATTGTACAGATTTAATCTTTTCAAGCTAATTGCGCCATAGCACCTGACAACTCCTCTCAGATCAATCCGGGTAGGTCCCAGGCACTATAAAATTTACACAGCCATAAACAAGAACTAACCTTGGTACTTTAAGCCATCCTTCCATGAATTCATCTTTTCCGTCGCAAGTTTCATCACCAGGGGTGCTTAGTACAGAGGTTTCGGCCTTTGGCCCTCGTAATACCTCGCTAAAATGCTCGACATATTCGCAGGGCAATCCACATGTATGTTGTAAGGACAACGAACATTTGCAATGACAAAGAACACCACATTCTAATAAAGAACGCAAAAAAAAGAAAAAAAACACGAAGGGAAATGTAAACAAAATTATTCAATGTCGCCGACTAGCCTCATTAGGAGGCTCGCGTAACCAGTTTAAGTTAATTTGAGAAATAACAACGACCTCTGTTTTACCAGTGCAGCTGGTAAGAAAATTGTTTTTAAATTGTGGTCCTTCTATTAATTCAAAGCCATATGTTCACACTCTCAGAACAATATTAATGAAATATTTCCGCAAATTTTCGCCTCAAAGCCGACATTTGCGATCTTCCAAAAAACAGTGACTTGCCCTAAGCAACCACTCTTTCAACGCCGATTTCAGAATCTCGGTTTACTTACCTGTACATCGCGACACTTGTCTACCAAACAGTATGCTATCCAAACAGACAGGGCATTTAGTGGCTCGCATATTAAGCAAGACAGTAAACCTAAAAATAAAGAGACATGATTGATCAGGAAAAACCCTTAGCCAAGTTATAGTATTTTCTCATTTAACCCAACAATATCCCTTCATTTTGACGCTGTGTTACCTGTGAGGAATGTTATGGTGCATCCGTTCTTTAGGTCTGTGTGTCGCAGTTCTCGGAGTAGATACACTTCGTTTCGTGCCACGAGTTGCAGAGAGAGCTGTTCCTGGACTGGGTTGACGACTGGGAGATTGTTGAAGAGCGGAAAGAACAGCCAGTGATTGGTTGGACCGAGGAACAGTGGCGCCTGGAGTCATGTTACACTGAGCCTTCCAATGAGTAACTGTTAAAAATATGGCGAACTTAGACTGGTAGTCACGTAAATGGCAGGTGTTTTGGTAGCGAGAACTAGTTAAAGAGGAGGTGGTAAATATGCGATGAATGAAGATGACAATGATGACAATGACCTAAATAATGATAATGATGATAAGGATGATGATGATGATGACAGTGATGGTAATGGTGATAATGATGATGATCACAATACGATGGTGATGATGACGATTATGGTGACAGTGATGATGATATGATTACGACGATGATGATAATAATGATAATAATAATAATGATAATAATAATAACGAAAATGATGAAGATGATAATAATAATAATGATAATGATAATAATGATAATGAAAATGATGATGATGATAATGATAATGATAATAATAATAACAATAATAATAATGATGATGATGACGACGATGATAATGATGGTAATGATTACGATGATGATGATGACGATTATCATGGTATGATAATGGTATGGTGATCATGGTATGATGATAACGATGGTGATAATTATGATGTTGATGATGATAATAAAAGACATTCGTCACAAAGGGCCTGAAACTTTCATGAACGTGTGGTTGCTTTGTGCCAGAAAGTTTTCATGTCGTCTTCGAGGTGATACCGAATTATCATCAAGATCAAAATTTACTTTTTTCTTTAGAATCTTCCAATTCTTCCTTGACTTTGTTTAATTCGTTTTGCAACTGGATGCAGCTGGCTCGTTCTTTCTCCAACGTTTGCTGTAGTTCGCTCCACTGACAAGGAATGTAATTACTGTCATCTTGATGTTTCCGCGAGCTGATTAGATTAGGTACACCAAGACGCTAAAAAATGCATCACAAACAAAATAACCTGACGCAAAATTGCTTTAAATCGCAATTCGATTAATCTTATTTATTATAAGTAATACCATTACATGAGTGAAATGAGTGACTAAAATGTACCTGAAAAGCCGGGAGAAGGGTTTCCAAGGTTGCGGAGGATATTTAATCACTAACTTCCTGACTTGTAACGGTAGTAATCGGTAAAATTATCAGTTCGGATAAAATACAATTTGCATTATTTAAAATCCTTGTCTCTTGATATTCACTCATGCATTTTAATGTGAGAACGATATTCGCTGAGAACAATAGAAATGGATGTGATCATGATGTTGCACCAGTTCATTTTAAATGCATTGCGCGAACGCGTATTTTATGAAGATTTGGAAGTGAAGACCGCAGGCAACAACAGCTGTTCCAAAAGACACACGTTTCTCGTACCTTTCTTTTTGCGGTTTTACTCTCCGCTTTTGATTGCAAAAAGTCGATAAGTTTTGACTGCTGAGCGCTCGTTGATACCAATTTCACCTTTTCTTCGGCATGCAGTGATTTCAGTGTCTCCAAGTGCTCGGCCATGGAACTGTTCTCATTCAACAGATCTTCGTGTCGTTCTTTCAGTTCTTCTAACTCCCGGCTCAACTGGCAGTTTGCTGCCTCAAGCGACACTGTAGAACTTTTTCGTTGCTCTACCTAGTAAGTATAAAATTAAGAAAATAGTTAATGTCGAATGAAGTGTGTATATATGTATATATCGTCCGATTCACTGGACAGATACGATACTTTCGATAAGATGTCAATGGCTTAGTTTGGTGTGACTTGATTGAGATTTCAAAGACTTATACCTCTTTCTGTTGCAATTACTTTAATTTGTACTTACTTCACCATTTTTCATTTGCAAACCAAGATGAAGATAGCGCCATACTAGCGTCCTTGGAGTCAGAACCCTTTTTAACCTTTTGACGACCAGTAAGACGCTTTAATTTTTGAAGAGCAAGACCTCAGACAGTGAGCGAGGGTTGTGTACGTGTGCCTCTCAAAACTTTCAGAAATTACTCTAACCAGGGAGCTAAAAGGACTCAGTAAAGTTTACCAGCATGTCGATGCTTTCAGCCAAGCAGTACATTTATCACAAAAACGTCGTACACCGCAGTACCTCACCTACAGACTAATTTTATCAATTCGCGCCGCTAATTCAGACAAGTTACAGCTACATAATTATATTTACCTCACTCAATAACTTTTTCTTTGCTGCAATTTCTTTCTCCATTTTTCGTTCCAGTGATTTCAAATTCAATTCCGATACCTTGAGCTGAGTTTCTTGTTCGGCAATCTGAAACCCCAGTCAGGATTATTTCATGAATATTTCTCAAGAATTTCTCGTCCAGCTGGTCTTACTTGCAACTTCAGGCATGGTGGGTGCATTCGTAATAATGATGATTATACGAGTTCTAAAATACCTAGCCGCACTACCCTCCTTGGATTAAACTAACATTTCAGTTAAACATTTAATTAAACATAAATCACCGTTTCGCTGTACTCCTTAATTAATGCTTTGTCTTTGTCAAGTTGTTCTTTGCGCGAAACACCATCTTCCTCTTTAGCACTAAAGCAATGAAAGTAATACGTTATCATTAAAGTGTGAAAAGGCCTTAGGCCTTAGTTAATTATTTTTCAATTCTTGACTCAACAAGTGCTTTGATATAACACATACTCCGTGTACTTGGTACCCAGACCCTCGATCAGTAGACAGACTAACAGACAAATGGATTACTCCACCCGTGTCTATCATGCGCGCGTGGGATAATGAAGTTTGCTTCTTATCACAAGTTCTCAAATTTTTGATGATTAGAGGTTTGCAAATTCTAAATTACGGTTTATTTCACGTAATCTCAACTGGTTTGAAAACCCTAGTTAATTTTTACTACTTACTGTTGTTGTTCAAGTCTTGCCAGTTCGTATTTTTCGTTGGACAACAATAACTGTTTCCTATACATAAAAAAAGTAATCACAGTCTTCAATTCCCGTTGTCAAGAAAATCTAGTCCATAGTACAACATTAATTAATTAATCAATCAATCGATAAATTAGTAAATGAACTAATTCACACACTTGTTCATGATTTAGTTAAACTAAAGTCAAATCGTAAAAAAGTTGTAGACATGGTTATCTTACTTTTCTATCTCAAGTTGCACGTTTTTTTCATCCAGTTCATCGTTCATGATCTCTAGTTCTTCAATTTGACCTTCCAGCATCGTGCACGTTGTTTTCAACATATTTATAGTCTAAAGATAACATTCCAAGGAAAAGTACGAAATACTTCTCATTTAACGGAACAATCTCATTTAACAACAACATTCGTAGTGAAAACAGTTTAAAATAGAGACTGCGTGGCAACCAATCACCGTGCTTCAATAGTGAAGAAGAACCAATCATGATATCCTGCGTTAATGGTGCGCAGCAACCAATCATCTTGCTTAAATAGTGAACAAGAACCAATCACGATATCTCGCGTTAATGGTGCGCAGTATCCAATCATCTTGCTTAGATTGTGAACAAGAACCAAGCATGATATCTCGCGTAAATGGTGCGTAGCAACCAATCATTATGTGCAAAGACTGTGCATAACCCACCAGTCATCATTCATGTACTACTCTACTCATCTGGACGTATAAATCCGATTGGATTGTGTTGGATAAAAGTTATTTTGGTTCAGAATGGAAAGGTTGTTCTGCTCTCAAAATGAATTACAGTTTAGGACATTAAAACCTATCATTATATTTCCGTAATGTTACTTTATATTAACCTGTTGGTGAGCCTCAACTTGGTTCGACTTCCTGCTCAGTTCGTCGTTAAAAGTTTCACTTTTCTTTTCAAGTTCGGTGAATTCTTCTGCCATTTTTCGAACGTCAGATTTCAAGTCCTACGTGAAAAAGAGATGTGAACTCACAAGATAATAGGAGAAACAGAAAGTAATGGCGATGAGAAGATGAACAGCAGACGACAGATTTAAGAGTATTACTACATATAGGCCTCTTGTAATGACACCAAAACTGGAAACTCCAGAGAATTAATTTGGATAATTTTGCAGTATCACTCGTGTTTCGATTAAGCAACAGATGTAGTACATGCAAACCCTTCCTTTAACTCAATTTGAACTTGTAAATCTGCTCATGCACAGTAAGTAAATAGTTAATACCTTGTTTTTGTCTTTCAGGTCTTTGTTCTCGTTATTAAGGACAACTAGTTCTGCCTTCAGGTCCTGAATTTCATCGCTGTCTTTCCTAATTGACTCTTTCAAAAGAACTTCTTTGGAAGGTTTGACAGTCTGAAAGAAATAAATTCAAAATACATTTCTAATAATAAATAATACAATGAAGTATCCAAGGATTACTTCACTCACCGACTCCAACCCTTCACAGACTTGAATTTTGTCTTTTAGTTCATTTTCCAAATCCTCTTTGGCTTTTATTAAGCATTCGCATTTCTTCATCAGGTTTTCAATCTGTTCGCTTAATTCCTGCATGAAAATAGAATTAAGTATTTGCTTTAAAGTGTTCAGTTTAGCGGTTCACGAACCTAATATCATGTCTTGGTAGGTTAACTTGGTAAAAGAGTAGAACTAGAGAACCGAGACCGCCATCCACAAACCCAAAATTTATTAAATATCCAAATATGTTTTAGCACGGTGACCTTTTTTTTCCTCTTTTGCACTCACCTTGTTGTCACATTCTACCTCGCGGTTCTTATCATTTAGAGCCATTATCTCAGCTTCAAGATTTTTAACTTTCTGGTTATTTTCCTTTGTATCATTGTCCCGACATTCTATGGCAGTTCTGATGGTCTAAAAATAAAAGAATTACACCCAACAAGTTCGGATATACTGTTAACATTCAACAAGTTCGTAGTGTATGTATTTTTTGAGACTGCGATTTTTATCTTAAGTGTTTAGTCCAGGAGAAAGATGAAGAGACGGACATACACAGAGATAGGCAGACAGGCAGACTGAGACAGACAGAGACTGACAGACAGACGGGCAGACAGAACGAAATAACTGAGAATAAAATAGAAAGACTTTAAAAAGAAAATTTGAAGAAACGAACAATTACCAGCTCATTTTTCAGGAGGTTTTCAACTAAACTTTCCTTCTGTCTCAATTCTTGCTCCAAGTTTTCCTTGATTTTGTTAATTTCTTCATGCTTCTTCATCAGCCTTGTAACGTTCTCTTGGAGCTCCTAAAACGACATCAGTCGTAAAAAGTTAAACCATCGTGTGGAGTAACTAAAGATAGGCTGGACAAGGTGACACCATAAACGTATTGAACTTTGCCAGAGAGAATCTTAAAGCAACAGTCAGTGTTCTTTTTCAATTGTCACAATTTGCTAAGTTAAATATATAAAAGTCTTGTCAAAATCCTTTGTAGAGAACCCAGTAAAATACCCGAGTAACGCTTCACATTAGATTGCTTTTCTCGTGACATTTCTCTGAGTTTTATGACTCATTTTCGTAATTCGCACAAGCGGGACCAACTTTCCTTTGGAATTCCATACCTTGTTGTTGGATTCAGTTTCTCTTAGTGCGTTGTTCTTTATTTCAAGTTGAGATTTCAAACGAGTTAAATCGTCTTCCAACGATTGATTGGAATTAGTATATTTAGCGGTCTAGAAAGAGAAAATTCGGGATACTCTTAAAGACTAGGTCTCAAAATCACACGCCTGGCACAAATTGTCGTGGCAAGGTATCGTCTGAATCACATATATTTTCTGCCACTCAGGATTTATTGGTTGTTTCCAGATACAGATGAAGATCCGAGGTTCAAACATTATGTATTTAAGATCGGTGGAGGTAAATAGGTTTATTTCTAATGGATGTCTCTGTGTTAAGCAAAACTGATTGGTTTTCCTAGGGGCTAGTTCTCACTAGTAACAAGCGCCTCTCGACCGCGCAACGTCTAAATTAAGAGTTACTGAATGATGTAATCCCTTCAGACAACATTGCGCTGGACAGCAATAAGCCATTTTCATGTCGTTCTGTGTACAGCGTAATCTACGTTTTTCTGAAATTGCGGTAAATGTGCGAGATTATGTTCTACAGATGAACAGAGAAGTTCTTCAGAGTGTAATAAAAGTTAGTCATCTTAAGGAAGGAGACGCTTGGCTATATTTATTTAGAGATACTAATTAGCTAATCAGTCACGAACTATAATAAATGAAGAGATACTTCATCTTTATGTAACGAGACCTGGGCGTTTAAACAAGTTTTTAAATGAGCTTTAAATGTTCCTACTGTTATCACTTACCCATTCCAGCTTTTCAATGCATCGGACTTTCTCCTTCAACTGTTCGTTCAATGTTTCTTGTGTCTTCCTCAAGTTTGCACAGCATTCGTTCAATTTAACAACCTCCTCTTCCAGACCCTGAAAATAGTAGACAGCAAATTCAATATCTTTTCGATCTTTTCAACAATGAAGCTAAGATGATGAAGTAGCCTACATTCGACCCTTAGAAGAAGAAACTTTCAATATTCATTTACTTCAACGAAGATTTCAATAGTTTAGAAAGTAGAAGTTGAAATCACCGAAGGAAGAGCTGCACCCGCCACCCGCTGGCGCCGTTGTGCCCGGATGGTCATTTTCTTGCTCTGAGTTTCCCCAAGTTACTATGTTATGTTATTTCTTCCCAATACCTTATTCTTATCCTTGGTAGACTCACTTTCCACTTTAGCTAGCCGCAGTTCGTCTGAAAGTTTCGAGACTAAAGCTTCACGTTCTTTCAACTTCTTCTCTTGTTTTTCTGTACCACGTTTAGCTTCTTGGGAAACGTTCTACGGAAAATTTAAAGTAAATCAAAGTGACACAGCCCTTCCTCACCATGCTCTCTTGTATCCTTGTTTTCTTAATCGGCAACACCCACATATTCATGCAGGACATCGGCGGTTTCTATCAGTTATCTTAGAGAAGAAATTCCCGACTTCGTCGACTGATGAAAACGCGGGCGAAGACCCAACCAGAGGAAAATCCGTGATCAATGGCAACTTGTAACAAAGAGAAATTAAGCCAAATAAAATATCGCTGAAACCATAATATTATACCTTGAGGGAAGATATCTCTTTGCCAGTCGATTCTTCGATCTTGTATAGTTTGTCCTAAAAGACATTGACAAATTATCTTTTTAATGAACATTAACAACTATTGCATTGTTTATTAAAATGAGCCAACAACGTCTCACTTAAATGCTTTATAGTTCAATGAACATAGGGTTTGTTTCGAGGTGTAAATCACAAAACAGTTCTGAACTCAGATCATACAATGGTTATATGACTATATAATACATAGGCGTAAAATATATACGTATACACTTGTAAATCCCATACAGATTGGCCACTCATATTGTATCTATTTCATATAAATGTTTGTGCTATGTACATGTAAAGTACATACTATGTGTATCCCCTGTTTTAAGACAAGCATGTTATTTAAGTCTGACTCACGTAAGTCTCTTCCACTTCTCTTTCCATTTTCTTTATTGCGTCGTTCAACAACTTGTTTTCTTTTTCCACCTTGTGATATAGAGAAATATGAGAATTATGAGAATTATGAAAGTAAGTTCATATAATTGTTTTAAAGGGCTTAAAAAGGACGATGCCCCTTAAATTGTGAGGCTGTAATCTGAAAAGCAGAGTAACTAACTTTTCAAGAATTTAAATTCCACCGTTCAACCCAACCATTCGTTATTAAAACACCAGATCAATTGGTAATTCTACAATAACTATAATCGTCCGTTGAACAACTGCCCCAGGTCAACCAGTAAAATTTTGCTAAACGATGATCATAAAGGGGAGAAGTTTTAACAATTTCCAAAGACAAAGTGAACACGACTCTGAACCTGAGCTAAAATATTTCACATACTTCTGATACTTTTTCTTGAGCTTTCTCTAACTTCCTTTTCAATGATTTGCTGTTCTATATGGATTAAAATGGAAAACGACACAAGAAATCCGTGAGAAATGTTCTCTGCTCCCCCCTAACAAATACATATACATGTGAGTACGATATCATTTTCCAAAAAAACCAAAAACTGAAGCAAAAATCTTTCAGTCTAGCTGTACTTTTCCTTGATCGCAACCCTAAATGCAATTAAACCATGACTAAGTAAAACGCACGCACAAATCAGAAACCTACATAAAAAGAATTAAACGATATAGTTAAAGAAATCCAAACTTACAAGAAGTTGTGATTCTAATTCTGAGCATTGAGCCGTTTTTTCCTTGAGTCTTTCTCTCATTTTCTTCAAATCACTCTTCTCCTTTTCCTGACATTTTACGATGGCCTCCTGAGTAGAAACAAAAGAGAATTTTCATAGCTAATGGTAAATGACGTCCAATCTCTTCAGTTTGATAAACTAATAGTTCACTTGGAGTTCCTGGACTCCACTTCGTCTGCAGAACGTCAAACGCTCTTACAGCAATGTTATACCAGACGTTCTTTTTCGGAAAATTTCTAATCCAAATTACACTGTACAAAAAATTGACACACGTTAAATCATTTGTGCAACTTTATTTCCATTACGAATCGCCTTTGAAAATCGCTCCATATAACGTCACCTTCAGTGATGTAGACAAAAAATGACGACATTTTTAACGTTGGGATTTAAAATTATTTATTTTGCTTGTTTTGGATGAAAAGTTACATCGAAAGAAAACACGTTCAATGAACGTAGACCGCTTGTTGCTTCAGGTTTAATGATTGCAAATTCAAAAAAGATCTTTCAGTGACAACTAAGAGCAGTTCCAAAAACATTTTCCTGTATGAGGTATAGGTTTGATAAGACGTCGTCTAAAGAGTGATGACTGTTTTACGCTACCAATATTCTATTAGATATCTCTTCAACACGTCTACCAGGAACTACACTACAAGCCAAAGGGCTACTCTGTCGTCTGACTTCCTGAAATTGCCTGATTTTTGCCGTTGGGCTACACTGTCTGCTTCCTGACTGCACTGGTCTGCGGTGTGTGGGTACCTGAAATGAGGAGGAAGAGGGAAATGTGAAAAAACCTCACCAACTTGGTTTACTGGATACGCATCTCGCGAATAAAACTTAGTTATGTTTTCCTCACCTCAACCGCGGCGTTATCATTTTTCTTTGCCACTCTCAATTGCTCCTTTAACTAAAACAATAAAACGCGGATGACCTCACATCAACAAACCACACATAAAAAAGACGATCTGTAATCAGTAAACAATTGTCTGACAATCAAGTTGTTTACCTCATCGACGGCTTGCTGTAGTTTAGCCACGGAAACGTTTCTCTCCTCGACAGCCTAAGCGGAAATGGACGGGAATAAATGTGCTGTACTGAAATATTAAAACAAAAAAAAAAATCAGATTTCGTAAAAAGTGGAAGGCCTATTTACGAGATGTCTAGCAGTTATTAAAGTTTGATGTCCTTTTTATCGCAACTATCAACCAGCAATCGCTACGACCACAGGACTAAACCGGTTTCCAATTAATCCAGATACCAAAGTTGCTTAAAACATTCCGTAAGGTTGCAGGATCCAGGAGAGCTTGGTGTCTATTTGGTGGTTCTGACCACCCAGTTGCTACTATGAATACCTGAAGATGTCCACTGATCTCCAGGATCGCTCACGTGACCTTTCCCAACTGTGGAGCTATCGTGGCAATCAGGTGGATATCATGTTTAATGAAACCGATAATTTGCTGTAGAACTTTCCAGACATTTTAATAACTAGTTTTTTGGTGAACTGATAATTGCCGAAACCGATTCATTATTTAACAAAAACATCTTTGTATGAAGATTTGTTAAATGTCAGTTTAACTTCTAAAACGTTTTTTAAACCTTTCGTGTATATCATTGCTGTACGAGGAGGCGTCGACGCAAACGCAAGAAAAAAAATAAAATAATTCATGGAAAACATCTGTCTACATGAAAGGCTTAACAGTAAACGCAACCGACCCCTATACACCTTTTAATATCTTTTCAGTACTACCCATCTACACATTATGAATTCCTCGTACAATTTTTGTGAACTGTGAGACACATTTACTGGAATTATTACTTTTTGTTGTGTGGCCAGTTCTTCTTGAAGTCTCTGGGTTCTCTTCATCGCGATAAAACGATCTTCTTCTAACTGAGTCAGAACATCTTGTTGTTCATCGAATGCCGCTCTACATTTAGATAAAGAAAACTCCAGGGGTTAGGACACAAGTGGATATTCTCATATTATCAGAATTTGAGACTTAGAAAGCCAGGATCGTTTAGAGGTTCCTGGAATTAGTTCCGTAACTTAGGAAAATCATTAACAAAAAGAACAACATACTGTACATCCGAAACTACCTTGTTTCTTCTTTCCGTAGTTCATGAGCTTTCCTTCGGATCACTTCAACTTCTGACATCAGTTTTAATACTGTGTTATCAGCGTTATTTCGTTCAGCTCGCTCAATGTCCAGTCTTTTTCTTAAATCCTTTAATAAAGTATGTTAATTATACCGGCATAGAAAAAAAGAAATTAAAATGAAAAAACAGTGGACTCAAAACGGATGTACACGTCCTTACTTTGCTATTTTCTGTCTTTCCTTTCTACCATTTTTCCATCCCTTCCTTATTATTCCTTTCATTCTTACTCACTTCGTCTGTATGTACACTTGTACATCTGTCTATGTGTCCCCCCCTTCCTTTAACCCCTCCCTCCCTCCAAACAACCAACCTTTATCTCTGTCTCTTTCAGGATTTTTTCCTTCTCCAACAGGTCGTTTTTACTCTCCAAAGACTCGACGGCACCTTTTCTCTTGTCCAACAGATCCTGCAACTCGTCAACCATGTCCTTCAACGTCGATCTTTCATTTTCCCAGTCATTACAGTTTGGCATTGAGCTATTTTGTTTACAGTTCAGATTTGCAGACAGAACATCAGATTGGAGAATTTGCGATGTTGAATTTCTAGATACAGAGCAGAAGAATAATTATGCAATTAAAGCGTAGACTAAAGTAAAATTGAAGCGTCGACACCCGTTGTTTGTAACGAAAGGGTATTAATTAGAACAGTTATAAATTTCAAAAACACGAGAATACTTTTTAAAGACATGTTTCAGCAAGGCTTTAAAGCCATACAAACATCACTCTGTAAAATGAAGATGGCATAAGTTCTGCCGAAACATGTCTTCAAAAAGTATTCTCGCGCTTTTAGAAATTTATAACTGTCTTTTTGCTAACAAGAAGTTTTGGAAACTATTAATTAGAAATATCAACCATTTCACTTACTTGATGTTCGAGTTTGTGAAAGTGAATCCAACAAATGGCAGATCCTTCCCATTGAAAGCTTTTTTCACTGGGGTTTTAAGATTTGGAGCTGTACCAAATGCTGTCGGCTCTTCTGAGTCAAATTCATCAAAATTTGACGTATCATCAACTCCACTGATTGTCGGGACATATGGAGGCTGATCTGGAGATGATAAAGAAATCTCTCTATTTGATAAACCGGCCGCTTTTGCATCTTTACGTTTTGTGAGAAACAATTACAAGCTTTACTTTAAGTTTTTGGTTCACTTTACAGAAAAACACGATCCCTTATTTTAAATATGCCCAGTTTTCGACAACTTTCAAATGTAACCTTTTGAGATTTTTCGATAAATGTCAGATTTTAAAAGAACAAATTCAGCTTCTAAAAATGTAAATTGAAATTCGCAGAAAATCATTGAAAAGCAACAGAACTGCAGTGGATCACTTTTTTTCCACGGTTACGAAATTTCTTTTTTCCGTGGGTGTAACGCCTTCAAGTAGTATAAACAGAACTTTTCTGAAACTACTGACGTTTCTTTAATCACCTTAACCTTTAGAAGACTGAAAATTGAATAAGCTTACCATTGTGCATTGATGACCACTTGATTCCCGTGAAAAACTCGTGTTTGATCAAGTCATAGTAGCCAAATCGGGTGTTAATGTCCGTAAGCAAACCTTTGATTAAGTTCTTTGTTGCCGAACTGACTTTAACATCGTCGGAGAACGTCAGAGATTCCTAAAGAAAACTACAACTTATCCAAAGTTTGTTTTAGGGGGATTTTTTCGTAAGTGGAATAACTACAGATACCAGACAAAGTTTGTCGCTTCTCTGGTGATAAGAGTTCCGTTCAAAACTTTCAACGCCAGGGTGACGTGAAACTATATCTTGTTCTTCACCCCGCTGCTTTATGTTCTTGTTTGTTAAACTGCAGCTGTCTACTGCATATTAAAAGCTAAATTCAATTCTCCTTGCGGATCCGATTGCTAAAAGAAGATATTCAAAGTCAGTTAGAAATCGGATCCACAAGTGCCGTAACTAAGTGTAGGACGTCCATTATCTGCAAAGTATAGGACGTCAGTCAGTTCTAAACAAGTCTTTCAGATAAACAACCAACCTGATGGTTCATAATTTTGCTGTACGTGACAGCAACAGATGGTCCAGTAAATGGTGGGTTACCATAAATCATCTCGTAAGCCACCACGCCCAATGACCACCAATCACATTCCACACCATATCCAAGACCGGAGCGCTCCATGCTGGTCAACACTTCCGGTGAAATGTATTCTGGGGTACCTACTGCCATCTTGGAGTTAACCTAAAATATATCAGCGGGAAAAATAGCCACCAGTCCATTGCAGGAGAAAAAAAATTGTTGGGAATGATCATTTTGAATATGCAGCCGATGAAAACATGCCATCCAAGCATGGGTCAAAGTCATGCGATCTTGGAGAGGGACGGTAGTAGAGGGAGTCTGGGGTTGAGTCCAGTTTTTTTAAAGGATTACTGCTGCTCTTGAGAAATTATTTCTTAACTTTAAGTGAAGTTCTCTTGTTTTTCACTCATTTAGTATGTTATCTACTTTTTGATAAAGTTAAAACTTCATCTTTGTTTAATTGATGAATATTGACTTTACTTGCCTTCTTATCAGTGCTGGACAGCTTGGCAGCAGACCCAAAGTCTGCAAGTTTGATGTGACCATGTTTGTCAATCAAAATATTATCAGGTTTTACATCTCTATGAAGATAGAAATGAACAAACCATCAAGGACACCACTGACTACCAGAATTATTACTTTGGTGATAATCAGAACATGTGCAAATCTGTCAGTTCATAGTAAGTTAGACGTCCACACAAAAGTAAGGATAGATCAATGTCATCCACGTTATTTAGATAAAATCCTATCAAAACTAAATTCATTTTAATTGGAATGAAATTATTCAGCTCGTGAAGTTGCCCAAGTGATTTGGACCTCACAGGTTTTAGGACCTTCGGCCACAAATTTCCATGGAAATCTTTTTGGCTCATCATGTACAGCCTCTAAACACTGGCATATTTCATGAGCATTACACACAGACACTGAAAGAATGTGGTTCAGCAGAGTCCATACAGTAGAAATCTGAGTAGGACCTAGGCTGTAAGATACTTATGCAGCCTCATGGAACATACATTCAATGGTGCAACATGGATTTCTGAAAGGGTGGGGGCTAGAATGTTAAATGGGCCTCCACCAGGGGACTCTGGGGGCATGCTTTCCCAAGAATATTTTATATTTTGAAGTCTGTACAAGGCCAATTCTGACATTATGAATTGACTGTCCTTGTACCCAACACACTGGTAAGGTGACTGAGAAGTTATGGCATTTCAAGTTCATCTATGAAAAGTATTGTACCCTTGACACCATACGCTTTTAACTTTTATATAACATTTTTTTAAATCTTTTATTAACTCATTAAGGGGCAGGACTCATCCCTTTGACGAGTAAAATCATCTGGCGGTAGCCAGATTAAAATATGCTGGCATTAGCCAGAGTAAAATATTAAAGTGTGCCCTTACCCCTTAATGGGTTAATGGACACAAATACAAATAATTTTTGAGATGGCTAAGGGAGGGGCTAAAGCTCTCTAAGCACCCCCCTTGAGTACACCCCCCTTGAGCGCACCCTCCTTGAGTGCACCCCCTTGAGTGCACCCCTGCATACAACCGTGGAAAACAGCTTACATCTTAACTGGGTTACACTTATACCTGTGTACATATCCAAGTTCATGAAGATTGTGTAGAGCAAGCACAATCTCAGCTAGATAAAACTTGGCCACTTTTTCTTCTAACATTTCATTCTCTTGTTTGCCTAGCAGTGTCAGTAAGTCACCACCTGGATGAAACTCCATGACAAGGTACAAGTTCTGAGAGTCTTGGAAGGCATAGTGCAGTGAAGTAATCCATTGGGATTTACCATAAGCCATGATGTCACGCTCTTCTTGAAAAAAGGCTACCTGAGGAAAAATATGTGGCATTATGTTACTTTTCAACAGTATAAATTAAAACAATAATTGTGGTTTCCATGTAAACATTTTGTCAAAAATTTTGTTTTTGTAAAATTCTGGCAGACAAAAAATTGCCTCTGAGGCAATAGATACTGTAACCCTAAAAGTGGCTGACAGTGATTGTAATTTATAGTTTATACACAAATAAGCATTGTTCTTGTAAACAAAGGGAAAATTTCTGAAAGTTGTCTTGGCTATGGCCAGTAATTTATGAGCAGAAACTTACGTTTTCCTGAGAAAGCATTTCAGATTTTTTCAATGTCTTTAATGCATAAACATCATTAGTCTGGACTTCTTTAACCACTTGAACCTACATGATAATTGATAAAAATTACATAAAGTACCAAATATAATATGGCAGCCAAGTGCCAAAATTAAACATTGAATTAGCAAGAATTGCATAACACTTATGGGTAATTCCATGGTAGTGATGACATTTTTTGAAAAAAAAAAGTTGTCAAGAATTTAAAAATAACAAGTTATTTTGGCAGTATATATATTTGGGGCTAATATGAAAGTCAACTTCAACAAAATATTGCTGTTGGATTGCAGTTATGTTATGTTCAATTGTGTGATACTCAAATGTTCCAATGACATCATCTATTAGGGAAAGTGATCTTCTAACTTTTTTAGGGCAAGCTTAATATATTTCTCTTACAAATTAGTGTCTAACAACCACCAAAGTCATTAACTCTTTTATAAAGAAAACCATATTCCTTAAATATTTTTCTATGGCCTAGTATGACTGTTTAAATTTGAGGTCATATGGCATGTAACATGAGTCACAAAAACATCAAATTTTTAATTTTATTAACAACATACAGCGAGTAAATAGCTGTTGCTCATTATTTTCTTCCTTCTAGTGATAATTTAGCTATAAATATCAACTTAACCCATGTCAGCTTAATCTATGCCCTATGACAGCATACCAAATATAGGTAACGTGAGTCACGTGTAGCGTTAGTCACAATGTAACGTGAGTCACGAGATTAGAAAAGTAGACTTATCAGAGATCAAAAATAAAAAGCGGGTACATGAAGTAGTTCCTAAACTAGTGCTACTGTACCTGAAGATTGTGGGCTTTTATATTGAATCTTTATTGTGTTCTGGCCCTAACTGCTATGGTGGAAAGGTAAAAGAAAATTCAAGGTAATCATGCAATCCTTTGCAATTTGACATGAATGTTGCTGTTTCCATACTTATTGCTGTTGTTTTTAATTTCGATGTGTTTATTGATGGATTATATTGTTCATTCTTAAGGCTGTGATAAATGATTTTGAAAATAAAAATGCTTTTGAAAGTTCGCGTAAACTTATAATTTGATTTGTTTCATCATCATGGCTACATCAAATATTGAAGAGAGGAATGCATCTCTCAATACTAAAGAAGTATTTGAAGCTGCAAGCCCGATCCCAGGCATTGCAGCAATCCATTCAATCAAGATTGACAACCTGGAAAAGATTGTTCAACATGCCTTGACAGAAGATACTGACATGCCTCAATGTGATAATGACTCGGACAATGGGACTGAAGCTGGTGGGAGTAGTTTGACAAATGAGGAACACTGTCAGTTTGAAGTTGGAGATTGGTATGCTGTGGAGTATGAAGGCAAAGTTTATCCTGGGGAAGTAAAGTCTGTTACGGCTGATGATGTCCAGGTGTCAGTGATGACACGAGCTGGGAAATACTGGAAGTGGCCTACAATTCCAGATGAAATTTTTTATCAACAAGATAAGTTTGTGAGAAAGTTAACTACACCGGTAGTAGTAAATTCCCGTGGACACTTTCGGTTTTCAGACTTTTAAGCACATTATCGCAGTTAGGTTATGTACATATTTTACTTTCGTACAGTATTATGATACCTTTATATAATATTTCATGTAATTTGTTGTTGATTCAAGTTTAAAGTAAGATGATACACTTGGGTTGTCCCACGTATTAGTGTTCATGTGTTAGAAGCTATTGGAAACAATTCTGAACTGAAATACTGAGATGTACTTTATATGTAACATGAGTCACGTAACGTGAGTCACATGTATAATGTAGCCATCCTTACTATTGGAATCCAAAATATAAAATTTCTTTGTGTTAGTGGTTTACCTAACATATAGTCTGTTACTTGATAGACATTGTATGTTTCTCCTTCCTATCGTTTCCGAAGAAATTCAAAAATAGTTAGGTTGGTGTTACCTCATGTCACTTTGTCGTAACATGAGTCACACACCAATTTACGGCCACCAATATTATCTTGTTATAATCAAATGTTTAATTTTTACTGTGAATCAGTAACTTACTATTATTTGTACCAGCATGCAAAAATATGACAGAAAAAATATATTAGTTATTACACCAGATCAAAATTACTCTGATAATTTTGCTCAGAATGTAACATGAGTCACCATGGAATTACCCTTATGTAAATAAACAATATAAATAAACTAAAACATTAATATTAGTGAAACTAACCTGTCCAAAGTGTCCACGACCAATTGTGCTGACCACTTTGAAGTCAGAAATAGATGGTCGTGCATTTCTAAGGATTTCTACATTCTCTTTGTCTGAAATAAAAGTTTGGTGACTAGTGAGAACTGTCATGAAAGAAAATACAAAATAACAAACTAAATACTCTAAATTTTCAGCAACACTTCAAAAAACTTGTGGTCGTCATTAGGTATGTTGATCATATAATGACAATGAGTAAGCTGAAGTAATTTGAACATTTTAAATAGTCATAGTATTTATTCTTCTGTATTTGGAAACAAACATGTGAATCAGGACATAATACTTGTATGTTCATGGTCTTCAATGCACATGCAAAAAATAATGGCAGAAATGGTTAATTAAAATGACATACCAAAACACTCTAGTGAACGAGACAGAATGAATACTAAATTGTAAACTTATCATACCCAAAATGTCCCTTCAGAATTTTCTTTTGGCTCATACCAACCGATTCTATTCAGCAGTGGCATATCAAGTGGGGGTTAAGGAATTAAGAAGAAAATTTGTCAATTTTATTTATCCACATGATACAGGAGGATGCAGAGTTTTGGCATGATGATGAACATTTGATGGAGACTAGGAGTCTGAGCAAGAAGACCTGACGTTATAGTTTGATTTACCCTAAAAATGGTCCTTAGATGTATAAAAAAAGTCGTGATAATTCTACCATGAATTAAATGGACAGTAAAGTTTAACAATAAAAAGATTGTTCATCCTGATACAAATAATAAGCAGATATGGACTTTGAAATGGTAACTCTTAGAACCATAAGTCGTAGGCCACAATTCTTTATCAAACCTTTAGTCCGAGAGATGATGCTACATAACTTTCAATGTGGGTTCAAATTTTGAAAAAGTTCGTTGGTTGTGTCTTTGACCTTCGGGGTCAGGTAACTGTCCATAATTTCTGCATAATAAACAATTTGAAACCAACATAACGATTTACCAGTTACAGCGATCTCGAAAACTGAAGGAGAAGGAGTTAAAACTAAGGTATTTCAATTACCACAGATGTAGTTCAGCGACAAATAAATCAAACGTTTTTAATTTAATGTTACACACTGAATCTACAACACAAATACAGGACAGTCTAAGGAGAAATTACTTCAAGCTCTCAAGTTGACCGGGGATTATGTGGTTTTATACCGAAACAAATGTCAATCTTAAACCAAGTCTATGCTTTAAGCCAAATAAACACTTCTTTAATCATTTCTAATAGAAGCTTGTCAGATCGAAGAAGACGTGGAAGGTTTCTTCAACCATCCAAATGATTATCTTGCTTGCCTGTTATTTCGTTAGAAAATGAACTAGCTTTGTATACTTACACTTATTTACAAATCCAACAACGTGTTTATCCTTTTGCATATGTTCTGCCCTACATTCATCGAAAAGCACCAGAAATCCATCAAGCAAAGCGTCACGACACAGACGCCATGAGCAATCTATTCCAGCATTTTCGCTAAGTAATTTACTTAGCTTTGAGCACTTAACCGCCGTCGATTCACTCATGTTCACATATACGTATAATATATCCAGTTAAGTCCACGACACTCGTCCAAATAAACTTTAAAATGCTTTTCAATCAGTGCATCTCCTTCGTCCTTACCTTGTGCAAACGTTTGTCCGTTTGTGTTTGTTTCTTGCCTTCTGCACAAGTCAACCGGTAAGGAGCGCATTGTGATTGGTCAAAAATGTCTACGAGGATTCTGATTGGTTCCTCTCTGTTTCAGCGGAGAAATTGAATAGTACTAGCTTTCTGCTTAGAACAACGAATAGAAACGGGTTCCACTTATTGATTCAGGACCTTAGCCAAGAGAAGGCAAAGAAGTAGCGTGGTAACCCCATAAAAATAGTAGAAAAACCAACGTAAACGACGTGAGAAACTGACAAACTAAGAGCAAATTTTAACGTTTCGAGCGAAGACCCTTTCTTAGAGAGGCAAACTTTCTACTTTCAATTTCGACAGTTTAGTTAACCTTCTTCGTTTCCCCTCAGGGATAAATCGTATTTCAGCCCAATCATTTGATTGTGGCGCAGAATCTATCTGAAACCAGACAGCTAGGCAAACAGGAATAGACTTTTTAAGAGAGGTATTAGAATTAGACCATCTGTATTTCTAACGACTCAACGGTACAATAATTTAATAAACAATATTAAACATTTTACATAAACCCTTTTCTCTTGTTTTTTAAACATTTTAATTTTTAAAGTTAATGAAATTTTAAAGTTGGAATTTGTTGATTAAAAGTATGAAAAAAGTTTCCTGGTTCAATGAGCTTAATTATCGCTTAAGAACCACAAAAGAAATTGTTACTGCACATGGGAACAAAAACAACATTTACACAAATAAGCTTATCCCAATAATATAAGTACGGCTAGTATGGTTAAGAGACGATAAAATTCCAAGAGTTTTTCAGGGAATATTTCAAGGTAGAAACTAAAGGGCCCTCGCTCGAAACGTTAGATAACTACTCTCACATTTCGGCAGTACTCAAACCTTTCTGATTATTTCACTTCGATTTCCACACCGCCTACGCAGCACTCCATTTTTAATCTAGTAGCTAAGTCGTTGTTGTTAACCATGATGGTAACTTTGTTTTCTCAATACTAACCAGTATCAGACACCACCTTTTTCATAGAGGAAATCCCGAAGTGAAGTTGATTATGGTAATTACACACAATTATATCAAACTAGTTTCGTCAGTGCACACGCAACCTTTCCTTCAAGCACGTTGCTTTATTAAAAAAAACAACAAACAAAAACAAAAAAACGCAAAAAGTGTACATCGTAGTGAAATACACAATTGGCACAATTCAATTCTGACTACCAATTTAATAATTCCAACTTGCTGACAGTAAACATTAACTAAACAGAAAATTTTATATCGATTTCTCATTGATCAAGTAGCATTTCACCTACTCAAAGTCTTTGTGTATAATTATTTTCTGTCTGTTGTTGTTGCAAGCGTAACCCGTTCTCCCCTTAAGAAATTACTTAATTCATAATTTTATCTTCGTATTACAAATATTGGACACAAGAACATCCAAAAATGGAAGTCTTGGTCTGTTTAAATTGAAAGCTGCTTAAATGTTTAACATTTATGATTTTCGTATAAACTATTCTACAAGAAAATTACTCAAGTAAGAAGGTAAAAATTATTAGAGCTCCCGTATGTTACAAGGTTTTGCACTTAAAGGGTTTACCTTGTATAAATACATTATAATAATTATGATTATATTTATGATTATCATTATTATTATTATTATACAGATGGCTTGGAAAATTATGCTCTTCGCACCCACCAGTGATATGTAGCCATACAGGTTGTTCCGATAATTATCGTACCCATTTTGTCCCTGAAAAATTCATGGAAAATGAAGTATTTTCCCTAAGGCTTAGTCTCTTAGAAAACATTTTCTTCACGCTATCGGTGAAAAGAAAAGCTAGGGCAATATAAAATCCTTGGAGGCCATTAAAGAACACAAAAAAGTACCGAAAAACCAAGAGCTCGGGAAAGATAAGTTGAAAGACACCGAACAACCAAGTGAAACCCATCATTGTCGACATCCTCAGGTATATGGCAACATGTTTTTTACTTGTAGCGCCGCTCTTCTCAGCGATGTCTTGGCTTGCCTTTGTGCATTTGTATATCACCCTCAGTGTTGCAAACAGAAGCACAAAATTAAGACAGAGCAGACAAAACATTGGACCAATAAATGCAATGTACAAACCTCGTGTGTCCCCAATCCAACAATTACCCTGTCTACCAGCGTACTCGATTGACACCAGTTTATAGAAATTTAACAGCCAGCAGATTGCGACCACAACGAAAGGGAAGCCCAGACTATACATTGTATACCAAAGAAACGATTTTCCTGGAGCCGACTTGCGAAGATTTCCTTTGGCTATTGCTTGAAATGTGATGAATGAATGGAAAGCGATGGAGCCAGAAGAACAAAACGAAGACAGAAAGAAATACTGCAGTGCAACTGACACTACTTTGCACACAACGGAAGACCAAGAACTGACAACATTCTGCAGCAGCCAAAGCAACTGACCAAGACCTAATGTTCCACACAAAACCATAAGATTTTTTCCAGGGAGATTTCTCAATGGTAAAAACATTGAATATATAATTAAAAGCACTGCAAGACTTGTTAATGATATTGTTAGAGTGACTAAAGTAGTATAGGACAAGATATCATCGTGAACTGATGTTGAGCTATGCCAGGTTATGTTGACAATTTTAAAAAAGTCTTTGGTTAAACAGAGCCACAAAGTACCATCAACAATGGAATATTCACCATAGTGGAACCAAGAGGCGGTTGAGTTGCTGTAAACGGAATGATTAGGAAATAATTTCCAGCCGGTTTCCTTCTCAACAGCATAATAATAGGAACAGTTCACTGGTTTAGAATCCTTACAAATTGCTATTCTTGTTTCGTTCCCGTGGTTGTATACTAGGTACTGTCCCCGACTGTAATTCTGCTTTGTTTCTTTGACAAATATTGTTTGGTTTTCCAAGAAGTCGTCTTTGTTCACTGAAAATGTGCGATTTTCAACGCAAAACATGTGGCGAACAACAGCTTTAGTAAGAGAATACTCGCAAATCCCGTCATTCTTATCATCAACGTATGTAGAGTGAAATACAATGTTATCAATCTTGGGATACTCCAGAGGGTCGTCCGAGTTAATTGTACTGTTCTGCCGTAATCCCAGAACTTCGAACGTCGCAAGATAGCTGGAATTTTCCATAATTTGAATGTCGAAGTCAGCGAACTGCCAACCACGTTCAATTAGACTGACATCCAGAACCTTTTCTAAAACGTACTTGAATCTTAAACGATTTTTCTCTGGTCCAGCAATCTTAAAAGTAAAGCTACAAGTGTCATCCACCTGTTCATACTGTAAACTAATTGAATACTTTTGTAGCACTTCTCCCCAATTCATATCTTGCATTCCGAGAAGTTCTTGGCAGTTACGAGAAACTTTGTCAAACAGGTGACCTTTTGGACATTGCGGGGTACGTTCGCTAGAATGGATTTCTGAGCCTGAGAAGATTGCACTGAATGAGAATACCTTCTTCCTTTCGGACAGTGTTATCGTCAACTCAGGCCCACAGTCTACGCTTGGGGACTTGTCAGTGCTATTGAAGTTGCACCGAAGACAATCCATGTTTCTGAAGTTCAAATTGGAAGCTGCATGGCTTACCAGACCTGTGTGTCCTGTTTTACAACCCTTAAAAACATTCTTATCGTGTTCATAACGGCATCTTGTAACAATTTGGTAACAATGTCTTATACCTTGGGTGGTGGAGTGAAACGCGAGAGAAGTCTTGTCGCAGAAATGATCCAGAAACGTCACCCACTCAAGTTCGGTATAATTGCTGGTTGGAATAACGTCGCAATCGACATCAAATTTCCACTGGGTAAAATCTTTCACACCGTTGCACAGGGCACAGTATCGGTTTCGGAAAGTGATATTATTTTTATCAATTACAGGAATCTGACCAGAAATTCGCGGAACGTTTCTTGCACGGTCGTCGGTACATTTTTTTGATACTTCATCCTCAGTCCAGTCGGGTCGACAGCTTCCAACCATCCATATTTCGTCCAGACGGTCGTGAACTCTGAGGCATTTCCATCGGCTATCTAATTCGCTTTTGGGAAACTTTTCTCCCATTAATGTCGCGTTGCATTCTTGATCGTAGTCGGCGCAACAGTCTTGGAATATTGCATCACATAATGGATCGCAAAAACACGACGGATTACGAAGGCTTCTGGTGTCTTGGAACTCACGTTTGTCGCTACAACGTCCGGCACAACTTGCTCCTTCTGAGCATTTTGGTGGCGATAAACGAACAGGGATGGGTGATTTTATGATGACCAAAACTCCATCTTTAGATTTTTTGGGCTTTTTTGTCTTTTTAGGCTTTTTTGTCTTCTTTGACTTTTTAGTTTTCTTGGGCTTTTTAGCCTTCTTAGACTTTTTAGGTTCCTTCAATTTTGGCATTTTAGTAGTGCCTGTCGGAAATCTTGGATACAAGGTTGGTTCAGTTAACTCAAGAACAGTACGTCTATTTTGTTGACCATTTCTGACTGAACCAAAGATAGACGGATAAGTTGCTTGTAGTGTTAAGTTTGCTGTTACCTCTTTAAGCATTAGCACTTTAGTTGGTTTGAAGCTCGGATCGAACGTCGAGTTCGTGGTATTTCTTTCGCCAGAAACAGCACTGAGATAGGAAAGAATGCAACAGAGACAAACAGGAATAAAATGCATTCTTGCCGTTGCTGCCCTCAGTTCAATCTAAATTAAAGGTTGACATGGAGCAAAAGAAGCTAATCAAAACAGGACAAAAGCCATAATGTGAAAAGTACTTCGTACTCGCAACACCTTTGCCAATACCTAACTTATACAGCCCATTCCCTTTCTTACAGCTAACTAAACATACTAAACATACGCCTGTCACAAGGAACAAATAGAGGTTTTAAGCAAAAAATATTAAAGCGAAACTCGAAAGACGTACCTTCGTTATTGAATGTCACCTTGAAGTGTGATGTTATTGCGAACGAGAACTACTGTAAATTGAACGAATGCAGTCATTTCATATTCAGGCAGTAGTTTTATAATTTCTAATTGAAATTGACTCCTCAACACGAGCAAACGTTTATTCTCTAACCGTTAATTTCAATAAAATCAAAGAAACAGTTACGTATTCAAATACGCACCTCAGATTTTCGATTGTCATATATACCAAGGTAGGTGACTATTGTTACTAAGTTCAACAATTCTTCAACCTTTTTGCTCGTATATCTGAATTTAATTTTCGCTTGAAGTAAGGAAATTGTGATTTCCAATTATCGTGTTTGCTAATCTCTTTTATATCACCCCAGAAAATAGCAATATCGGATCACGCTTTATTGCATGCTTTGATGATATTTCACGAATTTTCACAAACATAGTCTACGATTGGATGCAGTGCTAAACTGTGGCAGAAATAATCCTAATTAGATTAGATTCGTCATAAAGATTATTTGAAAGGGTTACTTGTTTACCTTAAAATTAGCATCCAGCCGATAACTTTAATAATTTTTTGAAACACGGCAAAGGTTAAATAATTAATCTTTTCTCAGCTCAGCGTCTACAATGGGACTGTAGCGAACTTTTATACCAGTATACCAACATTAGAGAGATAAAATTTTCAAAAATAGAAAGTATGCTTCCGAAGATATGACCTTGCTTTAAACGAGAGAAAATTTGAATATATCAGACGGTAATAATCAAATAAATTAAAATTTATTAGAACTTACGTAGTCTCATGGTTCCAGTAATTTGTTTTCGGGAATTCATTTTGTCTGGTGACAATTGTCGGCAAAAATTTTCGACACCTTCAGAAAACAGTCAGTTTACAGTAAAACAAGTAAGAGGTTAAAGTAGAATTTCAAAACTCGGTTTACGTTGAAGGAAGTTTAAATCAGACACCAATGCACTTTTCTTTCGAGCAAGAAAACATTGCCTTGAGGTAAAACTTTGTATCAGGCGATATCAACTTCAGTCTTTCTTTTGAAATGTCTACGCGACGTATCCGACTGACATTTGCGAAAAACAAAAAAGAACTAAAAATAGAGAGAAATCAGTCTTTCCAAAATTAAGATAGAGGCGACTAAACTTGGTTTGCTTTTTTTTTTCACAGTACCGTGCATGGGTTTTATACAAAATAACTTTGCAAAAGCCACGTGTACCGGTATTTCCACCATTGGCAATCCTTATTACTAATGGCAATAGCAGCTGAAGAAGACTATTTATACGCGGACGGGGACGCATGACGTCGCGAAGAGAAATTTGTTTTGGAGTTAACGTTAATTACAACTTTTGACTGGTTTTTTTTCATAATAATCGTTAATCTAGGCAACGGTAAAATATCTTGTTCGGCGTAGACTTTCATTAATAGGATAGATATTAACTTTTTAAATTTCTTTAAAGATAGAGGATGCGCGGTCAGGTTTATACATGATATAAAGAGTCGTTCTCTGACCTGGAATTATTTTATTTTCGAGCTTTCGACTGTCTGGCTACAGTCTTCAACGGGAAGAATGAAGGTCAGAGAACGACTCTTTATATCATTTTTAAATTTCAGAATCATCCTCAGGGTGACGACGTTAACACTAGAAGATCGGCGAACGAACGTTGAAGTGTTGCAGGAATGCCTCAAGAAACGACACTTGGTTGACCTGACCCAAATAATAGTACGAGCCTGCGGAACTAATACTTTTCCGCATCGTGTATGTTGTCAAACCAACGCTGAGTTGCCACATGACTTTAACAAGAAAGAACCGCATGTGGAATGCTCAAAAAGGTCGCACAAAGACCAGCTATCCATTGTTATAGTATACAGCAATCATCTGGTAATTTACCTAAATCTTTCTATAGATGTTCGTAGGACGTTCGTGAAACTCAAATTATCCTCAGGAAAACGATTTCCTAGACCCCGACGGGGATCGTACCCGTAACCTTCTGACGCTCTAATTTGAGCTTGACAAACGTCCTACGAACATCTATGTATACCTCCAAGCTCCCGCATTCCTGATATGAATCTTTCTACCCTGGTCGTTCACGTTCAAAATATCAACCTATGTGGCCAAAAATATTTTCATTTAATAGAAACTTGCAGATAGTAAACAAATAGTTCTGTTCAAATTGCTAAATTAAGGATTACGATATTCTAAAAACAAAATAAAATACGTATGTCCGCGGCTATATTACAAGTCGGTACGAAACTGCAGTTCCCATTATATTGTACGTACCTTTACCAAGAAAGTTACCATTTTTTTCATTTTATCATCACTCTAAGTTTATCATTATCACAAAATTTCCTTCGAATCAATCCGTTTTCTTAGACCTTGGCAGCTATACCTCCTACTGGAGTTGCAACGACGTTGATGTGGGGACTTCCCGACTTTCAGTCACACGATATTTAATAAAAAAAATAATAATAAAAAACTAGTAATAAATCTTACGCGTAATGACTTCATGTTCTATCGAATCTCGCTTTAGGTTTCAGAGGAATTGATTTGATGAAGCAGGTTGTGATATGTCAACGGACGAAAACCACACATCTCATAGACGTCAGAATTTCAGGATGTCAACTCTTGCCACTGATTTCACCTTTTTCTTTGTACAAAAGCCTGTAATCAATCTGGATAAGCCGCAAAGACAATCCAGATCCTTGGGAGTAGCATGGACCAAGCACGCCCTAACTGAAAGTATTATCTAAAGAGATGATAATATATAGGGAATGTTCTGCAGGGATGTTCTTTTTCCCATTGATTATCCCGTTAATAATATCGTGGCAACGTAACCGTCCATCTCATGATTTTTTCATCCCTCAAATATTGTGGCTAGGGCTAATTGCTTTGATCGTTATTCTCGCTCGCGTCGGTGTCTCCATTTTTACCTTCGAACTTATTCACAAGAACCTTAACCGCCTCGTCTCCCAAACAGTTGTCGTCATTTAACGACTCGGTAACGTTCTTGTCAGGCGGACAAGAAAAACCGCGAGTTCCTGAGTCGTGTTCTTCTTTGCACAGCAGCAACATATCTCCGCTCGTAACATTTTCCCTCGAAGAAGAGAGCAACCAACCGACCTCTTGATCTAACTTCTCATCAACAACAGCACGTTCCTCTTCATTCTTAATCATTCTCGACCGAGGAGACGGAAACGAACCACCAGTCTTAGCAATGATATTTTCCAAGATCTTCGTTCTTTCTCGCACGCTGGACGACTCCCATTGCCCGTAATCTTTAACGACAATACTATGGGAGGAGTGTGAAACTTCGAACGACTCTGCCTTTCCCAGCTGTTCTAAATCGAGTTTTGGAACTTCTCCGTCCAGTCTAACAACACAACTCTCGCAATCATTGGTCACTTGCGCAATACAAACTTCCTGATGCGCGTCGTCTGTCGGGATGTCCGGAATTACCTCATCGACCAATTCCGGTGAAACACACTTATCTACAGCCACTTCCTCACACGATCGTACAGAAGACTGAACCAATTTCTCTGCAGCCTCCTCTGTGTGTTTACCTCTCCGATAGGAATTCTCAGTCTTAGCCGGCGTAGGATTGCGCTTATCCGAAACGTTTTCAAACGCTGCTGATTTTCTCTTCACGACCTCGCCTTGGTGACGAGTTAAATCAATCCAGGTCATTTCATCAATCCATACGTCACCATTCTCTCTTGCGTCTTCCGTCGACTCTTTCTGACAAGCCAGCGGCAATCTGGACACTTCAACTTGGTCTTTGATGTCTTGTTTAGCCTCTGCATTTACTTCTTGCACAATATTTTGTATTGTGTCGCTTGCCAACCGACGGTCTTCCTTACTCTCGGAATCCTTTTCAGGTGACGGATCTTTCACTGAAAAAATAGGAATAACGCCTTCGATCACTTCTGAGTTGTTGTTGGTAAGATTGGTTGCGGACGATGCAAGAGTTTTCTCGGAATTTTTCAACATGCTGTACAACATTTGTTCCTCGATGATCTGAGTGTGCCGTTTCACGAAACCGCAGTTCGACAGCTGTAAGTCGGACTTGGATTTGCGCTCACGTCGCCGTACGCGACCACGTCCGTCCACTTTTTTCAGACCTTCCGGACTTTCCGACTTACCTTGCTTCAGATGGCGCTTATCCTCAAGCTTTTCTCCGACACTGCGCGAACGAAGTCGACTACCATTATCTCCAGCGGATGTTGTATTAACAGTGAGTACAAGATGGTTACCCGTGGTCACTCCTCCGCCTTCCGTTTGTGGTTCTTCCTTTGTAAGTTCTTTAACCTCATGATTGCCAACAGTCGTAGAGTCTTCGGTTTCCGTTGATATGTCTTGGACTTGGTCAGAACTAAGACCTCCAAACCCCGACTTAAGTTCACTTCCAGCTCTCCTCCCAATACTTACATTGGGATCCACTTCACTTAGATCTAACTCGTCACATATTTCCCCGTGAGACTCCACAAATTTCCGTGATTGTTCTTCTGAGAACAGATCATCTTGCTTTGTCGCAGTTCCATGAAAAAGCCGAGTTTCTTCACTGAAACCAGAATTTCGTTGACCTTCGTCTGACAGTGAATCAGTTTCGCTAGTTTTACTCGCCTTAATGTACAACACATCATCAAGTGGCTTTTCAAAAATTTCTGACATCTGCGAGGGCGACCTTGTAGCTTCGTAAGTCTCCTCATCACTTTTGCTGCCGCGTTCCACATATGTTCGAGCCCTGGACTTTCGGGGAATCGGTGAACCTTCCGAAAAGATTTCTCGATTTTCCATGACAGGTTCCGACAGGGTTCGACGAAGTTTAGTCCTGGTAAAACCGGTTTCATCTTCGGAATCACTCGCACTCACCTCGTCGCTACTTTCGTCATCCGACGTTTCCGGACTGCTCAACTTCTTGGTAGTCTGAGCTTGCGACGAAGAATTATTACCACGCACTTCAATGTTGTGATTATTTGGATTTACAGGTTTCTCAAGCGGTTCGATGTTCAGTATTGGAGGAACATGGTGGTTTCCTATCCTCGGCATGGTCTGAGCATACTCAGGTGTGCCGTCCACGTCATTCGTTTCTTCACCGTTCTCTTTCTTGTGTCTTTCGCGACTTTTTCTATGACATCTTCTCAGGTTGGTTGAGTCCGAGTTGGATCTTCGACGGAAGAGACTGTTGTGTCGGTTTTTACTATAAACAAACAATTGCAAGAACTGATACGGAGGAGTAGTTTTTCTACTGGGGTCTCACTGAAGTCAGTTGCTCTTTTGAAGTAACTCAGTTCACATTAAAATAAAAAAATACTCTCAACAGAGTAGAGACTGAGGTCAGTGAAATGATAAAATCTGAAAATAAAACTACGGAAACTTCGTGTTCCCAACGATTTAAGTTCAATAACTATTCAGCCATTTTGTGAATTATTTTCATCCATCTTCACATTTCTACGGCACCTGCACTCTTGAAGGATTGATTTACTTGGCATCACTGTGTGGTCATCCAGGCGAAATCCCTCTTGCTAAGCACTGGATAAAAACCCTACCCTAAACTACGTAGGCTCATAGACAAACCTTGACTTCAAGATTCCTTCGTAAATAATAAGTTGCTTCCAAAATCCAGCGTTCGGTTGAACGATATTTCGTTTAGTTTTCACCAATTTCATGGCGTCGTGCAACGACAAGTTTTGCTCCTTCATCAGGAACGCTACGACCTAGATAGCGGACAAACGATAAAAAAAAGAAACAACTATCATCCAAAGTAAACACCATTAATTAATATCGTACTACATCATATCATATACACCATTACTTAATACCATTAATAAAGTAAAAACATTAACTACCGCTGTCACAAAAGGTATTATCTTACAACCACCAATGGCGAAAACACTATGGACGCAACCTTAGTTGTGTCCACAACATTTCCACAACCTTTCCACAACATACACTATAACTAACTCAAACTCCACCATCATCATAAAAGAGCCGTTAACATTCAACACACACACACACACACACACTGTAGCACCAAAATCACTTAATCTTATCTTTGTTAAAGTTGGTCGTCTTAGTGTACTCTTGAGAAAGACTGCTGACTGCAATTCATCGTGACTGACGTTTCGATGACGTCAGCGAAGTTATTCTCAACGTCCAGAGAAAGCCAGTTTACCACTTCCGACGTATCGTGTCGTAACGTATCGATGAACATGCCCAATTGTTTGAATGATGAACGTACTTAAAAATTCCTTATGTCCATTGATACGTAAGCTTTGTTCCGTTACGGCGCGTTTAAAAAAGAGAACGGGACGAAAAGGGTCAGTCAGGTTTGCCACTTCATGTGACTGGTTTGCTTCGTCATAAGAGGAAGGTTTTTTGTGAGCGAAAAATACCCGTATTTATCGACAAATGGTCGTTACGGTTTAGATCTGTCAGTGGAGTCATTAAAGACAAAACACACTTACTGTAGATGCTGACCGACTGATGCCTCTCCTACAATGGACTAAAGCCGCGGAGCCTTTTTCTCTGCAAACAAAACCCACCGTTCATGAAGTTTCTAATAGAAGGGAAAGTTTTCATTCCTTAGATGTAGCATTAAGATATTACTTACTTGGCCTTATGCAGGAACCGGTATGTTTTCCCCCAGTGTGTTAAAAGGTCGGCGTCCTCCACATCATGAACTCTAAATAAATTTGAACATAATTTCAGAAACATCCTCAGGGTAACATGAAAAGAATATTTCATGAATTAAAACACGATTAAGTCAGTTTTCTTTGTTCTTTCGAGAGTTTTATCTTCCAAAGAAACCTATCTAAACAAAAGAGCTTTTGAAAAGCTGGCGGAAACTGTATATACAATACCTGAAATTGCTGGGATTGTATATACAGTCCTTGATAACCATTAATTCAAGAAGGAACACAACCTGAAAACATGTTTTTTATTTTTCAAAACAAAAACGAATCATGTCGCTTAACATTTCTCGAAGGAAAACACCTTCAATCGTGTTTTAAGACGGATAAATACGTCGAACGTCGGCTTTAAGCCAGATACATTCCTCGGGGCCTTCGGCACTTCGGGGTGTATCTGGCTTAAAGCCGACGTTCGACGTATTTATCCTATACACGTGTCATCATCTGTAAATAAAGTTCCCAATTCAACTCAATTAAGTTCAAATCAATTCAACCCTCTCATGTTTTAACTCACATCTTCGGTTTTCAAGATGTGCATTTTGATTGTGCTCGTATATCTTCTTACCTGATATTCATGTATTCAAAGGTCCCTGGGAAAAAATTATCGATTTCTTTCGTAACATTAAGGATGTAGCCAACTCTAAGAAGAAAATTGGTTTTTATCATCAATTGATCAAACGTACGGTTTACAGCAAAAAGATTTTGTCATAAATATGGTCATCTACAGAATGAGGAGTGAAACTATCTCTTGGAAGTATAATGGTGCAAACTTGTGGGAGCTAGAAATCAAATTGACAGTGAAAAAATGACGTTTAGCCCACGGTGTGGTTCCTACCCATTCTTCTTTAATTCTTCAAGATTCGACGCATTCCATTCCGAGCCCTTTAAAAAACAGACAAATTATGTTCTAAGGCAGTACAATTTGCGAAACTTGACCTTCATTGTTTTTCCAGGTTAGGACCCTATTTCAAAACGTAAAATACTATAGAAACTCCAGATATCAGCATTTTAAAAACCCAAGACGACATGAAAAATTTGATATTTTACTGCAGCTCATATTGTGGGTTTGTAAACCTAATTAAATTGATTTATTTTCCATAGCAAGCCTGGCTCACCAGAAATATTGTATCGGTGATCTTCGATGAAGAATCCATCTGCCCAACGATGCTCAACATCTGCTCGTCAACGTAGCCTTTCAGATGTTGAAGACTCAATTTCATTTCTTCCTCCAACATGTCGCGGACCTGAAAAGAGGGTCACAGAAATTGGTCAAGCTTCGTGCGATGTGGTCTACTTTACCAGATGAAAATACGCCCAAATTTCATAGTAACAGGATCGGTTTTTGACCAAATTTTCCTAGTGTTTTGAAATTTTTGGCCGTCTGTCGCATCACACTCTTCCCGGCAGCGGAGATTCGGACACTAACATGTTGCATAGTTCTCACGAATTCATATTTCTCCAACGGAAATCAAGAAAACGATTGAGATGCACATACATTATTTGGAGTGAATATCACTCAGTTAGATAAGCGAAAATTGCGTTTTTGTCTTGAAAGTCGAGTAGGATCTATTGCTCGTCACTCCAGTATCACTTCAACTTCATTTACATAAAAATGGGGCATCACACAAGCCCCGGTAATTTCTACAGCCGGCCAGGGGTATGGCCCACCGTATGTCTGATGCATCAATTCTAGGAAACTTACCTGGCGACAGGTCACTTCTTCCAAGTCACATTTCGTTAAGATCTAGGAAATCGAAACCGCTTTAACTACCAAGCTTCTACAATTACATCATTGATTAGCACTAAAATAATAGACGACATATCGAGACTTGCAGATTGGCAGTACATATGTCTACCATCTATATGAACCAGTACATAAGTGTAACCTTCGCTCACCATCTGAATCTGTGTAGCTCAATGGTTAGAGCATCTCACCGGCGATCAGAAGGTTACGGGTTCGATTCCCGTCAGAGACTCAGAAAAGTTTTTCTGAGAGAATAGCTTGAGAGCTTGCGCATTAAGAACATTAGACAAAGGTGTTTGTTAACATTCCTCATGTATTAAGAAAAAAATTTTGCGCCGTCACGGACATCTACAGGCTTAGTTGACTTCAAATCAAACGATTTAGGCCCCGTCCACACGTATGCGTTTTCGTAGGAAAACGCATACTTTTTTATCCGTTTTAGCCTTCCGTCCACGCGTTAACGATGAGTGGGTGGAGTCGTTTTCATCGAAAACGGAGACTTTCGGAAACGCCTTTGAAAGTGGAGACTTTTGAAAACGCTTCGTTTTTGTGTGGATAGAAAAACGAAGACTTTTGAAAACGGTGTTGGACCACTATCGAGATCACTGATTTTGATTGACAGACATGATTAAATTAACACTCCCGTTGGTTTTCAGCGTTGTCGTGTGGCCAGGCGAATACGACATAAAAACGCTTGTGTGGATGCAATAATTTTCATGCGTTTTCAGTTAAATTAGAAAAAGCATAAATTTGAAAACGTATACGTGTGGACGTAACCTTAAAACGCAATTTAAATCACACTCATTCGAAGGATGAACTGAAAACGTGGCTAACTTCAAAATAGCTTACAAAGCAAGGAGATGAAGCAGCAACTTATGCTGGAAGGACCCTCGCCGTGCACTAATCTCTCTTCTTACGACAATTAACATTCAAACAGTGAGGTAGAGACAATTAACTCTGACGTTTCTAATGGCTAATTTCTTGATTGTTCCAAATATTTATTGCGCTGTACAAGGTTATCCTGCATGGAATTGAACAATAAGACCACACCACTTTGTTACTGGGGAATATCAAAATCACACTTTTTGTCAAATTTTCTAATCAAGTAAAGCCCATTCTGTCCTTGTTCGATGTATAATGGGTAAAAACCTTTGTCACATCATGTTTACCTCTTTTAACTTGTGACGTATTAAACCCTTCAGTAGTTCCTCATCCGTTTTACTAAATAAAATGAAAAAGTTATAAATTGAAAATCACTAGAACGTTTAATCGAAACTCACAGGAACGTTTCATAAGTTATACGTGAACGATTTTACATAAAAAACATTACGTTTTCGTACACTTTGTCGAAGTATGATAAGCATACAGGTCTTTTGTTTTCCAATTCATCCACTGATTCCCTGAAAACAATGAAGTTTCCGAGCATTAATCACACCGCACGCGGACAATTGAGATAAGAGCAACCATGACGATGATAACAGCAACAGGAACAGCCTCACCTAACAGCAACAACAACAGTCACATTCACAGTCGCAGCCACATCACCATTAACGTGAACAACAACAATAACAACATCATCAACAACGACAAGAGCAATAACAACAACAACAACAACAGCAGCAACAACAGCAGCAACAACAGCAGCAGCAACAACAACAACAACAACAACAACAACAACAACAACAACGGCGGCAACAACAACAACAACGGCGGCAACAACAACAACAACGGCGGCAACAACAACAACAACAACTACAACAACAACGGCGGCAACAACAACAGCAACAGCAACAACAACAACAACAACAACGGCAACAACGGCAACAACAACAACAACAACAACAACTACAACAACAACAACTACAACAACAACAACGGCAACAACAACAACTACAACAACAACAACGGCAACAACAACAACGGCAACAACAACAACGGCAACAACAACAACGGCAACAACAACGACAACAACAACGGCAACACAGCAACGAAAACGACAACAACAGCAACAACAACAACGAAAACGACAACAACAGCAACAACAACAACAACAATAATAGCAACAGCGGCAACAACAACAGCAACAACAACAGCAACAACAACAACAGCAACAGCAACAACAGCAACAGCAACAGCAACAACAGCAATAATAACAACAACAACAACAGCAACAGCCATTTCATGAGCAACCGCTACGGCAACTACCACTGCAGTAGCAACACCAGTGAAAACAACGGTGACATGTAAGTAGTATCAACAGTCCCAACTGCATCGGCAAACAACAGCAAGCCCTGTGATGGAAAACAACTTCCTAACTTCAAACTTCCTATCATCCATACTCCTTTGCAAATGTGTCAAATTATTAACGCTAATATTAGCACGGAGGGAATTAAATCTACCGCTAACAACATTAATATCAAGCATGTGTGTAGCTTGCATAGGCATGTTTCCTTCAGGTGAAAAGTTGAAAGGTTGATGACTGCCGTGACTAATCTCAATGATTTCCGTGGAATTTTGAAATTCTTTGGGATCAATCACGGCAGTTACCAACCTTTAACTTTTTACCTTATTTATCACTGTCTACGTAGTATTCTATACTTTATATCATTGATCGTATGTTTCCTTCATACTTGACAAGCAATCCTCCTGTGTATCCTCTTACCAATAGTTAATGCACTCCCTCGGAGATGTGATTCTGTTTTTGTAGTACCCCACCCAAGAATGTGATAAACCACCAGCATAGTGAGTTGCTCGATGTGCAGTTGCAAGACATCTGTGAATCCACTGCAGAGCGGTCCTGCAGAATTACAAGAAGAACAGAACTCAGAAATGAACTGGTTGTTTCATGCTATAGATCACTGGGAAGTCGTAAAATTATCTTAGGTGTTATGACCTCTTGCGTTAACCCTTGAGATCCCAGATTTCTCTGAACAAATTTTCAATTACTCAATCAACTCAAAATCCTCTTAAGAATTTATTGAAATCTGTTTATTCGTCTAATTTGCATCTATTAAATCGTATAGCTATGTACATTTGGGAGCTAATGGATTAAATGCCAATATTTCTTCATTCTGCTGAGGAGTATTATCATATATGTTAAAGGATACTCTCAACCCTAGCGCTCTATCGCCAAAACCAACTGCTTCCGCCTAAAACAAATGTCCCTCTCCTCTCTTTTTCCTAATTGGATGAGCAAAAGCAGCATTTTTTGGGGGGAAGTGACAAGAAATCGCAGGCCATTTGACTGAATGACGAGGTAATATAAACCAAGGCGTAACGTAAATACAGTAACAGACGTACGGAATATGGCTGTATAATATGGCTATATTAAGTTTGGCTATTTAAATTTTGAACTAGGAGGTGCTTGACAATTCTGGCCAACCAGGAAAAAGTTGTGAATTTCTCACTTCCAGGTCAATTTCGTTTTTCCTTCTAAGGACCGTCGCGAAAAAGGTTTTCCGTTTTAACGATAGAGAAAAAAGAGAAAGACGTTTTTGTTTTGAGATATATTGCATTTACGCCACTAGCAGTTTGTTTTCTGAATAGAATTTTGAGGTCCAGTGTATTGAATCCCATTAACTTTTCAAATAATTGTACCACTGGCTGCTTACACAGGTCATATTTTTTGTATCGCAAGATAGAATTTGTATCTGAATCACTAACTGAAACTTTTACGCTTTCCTTGTTGATATTGATACACTTACCACATAGTTTGGACAGACACTGGTTTAAACATGTAATTCCAAAATTCTGTTCTAATTTTAAAACCACTAAAATTTGAAGACAAAATGCTTTGTAAGTACATATTTAATCATTGAATATATGAGGAAGAAATATTGGATGAGTGCTTGAAGAATGGTCATGGGTTTACCACAGTACATGTGAGTTTTGGTTAAAGTTTGGTCACTAAAGGGAAGTCAACAGTACAAAATTAGTGGATTTAAAATATGGTGTAAAGTGGATATGAACTTGTTTTTGGTTTTAGCTAAATTCCCAGTGGTGTAGCTATTTAGTTAAGTAGGATTAAGTTCAAATACTGGCTAGAAAACATGGCTGGGTAGTTCTGTCTTCCTTTTTGGCTTTACCTAACCCCCCAGTAAAGTATAGATGTGGACGTTTGGTAGGTTTTAGATTGCTATTTCATGAACAGTACAGTTTTAGACTGTTTATGATCAAGAATTTTCAAATGAATTGATATCTTCCATAGTTTAAACTGTAATGTGCTTGAGTAAGTCACGAAATATCTGTAAATTACCTCGATTGTTACCAACCAACATTAAAATTTATTTACTTACCCATCACCATCCAACTCGATGGCAACGTCATTCCATAATGGAATCACCAGACCAATTGTCACCCTGAATGAGAATATAAGACAAAGTTCAAGAGGCAGAAACTTAGTGGCTAGTTATTAATAATTAATGAATTCTCTTAGAGGCTTAGAAAATATTTGGAGAAACGTTTAAAAATTTACATATGGAACTGCACAACAGTGGTAGCCAGTGCTAAAAGATCACAGTCCAACAACATACAATATAAATATGAAAGTATTGGCCCCAGCCAAAACAGTTTACTGTTGATAAAAACTAACTTAGTTCACATATAGTTAAAAAGAATCATTATTCATAAGCTTACTTGTCTTCAATCCAGTCAAAACCAAGAAGTATACTCTCTTCTTCCCCACTCATGCCATAAGTTGTGACAATAGATAGATAGCGAGTGTACTTTGCCTGACTTTCCAGTTTTACTATCTGTATCACAGAAAGTTGAGATTTCATTAAACTTTGACCCTTTAACTGAAGTTTTTTTTGTCCTTGGTTCTTTGTCCTCTCATTGTGTTTGCTTTACTCTCTCATTTGTTCTTTGGTCTAGGTATCCTGTATGAAGTTACTGACTAACAGTTAACTTAAATAGAAGGGTCAAATTTAGTCATGGACATCACACACACAGTTGATGATAGGTGACAAATGTCTGCCCATAGAAAAATATTTTCATAACTCAGTGCCCAGTTTTGACCAATGATTGAGGTCACAAGGATTAGTCAATATTTGCTGCAGTGTGAGAACCAAGAACTTCTGTTAACTAATAAACATACTTATTAATCTGTCCAAGAAGTGTGGGTGACCTTAGTCCATTATTTTGAGTGATACTATGAAGTGTGTATAATTATAACAATGCCAGAAAATTCAAAATTTTGTAATTTATTCCAGTGTGTGGAAAAGAATATTGAACAAATGAGAACTTGATATCAAATGGGTAAGCTCATAATGTCTCACTTACTAGTCTCATGGTGTCTTCATCTCGTATTAAGTTGACCATTCCTTGAAGATGGGACTGGAGTTCTCCTACATATTTACAGAATTTCTTGTAAGAATTTATGTAGAAATCTATTGGCCTACTTGAATTGCTATTTTAATAAAATCAAGTAATTTTTTTCTTCCTTGTGTAAGCTTTAATCTCAGCAAGAATAGAATTTGTTTATATTAGTGATTTAGGAGATGAGTTTGTCTGCATATTGTCACAAAAATAATAACACAATGTGATTGAAGTCTATTTTAACAATTACACTTTGAGCTCATAATTTCAGTGACATAGTAAACAAGGGTGGGCTATAATCTTGTAGGTTATAATCCTTACAAGGTGAGAGTTAAGGTCAGGACCTATAATCTATAAAGGCCTATATGGTACTTAATTAATTTTGAGACATGTTCTCTGACTAAAATTTATTAAATATATGAGCTTTCGACTACCTAACTGTAGTCTTCGACAGGCAAGAGTGACATAAATTAATGACTTGTAGATATTTATAGGTGCGTGTTGAATTGAGGAACTATGTGGCAGGAAGCAATTAGCAAATACAATGCTTGTTGACAAGGACAGCGTATTGTCTGGGAAGCAGCTTGGAGTTATTGTCAGAATTTGCTATTAAAGCTGTATGCCAAGATTCTAATGTTTTTCGTGTTCGGTAGTTACCACTATCAATTACTCTACTATTAGCAAAGTCGATATTGTGATTATTTTCCCATGCATGGTTAGCTATGTTTGAACCTTTTTTATAGTTTTTAACATTCCGGATATGTTCCTTTTTTCGTGTTTCAAATGATCTTCTTGTTTCACCAACGTATGACCACGAGCAATCCAAACAAGGTATATTGTAGACAACATTGGTTCGTTGTTCGGGTGGAACTTGGTATTTGGGAGAAGGAAAAGTTTGTTGTAGCATTCATAGTGGTTTAGTAGTGACTCTAATGTTATGTTTTTGTAGTATACGTCTGAGAGCGTCAGTTATCCCACTCACGTACGGTAAAGTAACGTAGCCGGTTGGTTTGTCATTCTCAGTAACACATCTGAAAAATTGTCTTACCAGTTCTTCAGGTGATGGTACAGGTTTGTTAGTTGTCAAGTCTTTGAAAGTTTGTTTCAGAACTCTCTCTGGGTATCCGTTGTTTTGTAAGGCTCTCGTATATTTAATAAATTTTAGTCAGAGAACGTGTCTCAAAATTAATTATGTCTCAACCTGGCTGTGCAATCTCCATATTTTTTCTATATGGTACTGTCATAAAATTGTAAAGTCAGTTGTGTGATGATTTTAGTAAAAACTAATTTGTGTTCTTAGTCATTCAGAATTTTTAGGAAAAGCAAATGAATAAACCATGTTTTGTTGTTTTTAATGAAAACAACTTCCATCTTTAATAGGCTGCTCATGACGACAGCTTAAGGACTCACTATCTGCCATGTTTCAACTGGTATGTTTCAACAAATAAAAATGTTAAATTTACAAAATGGAATGAAGCTTGAGAACTAATTAGTAACATTATGGAAAAACACCAAAATATACCTTTTGCTGTTTGTTACCAGAAAATAAACTATCATTAACACCCACCTCAAACTCATTAATGCAAAATTGCTCTGCAATAGGCTTCTCCTACATAACCACAAACCAGACAATAAGAATGAATGGTTTGATGATGGCACCTTTTGCTGTTCATTACCAAAAACACATCATCATTAACCCCAACCTCAAACTCATTAATGCAAAAATACATTAATTTTATTCAATCAACATTTAGTAATGTAGATATGCAACTATTTGCATCAAAGGGTATTCCATAGCACCAACAGATGACCATAAACACCATCCTACTATACACTAGGGATAATAAAATTTCAAGTACTGTATTTTCTGCACTATAAGTCACACCGTATTATAAGCTGCATCAGCAATTTTTGGCTATTTTTTTAGAAAAATTCATAGATAAGTCACACCAGACTATAAGCCATGCTGACCTGTAAGTCGCTATGTGAAAAAGTCCAAAGAAGTACCTATTTTGTTATGTCGCTATTCCACGTGTAGCATGAATAACTGAACAACAAACATGAGACAAGGAAAAACTGTGAGCTATATTTGTCATTATTTCAACGTTCTACAGAAATATACATACACTATACATCAATTAAAATGTGATTCATAAGACTGTAATATGTAATGTCATTTTTAAAAGTCTATTAAATCATCCTCGACAAACCCATGACTCTGATATTTCTTCATGCTCAAGAGTTTAAAGTTCATGGTAATTTGAGTTTCAAAATAAAAATTCTTGTGATTTTTTACATTTTTTTTTTAAAAAATTCGTATATAAGTTGCACCATATTATAAGCCGCATGGTGAAAATTTTGGTCAAAAAGTAGAGGCTTATAGTGTGGAAAATATGGTATGCAAGAGAAATATCTTGCCTAATTGAAATTGCATTATCCCTAATGTATAGTAAAATGATATTAATGGTCGTCTGTTGGTGCTATAGAATGCCCTTTGATGCAAATGGTTGCAACCTATGCTAGTGAATGTTGATTGAATAAAATTGATGTATTTTTGCATTAATGAGTTTGAGGTTGGGGTTAATGATGGTGTGTTTTTGGTAATGAACAGCAAAAGGTGAAACCATCAAACCATCCATTCATATTGCCTGGTTCGTAGTTATTTAGGTCTGAGAAGCCTATTACAGAGCAATATACAGTAGAAGCAGCAGTCAACATATAACATGAAAATTTTTATCAACCATACCTCCTTTCAGGGTGGCCTTTCGAGCAAAGTCGCCATCAGGGATTGCATATGCTGCCCCTTTTGAAGCAAAAAATCCTTCAAAACTGGACCTAATAAAGCAGTGAGATGGCATTTATGAACACAGTTAGTAGATAAAGCAATCATCACACACAAGATTAAGCAAAATTTATTTAAAATTGGTATGTTGGTGATGCAACAGTCATAATTTGGGTAACATGATGTACAATCTAAGAAATAGATATTTCTATATGCCAAGATAGGGGAAGCATTTTTTCAAATACCTAGTACTTTACATCAGTTCTTATATTCAACAAAAATTTCCTGTTTTATCACACACACATTGGGTAATGGGAATCTTTAAATAAAGATACTTGCAACTCAGAAATGGTCAATACACAAGCCTTCTAAAAAAATGTTCCTAAGACAGAAAACATTTTTATAAAAATCATTCAGTGAGAAAACTAAAATGGTATCTTAATACATAAGAACATATGTTTTAATGACCCTGGTGGAAAAAAAATTCTACAAACAAAAGCATGCATGGCCACATAGTTTTACTGTAGTTCTCTTGATTTTTAACATCAGTTCTAAATGAGCTACTGTATTATCAGCAATCAAACACTTCAACTCATACAAGCCCTGCAGGACACAAATGAGTATTACATTACACCACAATCATATGTTTCACTTTCATGTTTGAGCCTACTAATCAAGAATCTTTACACCTATACTATTTTTCTAACACTTACTTTGAAAAATATAAATATTAAAACTCAAAATATTTAAAAAAAATTAAGAAAACTATAACTAGTTGGGTATGACAAACCAAATAATTGATATTAACTGACCAACCATCAATAGCACTAATTCTTCCCTTACACTGTGATATACTTTGGTAAATCCTTAAACTGTTAATACTATGGTAATGTCAACCATGGTAATAGTAAATAATTTTCTCATTATACATGTCTCATGAACATCTACAATCATGTGTTCACACTGAACTTGCAGTGGGGTAATAACTGCCTGCTTTGTCAGAACATCTTGAAAGATGGTGGAAGTAATATTTCATGAATAGTAAGGTTCCTGTAGTGAGACACTAACTTTTTTAAACATGTAGTTTCATAATGAACTGCTTTAAGTTTGGTTTATTGTAAAGAACAGTTTCATATTTTTGAAAACATACAGTACTAAATTAACCTATAGATTTCTAAAGTGAACTTTCTTCAACATTTATCATTTAGTTCTGGATAATACCCAATCACTTTATTCATGCAGCAGAGGCAATACTCTAACATTAACTGTAGGATTAAATCAGACAACATCTTGACTGATTAAACCTTTGACTGATTAAGTCAACTGTTGTTGATCTTAATGATTTTTTTCTCGCTAAGGTCTGATGATTTTGTTCAGCAGAGGAAAAACTCTAGCAGCCACCACGTTAAAATTATAATAACCGAAATGAATGCCTCATGTTCTGATTTCTACGCTGTTCTGTCTCATTACTGAATTAATCTGACAAACTTATTACTTTGCAGTTTACATTCAGAGATTTGTGAAAGCTCTTGACGGCTCTATGAATTCCAACCTATAAACGCCCAACGCGGCCTTTTGGAATTTTGTTCAGCCTAATTTTTTAAGATTTTCGAGAAGGAGATGTTTTATGGTCGATGGGTATAGCAGAATTTCTGCTAATACTAATGTTGATTAGAAACGGAAAGGCGAGTCAATCTCCTTGGACCAAACTTGGCGATACATTTCTGCAAGTTGGCGTCACCCTCTCAAACCAAATTGGCGAAAGAGAACCTTGTGAGACGAATTTAATTTCTTAATAAGTACAGTCTCCACTGACATGAAAATGAAGAAACATAAAAGGAAAATGATCTATTACTGGATTCAGGCTATCGAGGTCATTTTACAACGTTGTAACGTGCAATACCTAGCAATTTCATCACGAGCTCTGTTCGACTTTATGACTTGGCAGGGCGCAGCGGTGTCCTTATAAAAATAGAACTGTTTTGTCTTTTTGATTTCGTATTGACAAGACGAACACCAAACGTGCCCTGATGATAAGTAAAAATATCGAGACAGACCGGCCATCTACCACATTGAGATCTAGATATTTACACAACGTATTAATCGAAAAACAAATTTCCAAACAGATCACAAGTCGAGGCAGAACTACTACACCATTCGCGGTTGACGTTAGAAAGATAATGAACATGTAACTCGCAGTGTACACGTGTACAAATCAGCCAGCCGGCATTTTGAGTCTTAGAAAAACCCTTACAGCGTAACGAGGCACTCCAACAGGCAGTCAGTCGGCAGGTATTTTTATCAAACATTTCTTAAGTTTAATCCTGTATATTTTATGACTTATGTTTAGACGATGACTTACGTTCTGGATCGATTGAAAACATCTTCCTTTAATTCTGCATCTGTTTCGTCATCGTCCTACAGGAATACGACAGTGACTGGAGCTTACAATCTCGCCTGAACTGCTCGGACGAAACTTGATTTCTCCTGGCTTTTATTATTCAATTCAAGAACCAAACTGTCAAAATCAATCTTACCATTTCACAGCTTCCACTTAATTGACTCAAATTGTCGGAGGAACTAGATCTTTCTATCGTTAATAAAGACATTATATCGCCCTGTCTAGAGCTCCACAAGCTTCTTCAAGTAAAGAACACCTCGCATTTGCGAATGTAAAACCAAAACAAGATTTATTTCTTGAAAATATTTAACAATCCAAATAACCGAATACAATTATCAAGACGACGCAGGCTCAGTTTTCGTGGACGCGGATTTACGTCGGTGGAGCGCACTAGTAAACATTGGGCTGTACCGTTTTTGTGAAATTTGACGAGATTTTGTTTGGAATAAAAACTGAATACAATCTTTGGTTTTTCTGTCATACTTGTTGTACGAACTGGGATTAGTTATGAAGGCAAGTTAAAATTAGGTCGACAGTTTCGGATTTTGTAGCTTAATATCTGAAATACGGTCTCAGCTAATGTTACCAAACGTGTACTCACGTATCCGTTTCCCGATTGATATACTCGGCAAAATGTACAGCTGATCAGATTACACTAAAAACATTTTTATCGAAGTTTAACTGCTAAATCTTCATCATATCATACGTAATCAAGAAAAGTGATCAGTAAACGTTCAGCCGAAGTAACATAGTCTACCACAGTGATTAATTTCCTGATAGTTTTCCAGCTTCAATTATTTTGCAGTTTTGGTAGTGACTGTCGGAACTTTCCGCGTGGGAAGGAAAGCAACATGAAACACGGAACAGAGAAAAAGGTTCACACAGCAATTATAAATCACAAAACGTGACTGACATATCCCATCATTGACCCATCAAGTACTTGTCTTAAAACACAATATATTTGAACTAATGTTGCGGATTGGCAAGCAAACTGCAGAATCTACTGGCAGCAGGTCAGTGAAAGCAAGAAATATGAAGTTGTTCGAAAAAGCCCAAGAAAAATCACTGAAATCCTGATAGTCCACTTCATGCGTAAATATTCCATTTATTAAACGTTGCTTAAGCGTGGCTGTTCAAAGACTCTTGCAAACATATGCTGGACGAGTCATCTTAGCACAAACTACTTGCGTTTCGAATTCAAACAGCGGTCTATCATCCCTGGATCACGTTGTAACAAATTGTAACAAGAACAATAAAATGTCAATTTAGACAACAAAATTTTGTTATAATTAATCACATCACATCACAGTGCATACTATTAATAATGTATATTATTATTATTATTATTTTTTTGCATATATAAGACACCGCAATTCGGAATTTTTTGAATTACGGCGTTGGAATCGACATTAGCTCAACGTCATTTGAATCTATTGCAATGCCACTACAAATTAGAATGACGTCTTACGTTCCCTGGGTACATTCTCTTTGCATTCAAGGGTATGCTTTCGTGAACACCTTCCTCAAGAGATGCCCAGACGTAAACCACAGACAACAGTGAGCGTAGACGAGGGAGTGGTTCGGAAACAAATTATGTAAACACAAACGTCACCATTCGAATTTTAATACAGATCGTGGCAACACAGTACGACAGCCGCACATTATCCTGTATGACCATCTTTAGACCAGTTAAAGCTAGGTAATGGCACCGATTTTACCGATTGCAGTATGCTTCAGCACAAGGGCATAGGCCAAGCTATTTTTTTACCAATTGTTTCGAGTAAAGTGCCGGTCTGCGAGCAGATTAGGTAAGCCCATGCAAGCTAAGTCTCCTGAGGTAAACCGTGAAACATCTGTCGTACGAAAACCGTAGTTCTTCTTCAATTTTCTCGGGGAAAACGTCCCAAGTTTACGGGATTGAGGATATGGATTTACAATATTGCATTGTGGGACACTATAGCAACATACCTTACAGCTTCAGTATCAACTGGAAACAAAGACGACGCCATGATCAAGATAGGGTGGCAGTCCATGTCTAAATATTGGATATCAGAACTTACGTTTGCTTTGTCAGACGATTGACATTCTTCGCTTTATTCACAGCTCTCCTGAACACTCGCACGATCCTTTTGTCGCTAGACATATCAACACACTGGTGTAAAGCGCCAAACAAACTCTTCTCATCGAATGTCTTTATCTTGATTCTGCAGCGTTTGATAAGGCCACTTGTATTTCGTTCGTCAAACCATTCAGGTCTAGGGCTTTCACCATCTAAAAAACAATCTTCTTTCTCGTTTATGGCCGGTAATGATGATCAACTTACGAATGGAATAATCGTCCATTGAGACATCCCAAAAATAGCTCTTGAAACAAAAATTGAAAGCTAATATGTGCGAACTAATATTCAAATATGACAAGAACGTCACCATACACTTGAGGAATACACAGTTGGTTACTTTCAGGGGGGAGAAAAAGCATTGTTTGAAAGTCTCCAATATTGGTAATATGTGAGAATGCGAATTAGAAACACAGATTTCCATGAAACGCAAGTTTACAAAAATGATACGCTACTACAAGTTCAAATACAGTTAGTGAAATAAACATGCTTTTTGATTTCATGATCCTTCCTTAGTGATTTTTCTATCCGTTAGTGTCTTTTGAAGATCGTTTCTCGAAGTTTTTTTGCCTCCCCATCAGTCCTCAACCTTCAGGAGCCAGTTGTATAAAAAGGTCATTACGACTCATTATGTCATAGACAACGCACTAGAACGGGAGATTAATAACATGACCAGGAGGAATTGCGCTAAATCAACGTGTTACTTACGCGAGACAGTCCCGGTCACTCACCAGCGTCATATTGAGAGCGGTGTGATAGGAAGGGCAACGCACTCAATGCACCAACAAAACGACCATTCATGGAAACCCCACCGCCAACGAAGAGGTGTACCCAAGGTCTACGATCGCTTGAACTTACCTCTTCATTTGGCAACTGATAATTAGCCAATTCGGAAAAAAAAAAAGCACACCAAAAAAGCAACATTTTTTTGCAAAGCAAATTCTATTATAAAAAGGCGTTCGAATCCGAATAACACTCTTGACTGATGTTTAGCAACTGGAAGAATTGAGTCGTGCAAAATTTCAAATTATAAAGAACTCTCCGAGTAAATGATTCTTTTAAAAAGTTACTAATCCAGCAGACTGGAGGGTCATTTCTTACTAGCGCAGCACAAACACTCGCCAGTTCCAGACTAGCGGACTACAGCCAGTTTCGATCACTGACAAGGCAGATACAACTAGCCCCCTGGCAACAAAGCCTTGCGTAGATCAGACGATCCCATCACGCAAGATACGCGATTAAATCGTAATGAAGAGGTTGATATAACCAAACCCGAGGGATCAATTGGCAATTTGGGACACAAGCAGTGTCATTTGAAGGAAGATAGTGTTTGCAAACTACATCAAGGTCTTTGTTCCATAGTTTTGTTCACATTTATGCAAATTTGTGCAGGTTCTTGCTGGTCGAACACTAAATATAGGAATAATGAAACAATCAGCCTATAAATGGAAATATAGCGTTCAGCCACTCCATCGCACCACTTGAGATAAACGTATACTGACAATGTCTGTCCATCGCGATGGACCTCTTCTAGTCTTCTTTACAGATCTTGTCGCCTGTTTTAAAGTTTAATCAGCGATATAGAAATAGAATACAGCGTAGACAGTAATAAATAAGCTAAAAAGTTAAAAGGTTGATAACTACCGAGACTTTTTGAGATCAGTCACAGCAGTTATCAACCTTTTAACTTTTTATCTGTTTTAAAGTTTGCTGAGCTTTCAGACGCTTTATCAATTGACTCCGGGGGGACCAATCCCCCAATCCTTGGATGCCTTGACCTCCACTATTTTGGTTCCACTGTGGGCTATATCCCTTCAGCACTTACACTTACGGTAAGATTATTTTCTATTTTACACCACTGAACAATCTTGATCTGAATATAAAATATTTCGAAGAAATAAAGAGCGACATTGTGGTTAGACGCTTCATGCGCAGTGCTTTATCTAGGTGTGCGCAGGGCAGATCATAGAGATCACAAAGATACAGGAGGGTTACTCTTAACACTCCCTTGTTGCATGGGAGACTCTCAGATTCCTTGTCTGTCCTCTGTCCCCCCGGAATCTTGCCATAGTCTAACAGAATTCTCTAACTTAAAGTAGAGAAAAAAAAGAACTGGACGATGGCCTCTTAAATTAATACGGTTTAATAATCAGCTTCTAAAATTAATCATAAATATTGCTCTATATTACACGTGAAATTGATTTTGAAAAAGTAACAGTACGATAAAAAATGGTCCGAGAACAAACAAGACTTCATTAATAGTCAATTCTACTTCTACGTCAAAGTTACAACTATGCACAAGTTCGCTAAGATGGAGAAGATTTCATGAGCATCCTATACTACATATAAATATATATATGAATATATATATATATATATATATATATATATATATATATAGCATAGTATAGGATAGAACACTTATATATACATAAATACATATGTGTGTATGTATATAACTAGATGTTCTGAATGCAATTTATCTCAATTCTTCTATATTTATGGCTAACTGGATGAATTCACAATTTTTTTTCAAAAATAACTACTGCCTAAAAATGACATTGGTTTCGTTTAAAACTGATAACGTTACAAATGTTAGGTACAATAAAATAAGATATACACCATACCATTTAGGAATTCGGAATCCAAGCAGAGGTACAACAATGGCCGAAGTGACCAAACTTACCGCTAAAAACGATGAGGAGATATAGTCCTGGGGACTAGTGTTAAGCTGAAAATAAGGACGGAGATAAAATATTGAAATGCACTGGATAGCTCCACATTCCAAGCCTTTACTGTGAATTTAGGTCAGGCTGAAAGACTATCCTACATACATTTTACGTAAACTAACTTCATTAAAGGTTCTCCTTTTTTAACTACTTGAGGCATTTCCAACATAGGGCCCAACTGTCTTGCCTAATCTCACACATGCCCAAAGTTCTCTCTCTCTCAAGGTCGAAATTCTTATGTGACATTATTGGCAGGGATCATGCACCAAAATCATTTCTGTGTCACAGTTTTCTGGACAATCCTGAAGTGGACTATGGACATAATCCCCCGGAAAATTTTGAACTATTAAGCCTCGAAATGGTCACGTAATTTCAAGGTTTAGGGAATGGTGTCTTTTGTAAAACAAAATGAGGCCATCTTTTAGACTTGGATATTGAAGAAGTCCAAAATTTTAAATTTTAGGATTTACTTAATTTCAGATTTAAGATGTCGCCAGATTTTGTATCATCAACATGCCGAATACGTATGGCCATTTAGACACTAAATATTTGCAACTTGAATTATTTGAGACTAAGTTAACACTTTCTAGAAACTTTACACTTTCTAGAAACTTTACACCAAATGAACAAGAGAGAAACAGGACTATGATTCTGTGGGTTTCAAGAACTTTTGAGAATCCAAGACCTGACTTCACGTATTGTTAACAGTGAACGATTTGAAAGCGTTTGTAACCCATGGCATGTACGACTGCTGATCGTGGACACTTCTAATCTTTCCATCCGCTAAGTCTGCTAGATAAAAATGTTTAGGGCGATACGCATCTTTAATTAAACGTATTTCCAGCTGTAACTTACCGAATATGTACCGTTTCTAGAAGTTGCAATAGTACAAGCCAAACCAACACCTAACAAAAGATCTAAGAAAATGAGTTAAGGTCTTGTTTACTTGTTTTTCCACACATGTTCTTTACTCCATTTTGAAAACCAAAGACACTTAGATGCACCAATGTTCCCTCTTGAGTACTATAACGGGTAATTGAGTTTGCCTACCATACAGAACTCAACATCTCCAGGGCTGAGATATGGACAAGCTGCTAATACCAACATTTCTTATTTAGAGACCTTAGAGCTCGGTTGTTCATAATCCAGATGGCTAATCCACTCAACAGGACCTACCGCTGGATAAGCTAACTGTACTTCAGACAGACCAGTTGTTTGAAATAAAGAAAACGTAAAAATCTTTTCACGAGTTCCGATGTTTCTCCTCTCATGAACAAAATCTTCTGGCGTTTGCCGGATCAAAATATTGGAAGCTGACATATACCTTTCTCACGAGTGTAAGGGTTAACTTTCGTTCTACGATCACATTCGACAGATAAGATTTAGGCATATAATAAAAATAAACTAAGAACAATAAAAGGATACTAAGTAATTGTCCACCAAAACACGCCGCAATAGCCATCTGGGGAAATCCTTGCCTAGCGACTGCAAGGTTGGCAATAAAATCTACACAGCAAAACATGTACAGGCTTGTTCATGACTAGATAGAAATAAATTTGGTCCCACACTGAATGCACATTTGCTATAAGTGAAAGAGGGTTTGGATTGAAAGCTGGAACGAAGAACATATGCAGATACCACATCTCTTCATATGAGTCTCTCCACTTTATCAAAGTCCACGCTTAGGAATAGGAATACAAACTGGGTATATTACTCTTCAGACAGGAAAATTTTTCACTTTTAATGAAACAAAAATATTTGGCTATCAATGAAACCAATAAAAACGCAGAACACACTTTCGTTTTTTGGTCAATTATCACAAACCTGCGATGCTGTTTCCCCAAGAAAGAAGTGTCACTCCCAAAATTTCGTTACTCAATTTAAACGCAATTCCAAAAGTCTGCAAACAGAGAGAAACAAAACATTTCCTTTTTCACGTTCATCGGCAACGTGTTTTTAGAAATTTAAATTTCTGTAAATTTGTATACGCAATAATAAGCCCTAATAGAAAAAGAAAAATATCAACAGGAAGAAATATAGTGCATGATAAACTATTTTCGTTTCCTACCTGAATTTTTAGTTTTCCTCTGGCTAATGCCGGACGATTTTAGTCGTCAAAGGGAGACGTCTCTGAACTGAGGGGTTAGGGAACAATTGCCAATAGCCGGCTTCCATTATTACGTCAGTTGAATACAACTATCAAAATACTTTGCGGTTTTTTCATTTTCATGCAAAGATTAAATTCGCAAAGCGAGCGGAAAAACAATTGCTTCGACTAACATTACAAATAAGATTTCGAAAGGCATCATGGTAATAGCCACGTGTTTCCGTTTCGGATGTCTGAAAATTTGAATGACTGGACTGTTTGTTCGTAAAAACCACATGATCAATTGGGTTATAAGCAAGATATGAAGTTGATTTTGTCTTTGAAAGGTTTGTTCGGTTTTAACAGAGTTTAATCATAAACTGCACTGGAAAATTCACGGACAAAAGTGGTCTTACCTTAAGTAAATTGAGAATTTCGGTGGCTGTGGCAAAAATCCAGATAACAGAAGCCACAAAACCTCCTGCCGCAAAAAGCTAGATTGAAAAACAAGTAATTAAGTTTAGGCCGGTGGTGTTAAGTGTTATTCCAAACAATGGTGCGAATTATGAAGGTGGTATGTTAACGAGAAAGAGACTGGTGCTAGAAAGAAAACACAAATTTTGGTCTCGAACGTTTAACAGGTGCAGGAACATGTATCCTCACATCTGGTTGAAAAACTAAGAAATGTTACCAAATATGGCTGAAATCGTTAAACGGTCTGCAGTCAAAATGACGCCCGCTGATTGGCTGCCAAGCTATGCGTTAACGTTTCCGTACTGACAAGTATGTTTTGGCGAGGAAATTTTCGAGTTAATGTCAAGACAAAATGATCAGATTTAGGTACGTTTTACTAAGAATAAACAACTGCTTTTGACGTACTTAAAACTTTTAAACCGTGGCTATGATTGGAAAATAACTAGCTGTACCCAGCAATGTAATGTGGTTCTTACTTTATGATATTTGGGAGGGGTATTTGGTCGTGACGTCAGGGCTACGACAACAGCCAGAATTGTTCCAAGAATAGTCACTAAAGCTGCCAAGGGAAATTTACCTCCAAGCATTATCATACCTCCTGAAACAAACAAACAAACAAACAAACAATGGTTGTGAGAAGAGTGTTGTCCACTTTGATTCTACCAAGCATCGCAGGTTTTCTCCGGGTTCACACGTTTTCCTCCAATACTAACACTAAACCCATGAGGGCTGGCCCTTATTGGACCTCTAGGGAGAGCAATTTAGGTAGCTAATAGCGTTATCCAATATAAATAAAGACACTTTATGTGTTACTATGTGAGTGCATGTGGTTTTGAACTGATAAACTCAGAAAAATATTCGAATTCTCTTTTTTAAAATATTAAGGGGAAAATGGCAAATAATAGAATATCACTTAACGAAATAATAGTTGTGTTACCTTTTGCAGCAAACAAACAGAACAATGGCGTAAAAATACATTGCAAAACTTGAAGCCACTTATTCCAATTATGATCCTCTGCGTCTATCTCAATCACAGGGACAGTAAGATTCAAGCAAAATTGAATAGGAATCTAATGAAGGAAAAAGCCAACGATGTTAGTTTTCCATACGTATATCAACCACGACAAAATGTATCAGATATCATAGGCACAAGTATGTTACAAACTCTTCCAAAAATCACCGTTTTAGTTCACGTATCGGCCGCACAATACAACTCAGGTATGAGCTGGATTATCTGTACGTAGTCGCTTCAATAAAAGCGAAAACGTTTGTGCGAAATGAGTGGTTAACTTATTTGTACTCTCCGTCGTTACCACAATATACACTTCATATATATATATATATATATATATATATATATAGATAGATAGATAGATAGATAGATAGATAGATAGATAGATAGATAGATAGATAGATATAGATATGTGTACATGAGTATACTTAATTATTCGCTGAAGGGCGAAGTGAATATTATTGAAGAATCTCTAAGAAGATGTCGAGAGGATCATTCAACAATATTTACTTAACCTGAGGCGAATGTTTGTTTCAGTATAATTACACAAGTGATTATTTGAGAGAACATGGTGAAAATTCCTCCGTAAAATTTACGAGGGTAGCCGCCATTTCGCGCAAATGCCTTCGCAATCATAATTACTTCACTTATTATTGGTGATTATCGTGAAACGGGACGTAGTTTTTGGCCAATGACTATGCAGGACAGTCTATAATCACCTGGGTGATTATACTTATACATATCCTTCAAAACATGTATAATTCATTACAAAAACACAAAGGATAATCACAATTGTGTCGTATGGCGCTACTGATCCTGATTGAGATTTCAACAATAGAGATTCATGTCATTTTTTTAACCGTCAACTCTGAGCTCACGAACACATGATGTTTGGCAGGGGTGTAGCATGATAGTACAATCTGAGGTAGTTCAGCATCTTACTTTGATTACAGTGTAGATCTTTGCAGCAATGCCAGAATCCACGAACTCAGAAGTAGAAAATGATAAAAGTCCTCCGAGAACATTTCGGATCGGACTAGATCTTTTGACTTCCACGTCAATTTCAGGGTTTTCTAACAGTGGCTGTCTCTCCTCTGAAAATATAAATATAGACATTTTACTGGTGAGCATTTCCTAGACAAGTGACATTAATCTAAAAGTATCATATAATTAGCCTTGTATTAATTTGGATTCGTTTACAATGGCCACAGTTGAACTTCTAAGAATCATTCACAGTTCATATACAAACACAGGACGAATTTGGGCGGAGGGGCTCACCGGACGCTCGCCTTTTTTAGTTAGTTGCCATATGCCATAAAACACGTGGACTACCAAGAAGATTGATGATTATTTTCAACAAGAATCAAAGCATACAGCAAAGAAAAGAAAGACTGAGTTGAAGAAATTCAAATTCAAAAGACGCCGGAAACGACTGTAGCATAAAAAATCTTCCGCTAAAACGCCAAATAGTGGCATGAATTTGCATGAAAGTTTTTCTCCCCCCTTTTCTTGAAATTCTGGATCCGCCACTGAAACACAAACGTAAATCACAAACTTGTTTCGTGATTTCAAAAAAAACTAAGCACTTGAGAATAAATTGAGGTAGTTTTCACTTTGATTTTCTCACGAAATTCCGACTAGTTTAAAAAGCTACTTTAAAGCTTATAATGCAAGAGGATTTTTCGATTAAGATACCGCGAAGTGTGTTTGTTTTCGCCCCCTTTCTTGCTCCTTTGATGTGAGTTGGAACACTTATGATATCACTATTTGTAACGTGCAAGAAAATCAGAAAGCGAATTTCGTAAGTTCCTCTCATCTTTTATTCCCTTTCTTGTGGAGTATGCAACATCTCACTCAGTATGTAGACATAAAAAGATTTCTCTAATGTGTCGCTTGCCAATGATATATGAACGAATTGCAATGATACAAGAAGGGATGAATCACTTAGCAATGTCAGTTCAAGAACATCTCAAAGGTTTAATTAGTGACGCAGATCTGGTTCCCCTCGCTGCCAACATTGGGGTTTCTGTTCCCCTTTGTTGCCTCGCTCGGCAGGGAAGTAGCCACGGCCATTGTTTGGGGAATGCAATTCACTAGGAAGGATATGGAACTACATTTCCACACCAAAAAGCAGTTTGGCGCTAGTTGATTGAGTTGTGAGAGTGGATCGCTGAACGCTAGGAATCCTAATCCTAAACGAGTACAACTGAGTAACCATATAATCGTTACGAAGACAGATAACACGACTAACCTTGCTGCTCAACATACCCATAGGTAATTTCTGGAATAGACCCGTTTCTCGCACAAGGAATTGTTTCATTCTCATAGCTCACAGACGAACGCTCTGAATAAATATATCCGAAATCAAACAAGAGCGGGACGTCAGTCTTTTTCGGCAGATATCCTTCAGGATTATTAACGGCTAAATTTGTCCTAATTGTATAATTCTTATTATCTTATAAACTTATTAAGTTATATAAGCAAGTATGTCAAAAATCACTCGTGCTCTTCAAAGACTAATTTCCCTCAAATCCTCCATTCTTATGGAATACATATGGTGGATATATCTTGCTTTTAAATGTAAGATTCGTCGGAAATCTTTCCTACTTTTGGCCTCTCATACTACTTTTTTGTGAGCGCGAACAAGGAGTGATCTTATCCATGCAGTTTTTCTTTGAAATGGTTCGAAACTTGTAAAATGGGTGTATTGTCCAGTGTGTGTAGCTTTTCGGTAAATATCGGTTCCATCAACAGATATTTTTATGTCTAAAAAGTGAACAATGTCATCTGAAAAGGTGTCAGCTGTAAAGTTTAAATTCTTGTCAAAATTGTTGAACGTTTTGAGTAAGGTCGGAATATCAGAAGGTTTGATTAGTAAAAGTGTGTCGTCTACGTATCTTTTATAAAATTTAATGGTACCAGAGTTGATTAAGTTGGAAATGACAGTTTCTTCAAATTCGGTTAAGATTATATTAGCAAGTACAGGCGAGAGGGAGGATCCCATTGAAACCCCATCGATTTGTTTGTAAATTTCATTGTCAAAAGAAAACGGAGTTTTGCTGCAGCAATCTTTGATGAGTTTTTTAAGTGTGTGCTTTTTCAGAGTGGTATCAATTAGCTTAGATTCATAAATACGTTTTAAAATGATGTTGATGGTTCTAGTTAAAGGGACGTTAGTAAACAATGATTCTATGTCAAAAGACACAAAGCGGTAACCTTCTTGAAACAAATAGTTGGGAATATTTCTAATGCAGTTTACGGCATCAAAAGAATCAGTTAGAATGAACTCATTAAGCGTTAAAGGGTGCAATAGAGATGCAAGGAATTTGCCTACATTGTAGTGTGGTGTGTTAGTAGTGTCTACAATTGGTCGAAAAGTGGGACTATATATTGACCTAGGTCTAGCTTGTGTAAATTAGTCTGATGATGAATTTGTAATAAATTCGAAATATTACTATTGAACACTGTGTCCACTTGCTTTTCTCAAATTTTGAGTTCAAAATGGAACTGATACTCGGAGTATGTTTTCTACTTTATGTTCACTCCAAGCCCATCAATAAATCACCAAGAAAAATAAAAGATATGGCTGTCTGCTAAAGGCAAACATCATTATAAAGTAAATGGTTTGAACCTGGGAGAATCGTGACATGTTTGAGGAAGTTGATCGTCCAGGTTAGTGTAGTCTTGAGAAAGACTGTTGGTTGAAGTGACTGACGTTTCGACAGCCTTAGCGGCGGTCATCTTCAGAGTCAAATTCGAAACGTCAGTCACTTCAACCAACAGTCTTTCTCAAGACTACACTAACCTGGACGATCAACTTCCTCAAACATGTCGCAAACATCATTGTCTCTAAAAGTGATGTTTCACTAATCAGTTCTTATCATATTTACAGATACTAATTAAACGTTAATTTCTTTGGTATTTTCTACTTGAAATGTTCTAGCAAGTTTTAGAAATATGAAATGTAAAATAGTTTTCCATTTTATGAACTGTGATTGACGGTCATAATTTATCACCTTGAATGAGTGTTTGGCTAGCAAGACGTCTCTTGTATCTTTGGTAAACCACCCTTCCGATAATGACGATCAGGACGTAAATTACGTAGAGAACGATAAACCCTAGGAAAAAATACAAATGCAGTTGGTCAATGGTAACCGTAATAATTGAATTCTGAAAAAACTGTGATGAGCTGTCGGCATGAATGAAGGAAGTGGTGAACTGCTGATAATTATTTTATTTCACCTATTTTATCGTAAGTACACGTCGACAATCAGGTTGTCCAAAGCTGCGCTAATGAAACGTGTGTTACCATAAACCTAGTTTACGGTGACGATTTTTCGTTACCGAAAAAACGTTTCCTAAAGTACTATTGTTATTTGAAGTTTATTTGTCAGGCTGTGAATGTTATAACATCAAACAGACCTAAACCCGTAACCTTGATATAATTTTCTATTTTAAAATTATTGTCACTTATTGCTCCTCTATACGTCTGCGGTAACAGTGGCGTAAACACATTTACCCAAACACCGATGGAAATTTCGTTATGACCAACATGGTTTGGCGGTAACAAAACTTCGTTACTGGCGTTTTTAATTTCAGAAAGCCTGATAATCAGATTACTCTGGTGTTTGTCAAAACTCCTGATAGCAACGCTGAAGCAAAAATATTGACTAGCAGATGACCGTGACGAGCGTAAAGTGAAATTAAATTGCCAAGTAAACAAAAAAGAAACCGAGGTTTCTAGGAAAGACTAAATCCTGGAATCATCAGTTTCGTTTTGCTTTTTATTTGCAAGTTTGTCGGCACTTTCGTCTCTCATGTTAGTGTTCCAATAATGGCAACGCAGGTTATATTTTTATGTTTCACTTTCGAAATACCAGCAGAGCGGTACCAACTCCTTTGAATTGGCAGGTCAGTGACTCACTGAGGAAAGCGACTGTGAAGTTGCTTTTGGTGCGGTGAGGAACGTCTACGGAAAACACTCTAAAGTCTAAGGTCTAAGCTATATGTCTAAGGTCTAAGGTGTATGTCTAAGGTCTAAGGTGTATGTCTAAGGTCTAAGGTGTATGTCTAAGGTCTAAGGTCTAAGGTCTATGTCTAAGGTCTATGTCTAAGGTCTAGGGTGTATGTCTAAGGTCTAAGGTGTATGTCTAAGGTCTAAGGTGTATGTCTAAGGTCTAAGGTGTATGTCTAAGGTCTAAGGTGTATGTCTAAGGTCTAAGGTATATGTCTAAGGTCTAAGGTGTATGTCTAAGGTCTAAGGTGTATGTCTAAGGTCTAAGGTGTATGTCTAAGGTCTAAGGTGTATGTCTAAGGTCTAAGGTGTATGTCTAAGGTCTAAGGTGTATGTCTAAGGTCTAAGATATATGTGTAAGGTCTAAGGTCTATGTCTAAGGTCTAAGGTCTATGTCTAAGGTCTAAGGTCTATGTCTAAGGTCTAAGGTCTATGTCTATGTCTAAGGTCTAAGGTCTAAGATATAGATCTAAGGTCTAAGGTATATGTCTAAGGTCTAAGATATAGATCTAAGGTCTAAGGTGTTGCAGGCACATGTATCATTTTTGTTGGCGTGAAGCCGAAAGGTGGGGAAGCCAAAACCTCTCAATTATCCCTAGAGTGTTGGTACTGCTGAAGGACTCATCTTACGTCATGCTACTAGAATGCTAGGTGATGGAAAAAAAAGAACACACTTTATAGTTGATGGAATGAATGGTGTTTCTTTCATGTAATGTGGTACTGAGCCAGAGGTATTTCATTCCTGTGACTGGAAAACTGCAATGAACTGCAGCTATCACACTTATGCTACTTTTCTTTGCAAACACCTTTGTTTGCTGAACGTTTGCTTAATGGTTGTACAGGACTCCCTTACCTATAGCTTCATACATGGTAATTTTTTTTTTATGAATTATAATAACCATCCAGGCTAGAGCTCCAAGATAAAATAGGACATCTCTAAGGTAGGGTCGTTGATTGAGGTCACATGAAACTGCCAGGGACACAGCTCCAACAACAACAGTAGTTACAAAAGTGCCAGCACCTAGAAGGGGAACAAAAAAGACCATATAATAAATATAGTACCCAGTTGAATACAGTTCTGGTCATAAACTTTTTAACCTACCTATTAAACCATTCACTGCGAGGCTTCCAGTCTTTTTGTTATTTACAAAAGCAGCCAAGGCACTAAAAATATCAGGAGCTCCATTCCCATAAGCCAAGAATGTCACACCCTAAAAGAACCTTGTAGTTAAGGCTGAACACAAATATGTGCGGGAAGATGTTATTTTGCAGGCCTCAGAGGGAGACAGAGCTTAACATAAAGTTCTAATTCAGATTTTTGGTGAACTGTCAGTCTGAGGCCAGTGAAATACCTTTTACCACATGTGCACGACTTACTATAGTTACCCAGATAAATGGCAAAATAAGTACTTAATTCAGACAGCACGAAAGTGTTTGCTAAAAAAAAAAAATCCAATCTTGCTCTTCCTTCAACACTGTGTCTGCATGAAATTTATGATGCACTATTTTAAAAGATCGAGTGTTTTGCCCCTTTGCTCCCCTAGTTAATTTTAAGACATGATAGCAGTGGTGTAGAGGGCCAGGGGGCCATGGGGAACTGCAGCCCCCCCAAACATTTTCTTAAGGGGGTATCATTTGGCCCCCCTTAAAAACATATATGGTGACATTATACAAAGTCTTTCCTAATTTTTTTCATTGTGTACTTTCATTTCAAAATTAAAATAGAAAATACTTAAAAATTGAATGTACTACACATAGTTTTAATGATGGTGGATACTTTACTGTAATTTAAAGTTGCATAGAGATAAATTTATGTTAACTTTTAGTATCCTTTAAAAGGTTTAAAAAAACCATTACATTTTATAATTATATTTATAAGTCTTTTAATTCATAAATTAGTAGTGCTCTGCAACATTCTTTTCTTCTAAACATGAAATGTCCTTTACCATTGATGTAAAATTGCATGTATTGTCCCAATATTGTCAACAGTATAGGTGATGAAAACATCTACATAAAAATGCTCACCCTGAACTAAAATTTTGTTCCTAGCCCCCCTTAGTTAAATTAACTTCCTATGCTACTGCATTACAGCAAAGATACAGCAACATTTGGGCTAAGATTCAAAGCATCAGAGATGACTTTCAGGGCAGGACAAAAACTAGAAATGAACAGAAATGAGCAAGTTACAAAAGGATTTGATGTTGGTTAGAAGGAAATAGAACAAAAATCCAAAGATTACCTTAGATTGTTATGGTATAGCTAAAAATTCTCTCTTAACAAAGGGCAGGGCTAGACAATTCTTCCCAACATACAAAAAGTTCAAATGAAAACTTGTAAAGGTGATCAGTGAAAGTCTGAGGTACTGATCAAATGTGGTGACAAGGAAACAAGATTTTGTCAGGGAACTTCAAAAAAATTTGTTCAATCACTTGTGTACTTTACTATTATAGGTTTCTCAAATTATGAATGCTACTGCATATGCAGGAACCCCTAACTTTCAAAACAACTGGTAATTCTGTGTCTTTCAAAAAAAGATGTAGTACTGCATCAAATTATAATGCAAGTTAAACCTTTTAATTACAGTTTGGTGTTAGGATTGTTGTAGCATACTTACTAGTCATCTGCAGTTATTCCAACAAGAATAAAAAGAAATATCAGCCAAAGAATCTGATCACAGGATAAAAAAAAAAACAAACAAAAAACGGGATGCAAAAAAGAAAGAAAAGGAATACTTAAAGTGATAGTATCAATGAAAAAATCAAAAATAGTTTTGAGGTTTTGAATCCTACCAAATACATAGTACATAACTTTCCACACTTAGCTATACCCCTAAGCTACAGTGCTCAGAACAATGATTACCAAGAACAGTAATTAGCCTGGAATTGACAGAAATGTACCCCCTGCAACTCTTGCCCCCAAAGGATCACTCTTGAGTCATAGGAAACCTTTTTTTTTTAAAAATCCAGGTTCTGGGATTGCATTATAAGATAAGTTCATCTTGGAGCAGAACTCAAAATGCATTGAATGAAACTCAACTTCAAAGTCATTCCAATAAGAAATGATTGAGCTAAATTTTTAGCCACTGTAAGTAAGTTAGACTTCATTCTTTCTATATACAGATAGGACAATATTGATATGAACCCAGTATCAGTATTGTACTTGGCTCCTGATCCCGTTGTCATTTATTACAGCCTGAATATGGTTATGTATCAATTCAAAGTATGTGCACTTATCTTTAGCTTGGAATAGTTTTATCAAACTAGCTTGTAATATTCATATACATATCACATGTTTCACAGGAAAGAAGTTGTTGAGAACATTTTTTGCACTTGACATCAGAGAAGTTTTTTTTTATTCTATTGAGAATTTGTAATATATATCTTTGGAGTCAAATATAGAATATGATATATGTCTATATTTATGAAAATGTTCTTATTTCAGAGGACCTCCAATAACTTGGGTTCCTGAGAGCTGCAATGTCTTTCAGTTGACATCACTGGCCTCCTCAGAAAGGATCTTGATTCACCCTTGGGTTTTCTGATAACAGGACCCCAAATACTACCAGTAAATTAGGCCTCTGTCACATATTTGATGCAAATTTTATCCTGTCCAGCTTGGGACAGTTGTAATTTCTTCCCTGGTAGGTAGAGATCTTTAATTTGTATAATGAACCATTTACAACCAATATACATAATTATTTAAGAAAGATTTCCCACTGACCAGGATAGTGAAAGCCAAGGGTGTGACATTGGACAAGGCACAGTATGGAAGTCTGATGTACTGAATAAAACCATCTTCAGAGTTACAGTCGCTGGTATCTTTCACAAACTGACAGCGCTGAGATGAGTTAACATCATGAAGATCAACACACTAGAGGATAGGAAAGAATCACTAATGTTTGGTAAAAGGAAAAATCCTTAAAATTAAAGTACTTTTTGATCAGATATCAATCTCTCATAAGGAAACAGAAGTCCAGGAATGTACTTATGTCAAGCAGTAATCTAGGGAAGCTATAGTTTACTTTTAGCTTAAAAGGAATCAAAAAGAGCCAAAATCTGGGGAAATATTATATGAACTATCAAATTTAGGAAAATACCTCAGTAAGTACTATCTTCACCTCAAAGAGGTATCAATCAAAGTGCAAATAATTACTTGTTTTTGAAGACATTTGTCAGACATACACTGAGAACAGCATGTTGTCACAATAGCTTCAAAAAAGAGAAGCATTCAATGAGTTGCACTTGTTAAGGAGCTGAACTGTTACAGCATTCACAACATTCAGTATTCTGATAATGGTGTGACACAGTATGGTCTTACAGGGTGATTACTGTATATGTACCCAAGACATTCAAATGTGGAAGGGAATCTATTCTTAACATGTCCCCACATCAATTTAGGTATTGCACCAGAAAACTCAGAAAATTTTCACTGCAGTGTTCTTGTCAATAATACAAATAATCAGACCATGATCAAGACAAACAACCTGGATGTGTTGTCCCTAAAAGAATTTTTTGATAGAAACACAACTGAGGGTCAGATAACGTGATACAAAACTCAGGAACATTGGGTGCTATGGTAATAGACACCTTTAAGAATTTAGAAACAAATATTAACTTACCCTGTGATTACCACGGGTATTTCCTTCTCTTAAAAGATGTCGACCTACGTAGGAATTTACACCAACTTTATAAATTTGTTTCCTTTCATCCTTGAAGTTTTGTAACATCCTCAAACATGTGAATATCAGCACTGTTGCCACGAGCCACACAAGCTTTGGAACATGACAAACAAGATGTTTCCTCCATGAGCATGTTCTCATGCTGCCTTTGGGATGACTGTAACTAATACTAATATTGATTAGAAACAGAAAGGGGAGTCCATTTCCTTCAGCGATACATTTCAGCACGTCGGCGTAACCCTTACTGTGCACTCTCAAACCAAATTGGCGAAAGAGAACCTTGTGAGACGAATTAATTTCTTAATTAGTACGTCCTCTCTTGACCTGATAAAGAACAAACATAAAAGGAAAATGATCTACGATAGGATTCAGGCTATCGAGGTCGTTTTAGGACGTTGTAACGCGCAATACCTAGGAATTTCATCACAAGCTCTGTTCGACTTTATGAATTGGCAGGGCGCAGCGATGTCCTTATAAAAATAGAACTGTTTTGTCGTTTTGATTTCGTATTGACAAGACGAACACCAAACGTGCCCAGATGATAAGTAAAAATATCGAGACAGACCGGCCATCTACCACATTGAGATCTAGATATTTACACAACGTATTAATCGAAAAACAAATTTCCAAACAGATCACAAGTCGAGGCAGAACTACTACACCATTCGCGGTTGACGTTAGAAAGATAATGAACATGTAACTCGCAGTGTACACGTGTACAAATCAGCCAGCCGGCATTTTGAGTCTTAGAAAACCCTTACAGCGTAACGAGGCACTCCAACAGGCAGTCAGTCGGCAGGTATTTTTATCAAACATTTCTTAAGTTTAATCCTGAATACTTTGACTTATGTTTAGACGATGACTTACGTTCTAGATCGATTGAAAACATCTTCCTTTAATTCTGCATCGGTTTCTTCATGATCCTACAGGAATACGATAGTGACTGAAGCTTACAAACTCGCTAAAACGGCTCGGACGAAACTTGATTTCTCCTGGTTTTTGTTATTAAATTCTCAAACTCATTTATAATTCATAAAGCAAAAGCAAAAGAAAGCAAAACTTACGGCTGATCAGATTATAATAAACATTTTTATCGAATTTTATCTACCAAATCTTCATCATACCATACGTAACTAAGAAAAGTGATCGGTAAACGTTCAGCCGAAGTAACATAGTCTACCACAGTGATTAATTTCCTGATAGTTTTTCAGCTTCAACTATTTTGCAGTTTTGGTAGTGACTTTCGAACTTTCCGCATGGAAAACAAGTCAAGAGGAAACACGGAAAAGAGCGAAAGGTTCACACAGGAATTATAAATCACAAAACATGACTGACATATCCAATCATTGACCCATCAAGTACTTGTTTTAAAACAAAATATATTTGAACTAATGTTGCGGATTGGCAAGCAAACTCCAGATTCTACTGGCAGCAGGTCAGTGAAAGTAAAACTCTTTCTCGTTTATGGCTGGTAATTATGATTAATTTGCGAATATACGAATGGTCCATCGAGAGATCCCAAAAATAGCTCTTGAAACGAAAATTGAAAGCTTATATACACGAGCATGGTTTGAAAGTTCCCAAAATTGGCAACATGTGGGAATGCGAATTAGAAACACAGATTTCCATGAAACGCAAGTTTACAAAAATGGTAGGCTACTAAAGGTTCAAATACAGTTTGTGAAATAAATATGCGTGTGAAACAGTAATGTGAACAATATTTATTAGTAAACTTAGCTTACAACGGAGTTAGGTTCTCTCTCTCTGTTCCTTCCAAAACAACGACAACAACCCCTTTTGTCACGAGGTACAGTCCAAATATGGACTGTGCGGTGTTACATGCGTTTTGATTCCATGATACTTCCTTATATTGACTTTTGTACCCATTAGTGTCCTTTGAAGATTGTTTTTCGAGGTTTTTCTTAATCTTCATGGGCCAGTTGTATAAAAGTAGTTACGATTCATGTCATAGACAAGGAACTAAAACAGATTACTAACATAACCTGGGGGAATAGCGTTAAATCAATTCGTTCCCTAAGCGGAGACCTTTGCGCTACAGTGACGTTCACTTACCAGCGTCGTAGTGAGAGCGGTGCGATAAGAAGGGCAACGCACGCGATGCACCTACGAAACGACCATTCATGGAAACCCCATCAACAACGAAGAGGTGTACTCCAGGTCTACAATCGCTTGAACTTACCTCTCTTCATTTGGCAACTGATCATCAGCCAATTGGAAAAAAAAAAAAAAAAAAAAACACGACAAAAAATGCAAAATTTTGTTTCAAAGCAAATTTTATTATAGATAGGCGTTCGAACGAATCCGAATAACACTCTTGACTGATGTTTAGCAACTGGAAGAACTGAGTCGTGCAAAACTCCAAATTATAAAGAACTCTCCCAGTAAATGATTCTTTTAAAAAGTTACTAATCCAGCAGACTGGAGGGTCATTTCTTACTAGTGCAGCACAGACACTCGCCAGTTCCAGACCAGCGGACTACAGCCAGTTTCGATTAGGCTTGGGTAAATTATGCTCGAAAATATGGCTATTATGCCCGAAGGCAGTGCTCGTTAAAACAAGGTATTATGCTCCATGAAACAGCTTATTATGCTCGAGGAAAATTTAATTATAATTGGTACAAAAAGTCGTACATTTTAGCTTTAAAATGTTCAGACAAGACAAACAATGTCAAACATGCAAAAATAAGTTAAATAACTCCAAGACACCAAGGTCCAAAGTCTTGACTACTTAATTAACGGCCATTATACTGCAACATCAGGGATGCTTCAATGTACTCTTCCAGTGCCAACTCTTGCTGGTCATTAAAGGATGCCTTCAGCAGAGAGAAGGCTCGTTCTGCTGCAGCAGACGAAGGCTGGCAGAGAAAAAGCTTTCGTGCTTCCCTTGACCAGCAGGGCAAAAGTTTTTCGTGTCTTTTCCACCAGTCAAGGATATCAATACTATCATTGTCGATTCCATTTGATGCAGCCATGTATGCAGGTAGCTCGAGAATTAGTTCATCCAGATCATTGTCTTTTATAAATGGAAAGTTTCCAAGTTCTTTGATGTCAGCAACTGTAGGCATCAAGTCATTCACCTTTCTAGGGTCTACTAAGCGAGCTGCCTTGAAGCAACACATTGGATGTGACAGATTATCAGCACTTGCAAAGGTGTCAAGAAAGTAATTAAATCCTGGCTGAATACATTGACAAGCGTAGTCTTGCCACTGCTGTAAGTGCTGTTGTTCATCTAGATCTGGTTGATCTGGATCGACCATGGTGGCCAAGTCAGATGCAATACGTATTACGTTTGGCATGTACATCAATCTCGCACAGTTTTCAAGTTCGGTTATACTATCATAAGCAGTAACAACTAAAGGACCATCTCCTTCGAGGCTGTATGTCTTCTTCACAAATGGTTCACCTGCGTCAACAGTTGCTGCAATCTCTATTTTCAGCTTGGCTTCAGAGTTTGCGATTATATCCAGTAGCTTCCTTGTTGTTGCTGGAGCAATACTCCTATTTGCAGTCAGGTCTGCCAGGATGGCTGTGACATGGGGGTAGGCAAGGAATAAGTCCTTTTTGATGCATTCCCATTTGCTCCACCATCTTGTTGGCGAGTACGTCTTCGGACTTTTTCCAGTGCGATCTTTCCATATAAGTTTAGCTTGTGGTGAGTGAGCAAATAATGAGATCCAATGCTTCATGAATTTGTCCAGAACAGGAGTATTGAACTTCTCTTCCACATGATCAAGGGTGTGAGAAAAGCAACCAATATCAAGAATATTGTGAAAAATCACCTTAATAGTTCTCACTGCTACATTGTTAACACTGGCCCTGTCGCACATAGTGGCAACTGGTAGCTCTGTAGCAACACCATATTCTCTGGCAAGAACACTCATGATTTCCCTTGCAACTTCCTCTCCTGACAATGATTTTGCAAGCAAAAGAAATCGCACAAGCCTTTGTTGGATTTTCCACTCACTGTCAAGGAATCTAACAATAAGAACTAATGCTTCTCCTAGCCTGGTGGTCCCATCAAACAAAATTGAAATCTCTCTTCCTGTCAGTTCTTCCCGAGTGTTTCTGATCTTTTCCTGGCGAACCACAGGAATAAGCTGTGCCATATTACTTCGATCTGTCAGTTTATAGGCTGACTCTTCTAAAATACTTTTGAAGCAATCAATCTTATTGATTGCTATTCCTCCCTTTAGAAAAGCAGTTAAAACTTTAACACGAAATACCCTGGTATTCATATTCAATGTTTCTCCAACTGGATGGTTTTTATCATCATACGCTTGTAACATTTCCGCAAGATCTTGCTCACGTTGTTTCTTTTGACTTAATCTCTCTTTTCCTGCCTGATGTTTTTGAGCTTTTATATGGTTTAAGATAGTTGATCTCTTAACTGATATTTCTTCACGACATGCCTCGCAGAAAATGGATCCCTTATAAATTGCAGAGTCCTTTAAATGTTCATGTGGGAATTCTTGAATTCTTGATGCTGCAGAAACATTTGGGGCAGTTGAAGTCTTAGCACGAACGTTGTGAGTTTGTTGTTTTTGTTGATTGACTTTGACTTTACGTATACGTGCGAGATCTGACTTTCTGGGAGCTCTCAATACAGTCAAAGCATTTACAATTAAATTATTTCCTTCTACTTCTTGCCTTACCTCAGATTCCTCACCATCTACAACTATGCTTTCAGCTGTTTCAAGCCTTTCATTATGTAAATTATTGTCCTCATCATTCATCTCCTCGTGGCTCGTGGAATTCATTTTCCGCCATCTTTGTTTTACTAGTGCCCAGGATCCTGGTGGTCTAACCCGAATCAGTGGACTCTGGGGACCTCTGGGCACTAGGCGAACTCCCTCTCTTTAGTCTCATTCCATTTTTTTTTTTATTTCTTTAGACTCTAGCCCCAAAGCCAAAGCATTATTTTATTATTTTTGAAATCTTTGCTCAAAAACGGCCTATTATGCCGACTATGCTCGTAAGTGCCTATTATGCTCCTGAAGCCCTATTATGCTCGAAATTATGCCAGCATAATTTACCCAAGCCTAGTTTCGATCACTGACAGGCAAGGTGCCACTTACCCCCCTGGTAGCAAACTCTGACGTTGGTCAGACGATCTAATCACGACAAATACGCGATTAAATCGTAATGAAGAGGTTGACGTAACCAGGCCCGAGAGATTAATTGGCAATTTAGGACCCAAGCAGTATCAGTTGAAGGAAGATAGTGTCTGCAAACTAGATCAAGGTCTTTGTTCCATAGTTTTGTTCATATTTATGCAAATTTGTGCACGTTCTTGCTGGTCGAACACGAAATATAGGAATAATGAAACAATCAGCCTAAAAATGGAAATAAAGCGTTCAGCCACTCCATCTCACCACTTGAGATAAACGTATAACAATGTCTGTCCATCGCGATGGACCTCTTCTTTACAGATCTTGTCGGCTGTTTTAAAGTTTAATCAGTCGTATTTGTAACTGTTTATTGCGTGGAAAGTGATAAATAAGGTAAAAAGTTAAAAGGTTGATAACTACCGAGACTTTGAGATCAGAATCATCCTCAGGGTATTATGAAACGAAAACTTCACAATTAACCTACACTGCCGAAGACAACTGGAAAATGTTGACTTGAGCGGGATTTGAGCTCGCACCTTCGGCATACCGGTCCGCCGCTCTACCTGTTGAGCTATCGAGTCCACAGGGAGTGTGGGAGTGTGTATGCGAGTTCAAATCCCGCTCGAGTCAACATTTTCCAGTTGTCTTCGGCAGTGTAGGTTAATTGTGAAGTTTTCGTTTCATAATACTCTGAGGATGATTCTGAAATAGAATTGAAACACTGCACATCCATCCTCGTGGATAGCGTTAAGTTATCGCCAGAGTATTTCATGCACTTAAGGCTAGTTTCCATATAATCGCTGACGATCGCCAGCGATCATGAGCGATCGACAGCGATTATATGGAAACACTTTTCAGCGATCGAGCGATCGTGAGCGATCCCCGGCGATCGCGATCGCGATCGCTGACGATCGCTGAGATAGAAAATGTTCTATCTCTGCGATCGTGAGCGATCCACAGCGATCGTCAGCGATTATATGGAAACAAAATTCAGCGATCCAGCGATCGAAACGATCCCAAAATGCATCATTTTCTGTTGACATTGTGACGTTCAGGCATTTGTCTTCAATTGACCACGTGCTTCGAAGATAGAACATGGCGAATTTTTCCACAGAAGAGTTGATGGAAGAAATTCACAAATACGAATGTTTATACAACCGATACAGTAAAGAGTATAAAGACAAGTTCAAAAAACTCAACGCCTTGAGGGTCGTAAACGACAAATTTGGTTTGGAACCGTCGACGGCCTGCGGTGTCTGCTGAACAATAAATAATCAGGCACAGGAAGGTGCTGGGATACGATAAATTGAGCGATCATATGGAAACAAACTCAGGCGATCGTCAGCGATCCTTCGCTTCGATGATTTCAGCGATCCGGCGATCGTCAGCGATTATATGGAAACTAGTCTTTAAATTGGATAAAACTGGGTGTGCGCAGGGCAGATCATAGAGATCATAAAGGTACAGGAGGGTTACTCTTAAAACTCCCTCATTACACGGGAGACTCCCGATCCCGTGTCCGTTTTTCGTCCCCCCCGGAATCTTGTCATATTCTGCCGGAATTCTCTAACTTAAAGTAGAGAAAAAAGAACTGGACGCGGGCCTCTTTTAAATTAATACAATTCAATAATCAGCTTCTAAAATTATTCACAAATATTGCTCTATATTACACGGGAAATTGATTTTAAAAAGTAACAGTACAGTAAGAAAAAGTGTGAGAAAGCTCAAGACTTCATTAATAGTCAATTCTACTTCTACGTCAAAGATAGAAGAATGCACAAGTTAGCTAATGTGGAGAAGATTTCATGATCATCCCACACTTCGAAATACTTCGGAAGGTAACTACAGTTCAATTGGTAGAGGCTGGGTCAGGTAACTTGATTCTTATCCAGTCCCCGAGAACGGATTGCAAGCTTGCAGACAACAACGCGACCAAACATTGTACGTCTGTGTAATTTTCTGAAGCTTTCATTTGGTTTAATCAGCTGAGCGAAAATTGCCCACTTGAGTCCATGCTATGTTTAATTCTTTTCATCATTTTAATCACAAAACCTTTGATGCGTTCTGAATACCGTTAAAATTCAAACAAAAAATTCTCGAAAATTATCTCACATGGCCTGGTCAACACCAGGCGTATTAAAAAAGAATTAAATATTATTAATGAATAATTGGCAAAACTTGACATTTCAACACCTTTTCTTTGGAGTGATAATAGTAGTAGTAGTAGTAGTAGTAGTAGTAATAATAGTAATAGTAATAGTAATAGTAATAATAGTAATAATAATAATGACAATAATACAATTTTATTGATACAGGATCGCACCTTCAGTGGGAGACACTAAGTGAAATCCTAAACTTGTGACGTGGTTTGTCCCTGTTACGCTAAAGCGAGGCTCAACAATTACAGCGTCGCGAATTTCGAATTTTCTTCAAGCTGAGATATGACCAAACATACATGATTTTTTCGTAGCGCTCTTCCACAAATATAAGTAATATTTAAAACACGAACAGTAGTGCTACATCAGATTTAAAACACAAGGCAACGGCCGACTGTTTTGGATCTGATAAAGCACGTACTGCGAGTTTTTTAAGAAACCTTTTTCTTTTCAGGAACGAACCTCTTTATATGATAAATCATGAGGAAAGTTTAAATATTTAACCCTTTGCCTGTCCCGTGCATCACATATGACACACACTGGACGTCTGAGCGATAACATCAAACAAAGGCTAGACAGACAAAGGGTTAAAAGTCGAAATATTACAGTCTCATACACGAAGAAGAAATAATAAAGCCCAGCAAAAAACACGCAAAATGGGCATATTAACCCTTTGCCTGTCTAGCATTTGTTTGATGTTATCGCTCAGACGTCCAGTGCGTGTCATATGTGATGCACGGGACAGGCAAAGGGTTAGTGTTTTGTGACCCGCAAAAATCAGCGGAAAAAGTGACACGACACAGATATTATTTTCCTTAATATTTTCCTTATGAATTATTAACGTATTTTTGAAGTACGGAGAACGGATTGAGCCACAAATATACAAATAATTTAAAAAACAAAAATTCTGTTCCGTTTTCATGTTGTCACATATTTAATTTTAGTGTAACCAGTATCAGAAAGCTAAATATGTAGTAATGTTCTTAATGTATATATTTAGATCAAATATATTAAATTATTATTAAATAGCTCTACAATTTTGTATCGAGTACTCTACTTGCCGAGAAATCTCCCATCATTTGGTCCATTTATATGTATGTATGTATATATATATATATATATATATATATATATACATACATACACACATATGTGTAAGATAACTAAAGAGTGTTCGTTGTTACTCGGGAGATTCACGCCCTTGGACGATCTTCAGCAGTTGTCTGAAGATCGTCCAAGATCGTATATATATAAATATATAAATATATATATATATATATATATATATATATATATATACACGTATGTAATATAAACGCCAGCTTTGTAACATTGTTACACCCGTGTTTTGGTATATACGTATGTATGTATATATGTATAAATGTTCTAAATATAATTTATCTCGATTCTATTATACCTATGGCTAACTGGATGAATTCACAATTTTTTTGAAGAAAAACTACTGCCTAAAAATGACATTGGTTTCGTTTAAAACTGATAACGTTACAAATGCTAGGTACAATAAAATAAGATATACACCATACCATTTAGGAATTCGGAATCCAAGAAGAGGTACAACAATGGCCGAAGTGACCAAACTTACCGCTAAAAACGATGAGGAGATATAGTCCTGGGGACTAGTGTTAAGCTGAAAATAAGGACGGAGATAAAATATTGAAATGCACTGGATAGCTCCACATTCCAAGCCTTTACTGTGAATTTAGGTCAGGCTGAAAGACTATCCTACGTACATTTTACGTAAACTAACTTCATTAACCCTTTGCCTGTCCCGTGCATCACATATGACACACACTGGACGTCTGAGCGATAACATCAAACAAAGGCTAGACAGGCAAAGGGTTAAAAGTCGAAATATTACAGTCTCATACACGAAGAAGAAATAATAATGCCCAGCAAAAAACACGCAAAATAGGCATATTAACCCTTCGCCTGTCTAGCCTTTGTTTGATGTTATCGCTCAGACATCCAGTGTGTGTCATATGTGATGCACGGGACAGGCGAAGGGTTAAAGGTTCTCCTTTCTTAACTAGTTGAGGCATTTTCAACATACGGCCTTACTGTCTCTACGGCCACACATGCTCAACGTTCTCTCTCTCTCTCAAGGTCGAAATTCTTATGTGACATTATTGGCAGGGATCATGTACCAAAACCATTTCTGTGTCGCAGTTTTCTGGACAATCCCGAAGTGGACAATGGATACACTCCCCCCGGAAAATTTTCAACTATTATGCCTCGAAACGGCCACGTAATTTCAAGGTTTAGGGAATGGTGTCATTTTGTAAAACAAAATGAGACCATTTGTTTGAACTTGGAAGTTAAAGAAGTCCAAAATTCTAAATTTTAGCATTTGCTAAAAATCCAGATTTTGTATAATCAAAACCGCCCAGATTTTGTATCATTAACATACCGAATACGTATGGCCATTTATATACGAAATATTTGCAACTTGAATTATTTGAGACTAAATTAACACTTTCTGACATGTTTGAGGAAGTTGATCGTCCAGGTTAGTGTAGTCTTGAGAAAGACTGTTGGTTGAAGTGACTGACGTTTCGACAGCCTTAGCGGCGGTCATCTTCAGAGTCAAAAGGAGAGTAAAGGTCAGGTTCGCCTGTATTTGTATCTGGCTCGTCCGTGATAAGTGGGCGGTCGTATTAGTCATGGAGGTGTGATATTTGGCGAGAAGCAATGGGTGTGGTTGTGTAGGCGTTAATTATCAGTTTGTCGAAGTGTAAGTCTATTGGCTGCTCGCACGCTTGACTTTGTGAATTAGTCGTTTGTAAGGTCCCGGTAATTGTTGTGATCGGTTTAATGGATTTTGTTCTAAGTTCGTATACCAGCTTTCTAGTGTGAGTCGCTGTTTGTAGTTGGTGCTGTACGTAATGCATTTTGCCGAATCCCAGTCAATGTTGTGTTTGGTTTGTCGGTGGTGTTCGGCAATGTGGTTGGTTTTGTCTCCGTTTTTTGTCGCTCGTTTGTGTTCTGTTAGTCGTATATTTAAGTTTCTGCTAGTCTCACCTATATAAGTGGCTTGGCAGTCGGAGCAATTAATTTTGTAAATTGCACCTTGTCTTTCGTGCGGTTGTTCTCTGTCCTTAACGTTAGTCAGTACATGTCGTAAAGTTGTGATGGGTTTGTGCGCTACTCGTATGTTGTATGGTCGTAAGATACGCGAGATAATCTCAGACGTACCTTTTTATGTAGGGTATCGTTGCTGTAGTTGTTGTCGGACTGTTGTTTTTGTCGCGTTCATTGTCTTTGTAAGTGTTAAGTTTGATGAAGTCAGAGTTATAGTTGTTTTTGTGGAAAACGCATTGTAGGTAGTCATTTTCTTGGCGTAGAGTGTCGGGTGAGTTACAAATGAGTTGTGCGCGTCTCGTCAATGTTTTGATGGTGGTAGCTTTGTGTGAGGTTGGATTGTACGACGGTTGGTCAAGTAGTCTGTCAGTATGCGTTGGTTTCCTGTAGACAGTGGTCTGTAGTTTGTTATTGTCACGACTTACCAAACAGTCAAGGAACGGAATAGCTCCGTCTTCTTCAATCTCTTTGGTAAATTGTATGTGACTGTTCTGTTCGTTAATGTGTTTGTGAAACTCGTCAATCTCGTCTTCGGGTAGTGCAGTAATCGTGTCGTCAACGTAACGAAACCAAAAAGGTAACGTGTGTTTGTAAGTTGCAAGAGCTCGTTCCTCTATGGATTGCATTACAATTTCAGCAACCACAACAGAAACGGGTGAGCCCATTGCCGTGCCATGTAACTGTTTGTAGTGTTTACCGTTGTATTGAAAGTAAGTTGATGTGAGACAAAGTTCCAGTAGTTCCACGATGTCCCCTGTAGGTAAAGGAAGTGCGTCAGTAAATTCGTTGATGGCAGTTTTGGTGCATTCTAGCGCCAGTTGAAGCGGAATACTGGTAAACAGTGATTTCACGTCAAAAGACACTAGCTTGTGGTTGTGTGGTATTTGTACTGTTTTGAGATTGTTGATGAAGTTTTCAGTCGATCGTAGTCTATGTTGTGACTTGTTGGTTAGTGGTTGCAGTATGGTTGTTAAGTATTTGGAAAGTTCGTAAGTAGGCGACCCACAGAACGAAACTATAGGTCGCATGGGTATTTGTGGCTTGTGAAGTTTCGGTAGTCCGCACAGCTTTGGTGATCGCGGTACCGAACACCTGAGTCGATAGTAGGTTTGTTGAGTGATCGTGTTAGTTTTTCTCATTGAGAAAATTTTGTTGTTAAGTTTTCGTTGAAGTGATGGTGCAGGGTCTCGTTTAAGTAGTTCGTAGGTTTGTTTGTCGTTAACTAGTTCGTCCATTTTGTCGTAGTAATCGGTCTTGTCCATAACAACAGTAACGCGTCCTTTGTCTGCTGGTAGTATAACAATGTTTTCGTCATGTTTTAGTCGTTTGAGTGCTTGTTTTTCGACTGTCGTCAAGTTAGTATCACGTATAGAGGCCGATTGTACGGTGGTGGCGACCCTACTCCTGATCTCGTCTTTTGTTGCCTCTGCCAAATCTCTTTGAGAAGCTAAGACAGCCTCGACACTCGATATAATCGCCTCAGTCGGTATATGTTTGGGTGTTATAGAGTGTTTTAGTCTGTAGGATAGTAATCGAGTTTCAGTTTCGTCTAAAGGGCGCGAGGAAATATTCTTGACCCAGTTATCGTCATGCTTTTGTCGTTTACGTGTTCTGCTGCGTTGTAATCGTTCAAGTTTCTGTTGGTATTACGCTCGATATTTTGTTTCGTTTTTGAGAGCTCGTTTGTCAGCAATGGTTTGTATAGTAGAAAGTAAGTCGGCACTCACGTTTGTTGGTATCAGTTGTCTCAGCTTGTCCAGTCTTCGTTGCTGTTGGTTTTTGTAGAAGTTGAGTCGTCTGTGGCAGTCGTTAATCCGCGCTCGGATCAGTCGTCTGCTGGTGGAGTTGACGATCTGAATAGCCTCTTGTGTGTTCAACGGGGACTTAATTCTAAGTCCTTTGGGAACGAGACCAAAATCCTTGCAGTCCCCGTTGAACACACAAGAGGCTATTCAGATCGTCAACTCCACCAGCAGACGACTGATCCGAGCGCGGATTAACGACTGCCACAGACGACTCAACTTCTACAAAAACCAACAGCAACGAAGACTGGACAAGCTGAGACAACTGATACCAACAAACGTGAGTGCCGACTTACTTTCTACTATACAAACCATTGCTGACAAACGAGCTCTCAAAAACGAAACAAAATATCGAGCGTAATACCAACAGAAACTTGAACGATTACAACGCAGCAGAACACGTAAACGACAAAAGCATGACGATAACTGGGTCAAGAATATTTCCTCGCGCCCTTTAGACGAAACTGAAACTCGATTACTATCCTACGGACTAAAACACTCTATAACACCCAAACATATACCGACTGAGGCGATTATATCGAGTGTCGAGGCTGTCTTAGCTTCTCAAAGAGATTTGGCAGAGGCAACAAAAGACGAGATCAGGAGTAGGGTCGCCTCCACCGTACAATCGGCCTCTATACGTGATACTAACTTGACGACAGTCGAAAAACAAGCACTCAAACGACTAAAACATGACGAAAACATTGTTATACTACCAGCAGACAAAGGACGCGTTACTGTTGTTATGGACAAGACCGATTACTACGACAAAATGGACGAACTAGTTAACGACAAACAAACCTACGAACTACTTAAACGAGACCCTGCACCATCACTTCAACGAAAACTTAACAACAAAATTTTCTCAATGAGAAAAACTAACACGATCACTCAACAAACCTACTATCGACTCAGGTGTTCGGTACCGCGATCACCAAAGCTGTGCGGACTACCGAAACTTCACAAGCCACAAATACCCATGCGACCTATAGTTTCGTTCTGTGGGTCGCCTACTTACGAACTTTCCAAATACTTAACAACCATACTGCAACCACTAACCAACAAGTCACAACATAGACTACGATCGACTGAAAACTTCATCAACAATCTCAAAACAGTACAAATACCACACAACCACAAGCTAGTGTCTTTTGACGTGAAATCACTGTTTACCAGTATTCCGCTTCAACTGGCGCTAGAATGCACCAAAACTGCCATCAACGAATTTACTGACGCACTTCCTTTACCTACAGGGGACATCGTGGAACTACTGGAACTTTGTCTCACATCAACTTACTTTCAATACAACGGTAAACACTACAAACAGTTACATGGCACGGCAATGGGCTCACCCGTTTCTGTTGTGGTTGCTGAAATTGTAATGCAATCCATAGAGGAACGAGCTCTTGCAACTTACAAACACACGTTACCTTTTTGGTTTCGTTACGTTGACGACACGATTACTGCACTACCCGAAGACGAGATTGACGAGTTTCACAAACACATTAACGAACAGAACAGTCACATACAATTTACCAAAGAGATTGAAGAAGACGGAGCTATTCCGTTCCTTGACTGTTTGGTAAGTCGTGACAATAACAAACTACAGACCACTGTCTACAGGAAACCAACGCATACTGACAGACTACTTGACCAACCGTCGTACAATCCAACCTCACACAAAGCTACCACCATCAAAACATTGACGAGACGCGCACAACTCATTTGTAACTCACCCGACGCTCTACGCCAAGAAAATGACTACCTACAATGCGTTTTCCACAAAAACAACTATAACTCTGACTTCATCAAACTTAACACTTACAAAGACAATGAACGCGACAAAAAACAACAGTCCGACAACAACTACAGCAACGATACCCTACATAAAAAGGTACGTCTGAGATTATCTCGCGTATCTTACGACCATACAACATACGAGTAGCGCACAAACCCATCACAACTTTACGACATGTACTGACTAACGTTAAGGACAGAGAACAACCGCACGAAAGACAAGGTGCAATTTACAAAATTAATTGCTCCGACTGCCAAGCCACTTATATAGGTGAGACTAGCAGAAACTTAAATATACGACTAACAGAACACAAACGAGCGACAAAAAACGGAGACAAAACCAACCACATTGCCGAACACCACCGACAAACCAAACACAACATTGACTGGGATTCGGCAAAATGCATTACGTACAGCACCAACTACAAACAGCGACTCACACTAGAAAGCTGGTATACGAACTTAGAACAAAATCCATTAAACCGATCACAACAATTACCGGGACCTTACAAACGACTAATTCACAAAGTCAAGCGTGCGAGCAGCCAATAGACTTACACTTCGACAAACTGATAATTAACGCCTACACAACCACACCCATTGCTTCTCGCCAAATATCACACCTCCATGACTAATACGACCGCCCACTTATCACGGACGAGCCAGATACAAATACAGGCGAACCTGACCTTTACTCTCCTTTTGACTCTGAAGATGACCGCCGCTAAGGCTGTCGAAACGTCAGTCACTTCAACCAACAGTCTTTCTCAAGACTACACTAACCTGGACGATCAACTTCCTCAAACATGTCACGATTCTCCCAGGTTCAAACCATTTACTCCATTTACTTTAACACTTTCTAGAAACTTTACACCAAACGAACTAGAGAGGAACAGGACTATGATTCTGTGGGCTTCAAGAACTTTTGAGAATCCAAGACCTGACTTCACGTATTGTTAACAGTTAACGATTTGAAAGCGTTTGTAACCCATGGCATGTACGACTGCTGGTCGTGAACACTTCTAATCTTCCAATTTGCTAAGTCTGCTAGATCATATTTTTTGGGGCGATACGCATCTTTAATTAAGCGTATTTTCAACTGTAACTTACCGAATATGTACCGTTTCTAGAAGTTGCAATAGTACAAGCCAAACCAACACCTAACAAAAGATCTAAGAAAACAAGTTAAGGTCTTGTTTATTTGTTTTTCCACACATGTTCTTTACTCCATTTTGAAAACTAAAGACACTTAAATGCACCAATGTTCCCTCTTGAGTACTATAACAGGTAATTGAGTTTGCCTACCATACAGAACTCAACATCTCCAGGGATGAAATATGGACAAGCTGTTAATACCAACATTTCTTATTTAGAGACCTTAGAGCTCGGTTGTTCATAATCCAGATGGCTAATCCACTCAACAGGACTTACCGCTGGATACGCTAATTGTATTTCAGAAGAGCTAGTTGTTTAAAATAAAGAAAACATATAAATCCTTTCACGAGTTCCGAGGTTTCTCCTCTCATGAACAAAATCTTCTGGGGTTTGCCGGATCAAAATATTGGAAGCTGACGTATACCTTTCTCGCGAGTGTAAGGGTTAACTTTCGTTCTACGATCACATTCGACAGATAAGATTTAGGCATATAATAAAAACAAACTAAGAACAATAAAAGGATACCAAGTAACGATCCACCAAAACACGCCGCAATAGCCATCTGGGGAAATCCTTGCCTAGCGACTGCAAGGTTGGCAATAAAATCTACATAGTAAAACATGTACAGACTTGTTCGTGACTAGATAGAAATAAATTTGGCTCTACACTGAATGCACATTTGCTATAAGTGAAAGAGGGTTTGGATTGAAAGCTGGAACGAAGAACGTATGCAGATACTATAACTCTTCATATGAACTTCTCCACTTTATCAAAGTCCACATTTAGGCAGAGAAATATAAACTGGGTATATTACCCATCAGACACGAAAATTTTTCACTTTTAATGAAACAAAAATATTTGGCTATCAATGAAACCAATAAAAACGCAGAACACACTTTCGTTTTTAGTTCACTATCACAAACCTGGGATGCTGGTTCCCCAAGAAAGAAGTGTTACTCCCAAAATTTCGTTACTCAATTTAAACGCAATTCCAAAAGTCTGCAAACAAAGAGAAACAAAACATTTCCCTTTTCAGGTTCATCGGCAACACCTTTTTTCAGAAATTTAAATTTCTGTAAATTTGTATACGCAATAAGAAACCCAGCTTCTACTTACCTTAAATTTTGGTTTTCCTCTGGCTAACGCCAGACGGTTTTAGTCGTCAAGGGGAGGCGTCTCGGAATTGAGGGGTTAAGGAGCAATTGCCAATAGCCGGCTTCCATTATTACGTCAGTTGAGTACAACTACCACGAGACTGCGGATTTTTCAATTGCATGCAAAGGTTGAATTCCCAAAGCCAGTGGAAAGACAACTGCTTCGATTAACATTACAAATAACATTTCGAAAGGCGTTCTGGTAGAACTTTGTATTCAGCAGATGAATAAAGGGAGCTGGCCGATGTCATGAGTTTCCGTTTCAGATGTCTGAAAATTTGAATGACTGGACTGTTTGTTCGTAAAAACCACATGATCAATTGGATTATAAGCAAGATATGAAGTTGATTTTGTCTTTGAAAGGTTTGTTCGGTTTTAACAGAGTTTAATCATAAACTGCACTGGAAAATTCACGGACAAAAGTGGTCTTACCTTAAGTAAATTGACAATTTCGATGGCTGTTGCATAAATCCAGATAACGGAAGCCACAAAACCTCCTGCCGCAAAAAGCTAGATTGAAAAACAAGTAATTAAGTTTAGGCCGGTAGTCTTAAGTGTTATTCCAAACGATGGTGCGAATCATAAAGGTGGTATGTTAACGAGAAAGAGACTGGTGCTAGAAAGAAAACACAAATTTTGGTCTCGAACGTTTAACAGGTGCAGGAACATGTATCCTCACATCTGGTTGAAAAACTAAGAAATGTTACCATATATGGCTGAAATCGTTAAACGGTCTGCAGTCAAAATGACGCCCGCTGATTGGCTGCCAAGCTATGCGTTAACGTTTCCGTACTGACCAGTATGTTTTGGCGAGGAAATTTTCGAGTTAATGTCAAGACGAAATGATAAGATTTAGGTACGTTTTACTAAGAATAAACAACTGCTTTTGACGTACTTAAAACTTTTAAACCGTGGCTATGATTGGAGAATAGCTAGCTGTACCCAGCAATGTAATGTGGTTCTTACTTTATGATATTTGGGAGGGATATTTGGTCGTGACGTTAGGGCTACGACAACAGCCAGAATTGTTCCAAGAATAGTCACTAAAGCTGCCAAGGGAAATTTACCTCCAAGCATTATCATACCTCCTGAAACAAACAAACAAACAAACAAACAAACAAACAATGGTTGTGAGAAGATTGTTGTCCACTTTGACTCTACCAAGCATCGCAGGTTTTCTCCGGGTTCACACGTTTTCCTCCAGTACTAACACTAAACCCATGAGGGCTGGCCCTTATTGGACCTCTAGGGAGAGCAACTTAGGTAGCTAATAGCATTATCTAATATAAATAAAGACACTTTATGTGTTACTATGTGAGTGCATGTGATTTTGAACTGATAAACTCAGAAAAATACTCGAATTTCCTTTTCTAAAATATTAAGGGGAAAATGGCAAATAATAGAATATCACTTAACGAAATAATAGTTGTGTTACCTTTTGCAGCAAACAAACAAAACAATGGCGTAAAAATACATTGCAAAACTTGAAGCCACTTATTCCAATTATGATCCTCTGCGTCTATCTCAATCACAGGGACAGTAAGATTCAAGCAAAATTGAATAGGAATCTAATGAAGGAAAAAGCCAACGATGTTAGTTTTCCATACGTATATCAACCACGACAAAACGTATCAGATATCATAGGCACAAGTATGTTACAAACTCTTCGAAAAATCACCGTTTTAGTTCACGTATCGGCCGCACAATACAACTCCGGTATGAGCTGGATTAGTCGAATTACTGTCTAATTTAATTCGTGAATATGCACCTAAATATTTATATAAGTATTCTTAATTATTCGTTGAAAGGCGAAGTGAATATTATTGAAGAATCTCTAAGATGGTGTCGAGAGGATCATTCAACAATATTTACTTAACCTGAAGCGAATGTTTGTTTCAGTATAATTACACAAGTGATTATTTGAGAGAACATGGTGAAAATTCCTCCGTAAAATTTATGGGGGTAGCCGCCATTTCGCGTAAATGCCTTCGCAATCATAATTACTTCACTTATTGTTGGTGATTATCGTGAAATGAGACGTAATTTTTGGCCAATGACTATGCGGGACTGTCTATAATCACCTGGGTGATTATACTTATTATGCACATACTTTCAAAACTTGTGCAATTCATCACAAAAACACAAACGATAATCATAACTGTGTCGTATGGCGTAACCGATCCTGATTGAGATTTGAACAACTGAAATTCACGTCATTTTTTAACCATCTACTCTGAGTCCATGCATACATGATGTTTGGCAGGGGTGTAGCATGATAGTACAATCTGAGGTAGTTCAGCATCTTACTTTGATTACAGTGTAGATCTTTGCAGCAATGCCAGAATCCACGAACTCAGAAGTAGAAAATGATAAAAGTCCTCCGAGAACATTTCGGATCGGACTAGATCTTCTCACTTCCACGTTAATTTCAGGGTTTTCTAACAGTGGCTGTCTCTCCTCTGAAAATATACAGTATATATAGACATTTTACTGATAAGTATTTCCTAGACAAGTAACATTAATCTAAAAGGACCATAGAATTAACCTTGTAGTACTTTGGATTCGTTTACATTGGCCACAGTTGAACTTCTAAGAATCGTCCATAGTTCGTACACAAAATGTAAGGTTGCCTATTCACACATTAGCCCTTATAGCTATTTAGGCAACCTGTTAGGCTGTTACCTTATATAAAAATACTTTCTGGCTTTTGTATATAAAATGCAAAAAAAGGTACAAATATATATTCTTCTTCTACATAACACAGGGGCGCACTTGGGCCGGGGGAGGTACTGGACGCACGCCCTTTTTTATTAGTTGTCATATGACTTTTTGCTTGGTTACAAAACACAAACATTATACATGTTGACTGCCAAGAAGACTGATTAAGTTAAGGTTAAGTTAAGGTTAAGTGTAAGGGTTATGTGTAATGGTTAGTGTAATAGTCAGGGTTAGAGTAATATCAACGCAAAGGTCACTGGTTTGCTCATTTTGGCTCATTCGATAAGTTTCGTGGAAATCTCAGTGTCTCCCATATTTCACTCCCAGCACCACTTTTATTCAGGACGAAGAGCAAGAATCCTTCCAGTTTTTTTTCTTTCCATTTCACGACGGAACAGAACACCTTTGCGTTAAGATCAAACTACGTTCTATGCTTCATTCGCTTGTACAATGATATAAGAAGGAATGAGTCACTTAGCAATGTCAAAATTGTTGAGATCGAGGCTCCAGGCGGGAAACGAAGTCTTGTTATAAATATGATGACCTAGCAAATGGCTTTAAGTAAAAAAAATGCACCCATAATATATATATATATATATATATATATATAGATATATCAAATAACATAAACTTAAAATGTCTTGTGTCGCTACTCCGAGTTTCACGCAACTATGCGACCATCCCTAGTTTTGCCAAAGCCATCCCTAGTTTTGGTTTATTTTGGTATATATAGATATAAATATGTGTGTGTGTGTGTGTGTGTGTGAGTAAATTTCATCTTACTAAGTGTAGATGCAGGTCTCTAATTAACATCATACTTGCCGTCTGAGACCCCATAGTCTAGTGGGAAAACAACCGTACCGGCAATCTAGAGACACGGGTTCGATTCCCGTTGGGGAACTCTGAAATTTTCTGAGATAAAGCTTGAGAACAAACTTTTCATCATATATATATATATATATATATATATATATAAAATCTTTAATGCTGACGTTTCGTTACTTACTTGGTAACATCTTCAGAGTGAATATTTACAACGTAGAAATAGCTTAACTGTTACAAAATTAGAAAGTGAGAGTGAATCGATCGAGTACAACTAAGTAACAATATAATCATTACGAAGACAAATAACATGACCAACCTTGCTGCTCAACATATCCATTGGAAATCTCTGGAATAGACCCATTTCTCACACGAGAAATTGTTTCATTCTCATAGCTCGTAGACGAACGTTCTGAATAAAAATATCCGAAATCAAACAAGAGTGGGACGTCTCTTTTTCGGCAAATATCCTTCAGAATTCTTAATGGTTAACTTTGCCCTAATTATCCGTGCCTTTTCAGAGCTTCATGCTACAGTTGTCGGAAATTCACCAGGTAAATTTGTCGAAAATCTTTCCCATTTTGTTATATAAGCAAGTTTATCAAAAATCGCTCACGCCTTTTGAAGGCTAAATCCTCCATTCTTATGGAATACATCTGGTAGTTATCTATCTTACTTTTAAATGAAAGATTCGTCGGAAATCTTTCCTACTTTTGGCCTCTATCATGCTACTTTTTATAAAATAACAGGCTTCCAGGCACTTCTTTCCCATACAAAACGCCTTTCGGATAGATATAATAAATCACCAAGAAAAACAAAAGATATGGCTGTCTGCTAAAGGCAAACATTGTCTCTAAAAGTGATGTTTCACTAATCAGTTCTTATCATATTTACAGATACTAATTAAACGTTAATTTCTTTGGTATTTTCTACTTGAAATGTTCTAGCAAGTTTTAGAAATATGAAATGTAAAGTAGTTTTCCACTCTATGAACTGTGATTGACGGTCATAATTTATCACCTTGAATGAGTGTTTGGCTAGCAAGACGTCTCTTGTATCTTTGGTAAACCACCCTTCCGATAATGACGATCAGGACGTAAATTATGTAGAGAACGACAAACCCTTGAAAAAAATACAAATGCAATTGGTCAATGGTAACCATAATGATTGAATTCTGAAAAATAATACTGCGATGAGCTGTCGGCATGAATGAACGAAGTGGGGTTCATTTAAGTCGCGAAGTTTCGGGATTTTTACTCCACTGTCAGGTGCTGTAAACTGCTGATAATTATTTCAATTCATCTAGTTTATCATAAGGACGTGCCGACAATCAGCTTGTCCAAAACTGCGGCAACGAAACGTGCCTTATTATCCCTTACCTATAGCTTCATACATGGTAATTTTTTTTTTGTGAATTATAATAACCATCCAGGCTAGAGCTCCAAGATAAAATAGGACATCTCTAAGGTAGGGTCGTTGATTGAGGTCACAGGAAACTGCCAGGGACACAACTCCAACAACAACAGTAGTTACAAAAATGCCAGCACCTACAAAGGAAATAAAAAAGACCATATAATAAATATAGTATCCAGTTTAAAACAGCTCCAGTCATAAACTTTGTAACCTACCTATTAAACCACTCACTGCAAGGCTTCCAGTCTTTTTGTTATTTACAAAAGCAGCCAAGGCACTAAAAATATCTGGAGCTCCATTCCCAAAAGCCAAGAATGTCACACCCTAAAAGAACCTTGTAGTTAAGGCTGAACACAAATATGTGCGGGAAGATATTATTTTGCTGGCCTCAGAGGGACATCAGGAGACAAACTGCACAATTTCACGGATGCTAATCCTTTCCCAAACTCTAAACCTATCCCCCAATCCTATCTCCAACCCTAACACTAGTTAGTATTTGACATAAAGTTCTAATTCAGATTTTTGGTGAACTGTCAGTGTGAGGCAAGTGAAATACCTTTTACCACATGTGCATGACCTACTATAGTTACCCAGATAAATGGTGAAATAAATACTTAATTCAAACAGCATGACAGTGTGTAATAAAAAAAAAAATCCAATCTTGCACTTCCTTCAACACTAGGTCTGCCTGAATACAATCATGATGCACTATTTTGAAAGACAGAGTGTTTTCTCCTTTTGCCCTCAACTTAATTTTAAGACATCGACACACCAAAGATACAGCAACATTTGGGCTAAGATTCAAAGCATCAGAAATGACTGTCAGGGCAGGACAAAAACTGGAAATAAAAAGAAAAAAGCAAGTTACAAAAGGATTTGATGTTGGTTAGAAGGAAATAGAACTAGAATCCAAAGATTGCCTTAATTTGTTATGGTATAGCTAAACATTCTCTCTTAACCAATGGCAGAACTTTACAATTCTTCCCAACACACAGAACGTTCAAATGAAAACTTGTAAAGGTGATCAACCAAAGTCCAAGGTACTAATCAAACATGGTGACAAAGAAATAAGATCTCTTCAGGAAAGAAAATTTGTTCAACCAGTTGTGTACTTTACTATCATAGGTTTCTCAAATTATGAATGCTACTGAATATGCAGGAACCCCTAACTTTCAAAAAAACTGGTAATTCTATGTTTTTTAAAAAAGATGTAGTATTGCATCTAATTGTAGTACAAATTGAACCTTTTAATTACAGCTTGGTCTTAGGATGGTTGTAGCTTACTTACTAGTCATCTGCAGTTATTCCGGCAAGAATGAAAAGAAATATCAGCCAAAGAATCTAACCACAGGATAAAAAAACAGGATGCAAAAAACAAAGAGAGTACTTAAAGTGATTGTATCAACAAAAAAAATCACAAAGAGCTTTGAGGTTTTGAATCCTATCTAATACACAGTACATAGTTTTCCACACTTAGCTATACCCCTAAGCTACAGTACTCAGAGCAATGACTATCAAGAACAGTAATTAGCCTGGACTTGACAGAAATGCACACCCCAGCAACTCTTGCCCCCAAAGGATTACACCTACATCATGGGAAATCTTTTTCTTTACATATCCAAGTTCTGAGATTGCATTATAAGATAAGCTCATCTTGGAGCAGAACTCAAAATGCATTGGATGAAACTTTAATTCAAAGTCATTCTGATAAGAAATAATTGAGCTAAATTCTTAGTCATTGTAAGTAAGTTAGACTTTATTCTTCCTATATACAGGTAGGAAAATGTTGATATGAACCCAGTATCAGTGTTGTACTTGGCTTGTGATCCCATTGTCATATATCACAGCCTGAATATGGTTTAGGTATCAATTCAAAGTATGTGCACTTATCTTTCAGATTGGAATAGTTTTATCAAACTAGCTTATACCAGTAGTCTTCACATACATACCACATTTCAGAGCAAAAAAGTTGACAAGTGCTTATTTTTTGCACTCGACATCAGAGATTTTTTTTAAAAATTTATTGAGAATTTAAAATATATATCTTTGAGGTCAAATGCAGGATATGATGCATACTGATATGTATGAAATGTTCTTATGCCAAACAGAGGATCTGCATTAACTTGGGTTCCAGAGAGCTGCAATGGCCTTGGGTTGACATCACTGCCCTTCTGAGAAAGGATCTTGTTTTGCCCCTGAATTTTCTGATAATAAGGCCCCAAATACTACCAGTAAGTTAGGCTTCCTTCAGATATTTGATGCAAATTTTATCCTGTCCAACTTGGGACAGTTGTAATTTCTTCCCTGGTAGGTAGAGATCTTTTGTGTAATGACCCATTTACAACCAATACACATAATTATTTAAGAAAAATTTCCCACTGACCAGGATAGTGAAAGCCAAGGGTGTGAAGTTGGACAAGGCACAGTATGGAAGTCTGATGTATTGAACAAAACCATCTTCAGAGTTACAGTCACTGATGTCTTCCACAAACTGACAGCGCTGGGATGAGTTAACATCATGAAGATCAACACACTAGAGGATAAGAAAGAATCACTAATGTTTGGTCAAAGGAAAAATCCTTAAAGTAAAAGTACTTTTTGATCAGATATCAATCTCTTTTGATATCAGATATCTCTCTTTTGATCAGATATTGATATCAATCAGATATCAATCTCAGGGAAGCTATAAGTTTACTTTTAGCTTAAAAGGAATCTAAAAGAGCCAAAATCTGGGGGAATATTATAGGAGCTATCACTTTTAAGAAAATACCTCAGTAAGTACTAGCTTCACCTCAAAGAGGTATCAATCAAAGTGCAAATAATAAAAAGGAGCTGAACTGTTACAGCATTCACAACATTCATTATTGTGATAATAGCCTGCCACAGTGTGGTCTTACAAGGTAACTACAGTGTATGGAATACCGAACGTGGAAGGGAATCTATTCTTAACATGTTCCCACAACAATTTAGATATTTCACCCGAAAATTCAGTCAGAAAATTTTTGTTGCAGTGTATTTGTCACTTACACAAATAATCAGACCGTGATCCAGACAAACAACCTGGATGTGATGTCCCGAAAAAAATTTGGATAGAAACACAACTGAGAGTCAAATAACATGATTGCTTACTCTGCGATCATCATTGGAATTTCTTTCTCTTAAAAGATGTCGACCTAAGTAGGAATTTACACCGACTTCATAAATTTGTTTCCTTCCGTGCTTGAAGTTTTGTAACGTCATCAAATACGTGAACATCAGCGCTGTTGCCACAAGCCAAACAAGCTTTGGAACATGATAAACGAGATGACCCCTCCTTGAAAACGTTTTCATGCTGCCTTCGCGTTGATTGTACTGTACTAGTAAAGCCGAACAAACTCACAGATGTTCGACTGGCGGAAGGTAGTAACTTTCCGTAATTTTCTAAGCGTTCATCAGCTTTTCAAATTACTATATTGCATCACTGTAACCTCGTCGCCACATCATAGGTAGTTCTCCTTGGAGTACATCCTGCTGTTTACATGGGTGAGACCACTGACCCTAATTTTGCTACAATGCCAACGTTAAAGAGATACTAAATTTCCATAAAAATTAAATTATCATGTATTTTGTTTTTGTGATACTCAGATTTAGCTTGTTAGCCTTTAACCATGTATATACTTCGAATATATCATGGTTCATTTGCCGTTCAAGTATATTTGCATTGTCAGCAGCAACCGTAAGACTAGTGTCATCCGCATACATTCGTACTTTAGAGAAAAGATCACAATTCCGTAAGTCATTTATATAAACTACGAAAAGTAACGGTCCAAGAATAGAACCTTGTGGAATCCCACATCTAATAGTACAGCCACCCGACAGAACTCCATTTACAAATGTCTTTTGTTTACGTTCTTTTAAGTAGGAAGTGAACCACTTCAGACTTGATTTACAGACACCATATAATTCTAATTTCTTTAACATAATTTGATGATTCATGGTGTCAAAAGCTTTTTTTAGGTCCAAAAACATAACCCCATTTAAAAGGCCTTTATCTATGTTTAAATACCACTCATTTGTGGAATCTAAGTGTAGTCAAGGTGGAGTGTTTAGGTCTAAATCCAGATTGTGCTTCTGATAACAAATTGTGCTCTGTCAGGTAACTGTAAAACTGATAAAAAATAATTCATTCTATAAGTTTAGTAACAACTGGTAAAACAGATATTGGTCGATAATTATTAGGGCTAGTTTTATCTCCTTCTTTATATGTCGGTGTAACCTTAACAACCTTCCAATCGTCTGGGAAAATCCCAGTCCTGATTGAGAGATTGATTATAAAAGTTAATGAAGGAGCTATTACAAGAGCCACATCTTTCAATAATCTAGCACATATTCCATCAAGACCACATGCTTTGTTTAATGGCAGAGTGCTTATTGATTGATTTAATTCATCATTTGTTATTTGATTTATACTAAAAGAATGCTCAGTGGACTTTATATATTCAGAGAAATCTCTTCTAGAAGGTGGTAATTGAGAAGCTAATTTCGGTCCAATTTCTGTGGTGTAAATTCAGTGCGTTACTAATCTCTTCTGATGAGTTATAATTCTTGTTTTCGTGTCCAATGTTATTAATTAACGTTGATTTCGGCTTTTTACCTAGTATTTCATTGACTCCTATCCACGCTTGCTTAATATTCTTGAAATTCTCGTTAAAGTACGAGTTATAGTATTGTATTTTTGATGATTTGATGTTTTCATTAACTTTGTTTCTAATGATTTTGTAATCTTGCCAACTCTTCTTTGTTTTAAGTTTACTGGCTATTTTCTTGAGTTTATTTCTTTTGAACATAAGATTTTTCAAATTTGAAGTTAACCATGGAGATGAGATGGCTTATTGCGAACTTTTTTACGTTTTAAAGGAGCATGATGGTTGCAAACTGAGAGGAAACTTTCCTTCCAAACCCTCCAGGCAGAGTTTGGATCATTTTGAGCTGCAATATTTTCCCATGAAATTAATTTAAGATCTTCTCTAAATTTACCACAATCAAAGTATTTATATTGTCTTGATAGAACTATTTTAGGACTAGACTTGAATGATGGTAATTTCCTTATAGCATATATAAAATTATGGTCACTAATAGCTATATCTAAAGTTCCATAATGGGAAAACTTTGTGGTATCATTGGTCAAAAATAGATCTATTATAGTCGCAGTATTTTTTGTAATACGTGCTGGTTGTTGAATTAGTTGTTTACAAGTTAAAATGCCCACAGACAAAAGTATTTCCAATGATTATTCGCTCTGTTGAATGTTGGAGCTTTGAAGAAGTCCACAACAAACAAGGCAGTTCAGACGATACATCAAATCAGGAAGAGGAACCAGTTTTGAATCTTCCAATCTATAGTCGATCGATACACATTCCCGACATTGACACGTGTGATTTCCGTTTCGATTCGTTAAAAAAGAAAACAAATAGCAAAAACAAAAAAACACTGTTACTTTCAGTTTTCATTCTATACAAAAGAATATCAGTGCGTAGGCAGCTAGATGAGTCAGTGATATACACATATTTTCCGGTGGTGGTAGAAGTGATGAGAGCTTTTCAAGTTGGGGGGGACGATTACATTGGGGCATCTTCCAAGGTAAGGTAAGAAATTCGTTTCTATTCTGCAACTGAGGCACAGGGCCATTTGATTAGGATCTTGTTGGGTATAATTACCTAAGAATATTGAGCAATAACAAGCACCGGGTTCGTTTTCCTTTACTTCTGTTGGCTAAATTTCTATTTCCATGAAGTATTTTGTCGTTGGTTGTGTTTCGTCCACGCCAATTTCCGGTTAGGAGTCAACTTTCTGACTCATAAAGTTAGAAGATGTTGATTTTTCTGTAATGAAAAATTGACACGGGTGACCTTTTATGCCCAATCGACAGATCATAGGTTCACGTCTGTGCAAAATAATCATGTGGTTCATTTCGGTGCTCGAGGAAGTAATCGATTAATCGATTAATCGACAACGCGAGGTAAGAACAAGCGGGGAGCCTGATGGGAATCGAAAGCTTAGAATAACTGGTTTAAGTGCTCCGCACAATACACGGAATAAAGCCATAAACATGTAAAACGTCAGTGCACTTAGCAAAGCTTTATTTTATCTGATTATGCCTTTATTCCGTGTGTTGTACTCAGCACTCATATTTATTCTAAGAAGTAACGAACTAGTATCCATACTTTCTTCCAAGATTACAATGGTATCGCTCCCTCTGTCTACCAAGTGGTACTTGATCGACGTAGAAAGCTAAACCGAGATGTTGCTTCACTATGACAGTAGTACCATCGATCTTCATTTTCGTCTCTATCGGTCAAGATGTTACGGTTTTGGTGTCCGTTTAAGGATAAGGAACTTTCACTAAGCAGTCATTTATAGTGCTCATGGGCTAAAATCACCCAGGGCTGATTTTCTATCGTATAAACAGACGAGCCTCTGATCATCTAGGAGTCTCTGCTCTGACAGATAAAAAGCTTCTTAACCCGTCACCTTCCAGCATTTTAATTCATCTCACTGAGACTGGCCACACTGCATCACTCAACGACTTCAGAATCCTATCCTCCTGTTCTTCTGCCTCTGAACTTTTGATAAGAGAAAGTCTTATTATTTCTAAACTTAAACCTTCCTTGAATGTCAATCTAAGCTCTGTTCCTCTCTCTCTCTTTTAACAGCTCTATCCATTTCCGTTTCCCATACTTCTTGTAATATAACACCTACTTTATACCTCTAACCTTGTAAATACAATACCCGTTTAATTTATTCATTTTCTGATGATGTTGCGAGGCGCAACGAAACGTTAGTCCTGTTAATAAACTTATTTCTTTTACAAATCATGGCCTTATTTCGTGCACTTTGCTGGGCATTAATATTTGTTCTGAAATTGAGATTCCGGCCTGGATCCTCGCTCGCGTCAATATCGTATAAACAGACCTAGTTTTGCACAAGAATGTGGTTGAACCATTTGCGCAATGGTAATGGCTTAACGATCATGTCAGTAACAATGAATAATGAACCTTATATGATAAATGATCACTTTGATAAGTATAGGGATCGGCATTGAAATCCAACGTAATACCAAAATCCGGGTGAATTTTCAACCAGAAAGCAGCCTTATTTGTCTAAGCTGAACCAAACTGATTGGTCAAACCTTGAACACCCAATCATTCTCTGCGATGTCTTTTATCACAGTGAAATTTGGAGGTAGGTTATTCACGGACGCTAGCTTTGATGTTTTAATTCGTTGTGGTCATAACTTTGGTTAAAGACGTCATCTTGTTTGAGCTTAGTTTTCATTTCGTTGTCGACAGATGCAGAAATAGAGCATTTACAGCAGTTGCCAAAGAAGGAATTACGATACTTAGAACCAAATTCAAAATAAGCTTTAAAGCCCAAAACGTCGTCGCTGGGTTGTTTATGCAGCCGGGGTGCAGGTTAACTACATGTTCAGTTGCTAGTATGAAACACAACAAACCTGTGATTTTCATACCTTCGTTATGGCCTTGAAGCTAAAAACCTCGACATTCAATGCGTGCTTTTCTTCTAGATGATAAACAAGCGCTGTTCAATCCAAACTGTTCCGCAATCAATCTCCTTGACGACATTAAAAGACGCTGTAATTGTCCGAAAGAGGGTAAGTAAACAATAATATCATCTGAAAACCAACACGACTGACCTGACATTTTGAGGAGTCATTGTTCCTGAAATCGGATTTTGCATGCCATCGACTTGATGTCGTGATTTAAGTTGCCGACTTCACGTTCTAGTTGGAGTGCTTCTGAAAGATACATAATAGCGACAGAAAATTTGTCAAAGCCAATAATAAATGGCACTCGTGCTAGAATGATTGTATTCGTGTGTAATATTGCAATTTATGTATAATAAAGACTGTGGACGTTAGGTTGACGTCAGCTAGTGGTTAATACTTACATGTTAAGAGATCATACATTGGCGTATGAGGGAAAACAAAGGAATGAATGAGGGAATGACTGAATGAACAAATATATGAATTAACGTATAAATAAATGAAAATATGGACGGAAAAATGAACTAACAAATATCCAGGCGAATCAGATGGACGGAGGGACGAACTTGGACTGGCAAATCATCAAATGATCAAATGATCCAACGAACAATGAACAACGAACAAACGAAAACAGCGACAGGCCGATAAACAAACACCAAGCAATGAACCAATTAAACAAAGAAGCAAAAAGGAAAGGACGAACAATGATAAAAAATTACAGTGTTTCGTAGGCGGTGTTGAACGACGTGTTTGAATAGTCAAAGAGTGAGCTGAAATCAATATCTCTTAACAGCATCTCCTCTCTCAAGTTTTGGCAGTTTCCTCGATCTTTTGGCTTCTCAAACACGAAGGAATGAAGGGACGGGCAGATAAACGGACAGATATATGGATGGAAGAAGGAATAAATCAACGGTTAAATAAACGAAAGAATGGATGGACTAGCGAATGAATCAATAATTGAGCAAATCAATGAACAAACGGAGAGACAAACAGTTGAATGAATTAGACGATCATGAATAAATAAAAGAATCGACTCATGAACGCACAGACGGACGGATGTAAGAACATATGAACTTAAAGAGACGAACAGACCGACAGACTAATCACCGACGAACGTACTGACGGATGGTCAGGCGGAGAAAAAGAAACTGGCGAATGGGTGCCTTGATGCGCAAACGAACGTATGAGCAAATAACAAACGTCATATGAAATTAGCTTCATTGTCTTATTTCAGTTGTAATAGATTTAAGCGACGAGGACGGCGTAATTCAAAAACTTTCTGATAAGTATGACCAGAACGCCAGCTGCATTCTGAAATATCGAGGAGAGTTTATTTTACTGAAAGTGGATAGTAAGTATGACAGATATTGATCAGACAATAAAGATTTATGTTTTCTTCCAGGTAGTTTCAATCGTGGACAAAAGGCTTTTCGAAACCTGGTTAATTTTTCGAGTTCTCTCTAAAATTAATATTGTAGTTGATCACCCCTCTTTGACCCTTCGATCAATGCTGGAACTACGTGCAAGTCAGTGACCAATTGGGGCGTGAGGGTTTCTAAGGAAATGCCTAACTTCCTTCCGCAACAACTTTAACTTCCTAGCGAACATCAAACAGTATGTAATAAGCTACTTGGTATTTCTTATTTCGGGCGAATTGAAGTTTCCAGCGATTGGTTTATGTACAACCGAGGCGATATTACGATTATATCGTATGCGGGATTAAGCGATAAATTTTCTGGAAATAAAAATAGAAATTTTTCTCAGTTACAGTTTTGTTTACGATCGGTCGTCTCATCTATCCCTGGTTCCTTCACTTTCGATTCCATCTAATTTCTTTCCATCATAGTTCTCTTCTCTCCTTCATATTACTTGCTCATTCACTTGTGTCCCACGTTGGTCAATACTTGCTTCTTGTAGAAGGGCCCAACCAGCCAAGCATCTATTCACCACTTCTTAACGGTCTGGAACGTAGTAACCCTGATCTGCTAGGTGAGTACAAAACCAACAATTGGAACCCAAAACAGAAAAAAAAAAAAATTAAAGAATTGGTTGGCAGTTATCGGAAAGCAATATTGATCTAAGTCCTTGACTAGCACATAAAATTAAGGTCAGTGAGCAACCTACCTACTGAGATATTCTCACTTTGTGTAAAAACACTTGCTTTGTTCGGGAGGCTTGTCAAAGATTCCTGGTTTCAGCGGGCCATTTGTCCGAACGTACACGGCAATTCGTTGAGCAAAGCGATGTCCTGCCATTGGAGGCGGAAAGCGACGCTGTAACTAAAGGCTTGAAAATTAGCTCCGTGTTAATTTCTTGACATCGCTCACACTGAACATGTTACGCTAACGCTGCGACGGGGACGCGTTCAATGTGGGAACGATACCATTAAAATATCGTCGTGCTGATTTCCTTCTTACAGCGTAAAGTTACGGCATCGCATGACGCGTCCAATGTGTATGAGCCTTTACACAGGCGAGCGTGAAGTATTCAATTGATCAGAAGTTTTTTAGGATTGAAATACTTTGTCACTGTTTATTTAGCGAAACTGCAAAGTGTTTCAAAGCCAGAGGAAGAATTACCTAAAGTAACTCTTCATTCACGAAAGAAATCGCCTTGGGAGAGAGCGAATGTCAAGAAAGTGACAGGTCGAGCAAAGGAACCCTCCAATGTCGGTATGGGAAGGACAAGTAATGAATCAGGAAGGGAAAGTCAATTGAAAACAGACGAAAAATATGGCTGCGGCGTTACAGGTGAAAAAAAGACCTCAAGACAACGAAAACAAACAATAAAGACATAACTCGCCAATGATCCGTTGCAGTTTATATTAAATCATCACGTTTCGTTTCCAGACTCCTTCATTTTTCTTTATTCTGCCAAGACCTAACTGACATAACAGCTTTTCTTAGCGCATAGAGTTTCGCTCAAGATCGAGTGCTTCTGCCAAAGGACAATGTTCCTGTTCACCAACCAAGAGACACCATCAACCTTTCCAGGCAGGTAAACCTGGAACCACGGATGAAAATGCCCAAGGGTCCCGCCCCGGCGTCGAAATACAAATTATTGCTCTAAGAATAGGTGAAACAAACATGCAGTCAGTCCGAATGATTTATTTTGATCTTGTCTTGAGAACGGCATGTGCTGTTTATTTACACGCAGAAGCACCGCGGCAATTAATCTGACTCTATTTACAAATCTCTGAAATTCACAAACAAACATCTTTCGTAGAATTTGTCAACACAGAGTTCACATGACAAAGACATGGTGTTGACATTAAGGTGTTAAGTTCTAGATATCGTAGATATTCACCGAAGTACAAAGTTCAAGTAATATATGTATATATATATATATATGACGAAACATTTGGTTGGTATGCGTAAATAATCCAACGGGACGAGACACGAATTTACACACAACTTCGCCTAGGAATGCGGTATAAATCGGCGAAAATTACTCCACTTTCACTAATTACTCAAAAACACCTTGGAAACTTTAGCGAAATAACACGACAAAACAAATTCACAAAGCAAGTAAAGTGAGGACAAGGCAAGTTTAGTGAGGACGTCACAGCACGGTACGAGACGGTATGGGACAGCAAAGGACGACACGGGATGAGCCGAGACGGGACGAGACGATACGAGGCCAGATCAGAAAGAAGTTACGACACAAGACACCACGAGTCCAAATGGGCGAGACGACATGCGATGAGGACCAAGTAAGACAAAAAGATACAACACAAGACAGGACGATACGGGGAGAAGAGAAGACGAGACCAGACGGAACAAACCGAAACAAAACGAGACAAAGCGGGACAGCACAGTATAGAATAGGACAAACGAAGAGGCAGTATAAAACAGGAGATCATGAAATATACACGTTAGGAATGAATTAGTGAAGAAGAAAATAAATCAAAATAGGAACACACTAGCGTAGATATGATACAAGACAGAAGGGGAACAGAAGGAGGAAAGGTGGATAAGTACACAATGGTTAAGAACCTCTCCGAAACTCAACTTTTGACACCATAAGAAGCACAATGATTACAAGTGTGAGTACGAGACCACGAACATACATTACGATAAGAAAATCCGCCAGCACGAGAACAAGGAATATCAACTCAACAGCAAACGTGCACATTAAAGACGTCATTTACACACTTTAAGAGCTAATGGTGCATTCTGGGATTACTCAAACTCAGGCATGTCGTTCCAGTTCTTCTACAGACAAAACTTTCGCTCCCCCGCTGGGTGCAGCAGGCTGGGACTGGGACTGACTGAGCACAGCATCGCTGAACCACTTGGAAAGACTGTTTTCTTTGGAAGATTCTAAATCCAAAACAAAAGAAGCTGTTTACCTTACAATTTCTTATAAAAACACGCATAACCGTGCTACCACTCCTTTCCACTAAATCCCACCCACCCCGCCCATCCTACAACACCACCGCGGCCTAGTGTTTGCGCGTGCGTGGGTTTTTGAAGCTTGTCGCGGTAATAGTCAGAAAGGACTGAGAACAACCACTGTATTCATCACAATTTTTAAAGTGGGATATGAAGTTTCCGAATGAGTTAGTCTAGTTCAAGGTGTTAAAAATAAAATTATGTTCGGAACACTGACCCATCTTTTCTTAATATTCGTCGTAACAAGAGAAATGCGGTCAGCTGTCTGGTTTAAATGAATCACAACAGTTTCCAGCGTTGTTCTACCCTACGAGTCTGGAACTCACTCACGCGTATGAAGTTTGGCAGCGGTGTTCCTGACAACATCACATTCCAGGTCACCCTACTTAGCCGTTCACTGAGGTGAACCATCAGTTTCAATCGGGGTACAACGAAGAACTAGGTGAGGAACGTGGCTAAGACGAATAATAAATGTGCGAGACCATGGACAAACTTTCGTCACTAGCTTTTCTTTTTCCGAACAACTTTCGCACAAACCGTGTTAAATATACCGTGTTTCGACTTGGACGTCGTGTCGTTTTTGCTATTCCTAGTGTGTGGTCACCTAATAGAGAGACTGCTGCAATAACATATTAAACAAATAAATAACAAAGTCAGTAAATAAATAAAATCAGATACCTGATCTGTGAACGACATGATGTTGATGCTGGAGGGCAGGTGGTAAGTTGGGACGTAGAGGTTGCTGCTGGAACACGTGAGGACTGATGGGCGGTATAAGACCATGCAATGCTGCCGATGCAGAAGCACGCTGTTGATTGAGCAACAGTGCAGCGGCAGCCGCTTGCGCTGGCGTCACGATCGGTGGCCGGTTAACCGCGGCAGTCGCTGCAGCCACGGCAGCTGCTCGAGCCATTTGATATTGTTGATTACGTAGAGCCAACGCTAATGCCGTCGGGTGGACGTTCATCGGTCGCCCAAGGTTTGTCGCATTAATATTGTACGGACTGGGAACTATTCCTGGTTGAACTGGCCTCCTAAGCATGCCAGGAGTGACAGGAACTTGGCCGCGAAATGGAACTTGTCCCTGGGGGAAACGGCGCAAATTATTCCCCGACGTATTAGGACGCGTTGAGTGGTTCAGCGGTCTTTTAAACGCATCTTGTGAACCAGGAGCGCGGGCCTTCGTTCGTTGACCATCGTCATTTCCAGCCGCTACTTTGGCCAAGGGTCGAATGCCGAAGTGGCTAGGTCCATTGAGTGTTGATGAAGCCATCGGTCCATCGACCAGCGGAGACTGAGGAAGAGGTAAAGTGCGTGGCGTGAGTAACTGCTGTTTGGCGCTCATCGCAGAGGCAGTCGTAGACTTGTTCGGAGTATCTTGGACCAAAGGAGAGAGCGGCAACGGAAGGCTATGAGGGGTCATACTCGATGGTGATCCTGGTAGAGGAAGCCGGTGAGGGGTCAAGAGCTCCGGCCGTCCAACAGGTTCACTTCCGGATTCAACAGTACGCTTCGGCGACGAGAAATCGCTAGGAGACATCAGATTTTTGCGATCAGAGGTAGCACTGTCGGAGGATTGAGCGGAGTCAGAGGTCAGTGTTGTTGTTGATGCAGCCAACGGATTGGGAACGTCAAACAAAGGTTGGCGTTGAGGGGTCACTGGATCTTGATGTGAGGTAGTTTTATTTAGTACGTCATTTGAATTTAGAACTGGGTCTTTTTCCTTCTCTTTTTCATGCACATCAGTTGATTTCTGTTTCAAGGTACGAGAAAATGCAAATGTGCGTGAGCTCTGTATTACATAAAAAATATTTAACTCTGGGTCAATTCTAATGACAACTAACATACCTGATCATGCTTCAGGGAGTGAATTTTACGCAGAACTGATGTTGGGACGAACGCTTGGGAAATGGCAGGTTGGCTCTTGAAAAGATTAGGAAATTAAGTAAATAAGGAAGCCTATGGATCGCAGGCTAATTGTAAGCAGGAATGAAGAAGATAGGTAGGCGGGTCATCAATTAACAGTTAACATAAGTCAAATAAATAATGTATTGAATGGAGTATACATATACTATAATTATATATAATTAAACATATAGTTAATCATAATAGAGAATATACATAGCACATTACACATTATTTATTATCTTTTATTACTATATAAACATGTATATCATATATATTTCTTACACGTACATCATGTACTTAACCGACATCAATTTTTGGACAAACTCAGAGTGAGGGGAAATTGCAAAACTAAGCAAACCTGCTAACATGTTCACTGTTTGAGCGACAAGAGGTCATTGCAAAGAAATCTAGGTAGAAGTGGGTTCTTAGGATTTGCATGGATCCTTTGACACTTCAGGTGTCCGTATGATTTTGGCTTTTGTACGAAAAATTCCCAAGCTTAAGTACACGGGTACCCAGTTAAGTATAAGTTTTTTAATTCTTTATCCGAAAGTTTAACCAACTTAAGACTTACTGCATTAGTGAACTTTGGTCCAGAAAGGTTTACTGCAGGTGCGACAGATGAACTGTCGCCAAAGTTGGCTTGCGTTCTTGATGTATTATACCTAGGTTTAAAGGAAAAATGAAGTTCTATTTAAACAGTGAACAACATTAAATTCCTCCAGTGGGTTTTGATTCCAGGAATACTTGTCACAACTCTCAAGTTTTGATTATATTGTTCTTGCCCATACCACTTTGGTTCATCTTGTCAACTTTTTGCTTCATTTATTTCAGTTACTACCACCCACAACATGCTCTCATCTATCAATTTCAACCTTAAACTCCTTTTTCGGTAGCTTTTTCACCCTTCATTTCGCGCTGTTACTGCCTCTTATTCTTTATGAAAGCCCAATGCAAGAACTTTACCTCAATCGAACACCTTCCCTTACAATCTTAACCCTTAACTCTCTCCCAGCGCGATCAATCTTCTACTATTTTACCATCCTGCCGGGAAAACTGTCCCCATTTTTCTAATGAAGAATTTAAGTTTAATAAGCCGTTGAAAATGTGACACAAGTACTCTCTTTCACATTGCTTAAAAATGTGGCCAGCGATTTTCTCACAATTTTAACATTCAAGTTAACACTCACCTTGCTAGATTTAGTTTTCTTTTAGCAACACCTGGCTGGGGACCTAGCTTGCTTCCTGACCCAGTAAATTCAAAGAGGTCTGGATCCGGTTGTGTGTTGATGTTGAACAAAGGTGGTGCCCCGTACAGCTCCTCAGGAGTCAGCGGTCTCGTAAGGCTACTTGGCGACAACATATCAACGACAGGCGAAGCTAAAAATAAAGAAATACTGTAACGTTTTTCACCTCTGTTGGGAGAAAAAGTAGAGACAGTCAGTGGCATGGAGAATTCATTCACATGACAGTACTATTACTTGATGATCTTTTCCCCAAACAATGGTCAATTTTCAAAAATGAACTGCCAAACTAAGTTAGTTTAGGGTTATCTTCATGAGGTACATATTTCATGCTCTGTCTTTCAGAAAAACGATTTCTGAGCCCCAGACGGGGATCGAATCCGCAACCTTCTGGTGACCGGTGAGACGCTCTGACCATTGAACTACCAAAACTCAAATGGTGAGCTAAGGTGGAAGTTTGACATGTGTGCGACCTAAGCGGAAGCCACTGTACGTTAATAACGTTAATGATGAGATATATATTTCATGCAGAAATGACAGTTCAATGTTTGCACGTCGCTCTAGCCTCCCATCGGATGAAATCAGCTTGGTGTGGCTTATTTACAAGATAAAAGCAACTTACTGCTGCGCAAAGCCTCGAAAGGCGATATCACGCGAGGATCTGTGGCTGGAACTTGCGCGTTGCCCACCAAACCCACGGGTGACTGTGCACGTCTGATGACTTCTTGCAGGAGCTGTAGAGGTGAAGGTGAACGGCTACGGTGGAAACTGGGACTAGCTGTCCTGCTCTTCTCCTTGGACGATGGAGGTCTGGGTAACAGGTGGGGTGGTATGTCAGGGATCTAGAAAAAGGAATGAAGAATAAGAGAGGAGACAAGTAAAAATGTTTCAGCCAATACCCAGTCACCAGAAGTACTTTTAAAAGATCAAAATAAACGTCTGGTACCTTATTTGCCTGCTTACTTTTTGTTTTGACATGCCAATTGCTGAATCCCAAGAAAACTTATTCACAATTTTGGGGGTAGAAACATACACTCCTGAAGTCACAGTGGTCATAGGTACATGTATGAAGGTTGTGGATCACAACACTAAGGGATAAAAGCTTCCTTCCATTCGCCATGTCTTTTCTAGGCTTCTATCTCTTAGTCTTGTTCTCCCTTGGCTCGATCGGCAAGCTTTCCTAATCAACTACTTGGCAGCCAACTAAAGTACGCCCTTACTGTAGGAGTTGGTTTTTCAGGAAGATTTCCAGACGCTTTCATCGTTTCCACCAGCTTCATGAACGCCTCACTACTCTCCTCCATTTCAGATCTCTCCTCCGTTTCCTTTTCTTCAGATTTAACGGCTTCATCTTTCTTCTTTTCACCTTCAAGATCTTCCAAGTTCACCGCACCTTTCACTGTCTTGTGCGGTATGACGGAGTCCAGCAATGGTTGTACATCGACTTCAGAGTCCTGGAGCACGTTCAGTGTAGTGTCTTCTCGAGAGGACTCCGAGGCTGGCGCGATCGGAGTAAACAAGAACTCGGAATCTGGTGTAGGTGTTCGCGCTGGAGAGTTGAGAGTTAGACCTGGGTAGAGAATAATAATAAAGATCAATTTACATGTCAGTGCGAAGACGTATTATGTGAAGAGGGGTAGAACAGATGACACTCCATTGAACTCTAAAAAGACTGGAACGATACCTGCAAACTGAATTTTGAAGCCAACATGGAGGCTGACATGTAGGTCATTTGTAGGTCATCCCAGTCCTCTACGCGATAAAATACACAACCTAATGTGAAAAACTTCACCCAAATTTCGGATTTTTTGACCGTCTTTTTTTTTTTTTATCTTTAGTAAGTAGAGGACAATGTCGGTACAACTGCATACTTGTCAGAATTAACTGTCAATGAAAAGTAAAGGTTCAATACAACTTTTTCACACGCTTGTTTAATTTGACCTACATGCCTGCCTACATGTCGGTTTCATCCAATCGTGAGGCATGGTACTACGAGGCATCGTTTCAGTCTTTTTAGAGTTTAATGTGACACTCAGACAGATGTACTTGAATACAAACTTTCTACCACTACTAACCCCCATCCAACTCCCTACCCGCAATCTCAGCCAGTTCATCGGCTATGGAGGAGCGTCTGCTGTTACTTTGGCTGTTGCTATGACTAGCGTTGAAGCTGCCACTTCGACTTCGCTTTCCGTCGTTGAACCACTGTGAGAATCGACTGGTGATCTGATTTTCAAACTAGAAATAAGAGATACATTGCTGACAACTGCAACAAGGCAAAACTATAAAACCTTAATAAAATGTACTGTTCAGTGCAACCAAACAAAGTGAAATTTTGTCGATGATGGCTTATTTCGCTCAACGTTAGTTTGTCCAGGCCAAGAAAACGTTTTTCAAGCGTCATAGGTAAATCATTGGCCACAGAAAAAGGCTTTAAACTCTGCTCAAAAGCCATGACATTTTCTTTTTTTTATCTGGCAGAACATATAATTGTTTCCTAGCGATAACCCTAGTTCTAGTTTCACAGTCGAAACATCAAAGTACATCAAACTAAAGGCTGCTGCTTACCAGTCCAGAGATCGGGAGAGCATTCTCAGCCATATCAAAGAATTCGTTAATGTCAAACTTTTTCTTGTCATCAAACATGTCATCAGCGCTCAGACGTCTTTGATTTGAGTTTCCTGAAACAAGAAATACCAATAAACACAATGATTCACTGAAATAATAACCGCCATTGTGAAAAACTGAAGGAAAGATTTAAGATAGCAAGATTGTAGTCTCCCTAATTGTCTTAAACGACCACTGCACAAGGGTTTAATCGAATCGGAAATACAGAAGTTAGGGTTTCCAAAAATACTAAGGGAGAGGGTGGTGAGGAAAGAGAGGATCACGAAGCAAGAAAAAGCTAGGAAAGGAGGAAGCCAAGGAAGATGTAAGCGAAAAAGTAGAAATATCAGAAATAAGTTATACAGGGAAAAGGAAGCTACGATGGAAGGAAGAGTATGGGAGGCTATGGAAGAAAACTAAAAGGAAGTGAAAGATAACACAGAGGGAGAGATTAAAGCTACCACGAAAAATCTAAGAGGGAAGATGGAACCTAGAAGGGAAGATGCAACAGACGGAAGATTAAATTTTAACAGGAATCTCAACGAAGACATATACTAGTTAGGGAATAGTAATGCTAGGAAACAGGGAAAGCCAAGATAAGAGGGAATACTACGACAGGGGAGCCGCTAGATATGAAGGACAGCTAGGGATATGGTACGGATTGGTGAAAGGGAAAGTTTGGAAAGACTGAAAGCTAGCAAAGAGGAAAAGCTAGCAAAAAAAGCTAAGAAAAAAAGCCAGGAAAAAGGAAAGCTATGACGAGGGAAAGCTAGGAAAGAAGAAAATCCAGGAAGGAGTCCAGAGTTAAGAAATATGAAAGCTACAAAACAATCAATCTTTTAGTTTAGTCCAATTTACTGTGAGACTAAATTATTCTGAAATTTAAGTATCGAAAGTAAGATATTAAATACCGTCGTCTTTCTTCCGTTTCTTTCTCTTGTTCTCTATATAAAAATTGACAACCAGTCAAACAAAGAATTTTGGATATAGTTTAACCCTTTAATGTACAATGTCTGACATATCAGGCACAAAAAAAAAAAAAAAAGAACAAACAAGAAGACAAAGCAATAACAATGAGAGACCAAAGAACAAAATTAAAAAATTCATGCATTGAAGGTTTAAAATACTATATAGCTGCTAATGCTGCCACATCAACCATGGCTCAATTCAAATTAATCTTGTTGGAAGGCTTTTAGACAACAGTTCATTGATTTCTTTTGTTTGTGTAGCAATGTTTTTGTTTCTTTGAAGATAATATGCAGAGCAGCAACTCATAGTTACACATACTACTTTCTTTCTATTTTACCTTTTTCACCTTCATCAAATCCTCTTAGCTCTATGGTATCCAGCTGACTAGATGGACCATGAGTGAACCACTCTGGCTGGGATTCAAGGCTTCCAGTCCTCCCTCTACGATTCCTTCCTGTGACATTTGAAATTTAGTTTAAGGAATACACTGCTAGTTAATACTAAACAATCAATTAAAATATAAAAAATCACAAATCAACATCAAAATAAGAGCATAATTGTATAAACAAATAACATTACTAAAATGTGGAGCAAGCACAAGAACTAATGAGTGGAAAACCCTATTTATTTTGTTCATTCAAAGATAGAGTGACTGAGTAAGTGAGCAAAATGATTAGGTGAGTGTGTGACTTACGAGAGAGAGATTATGTGAGCAAGAGTGTGAGGTTGAGTGACTACAGAATAAAATAAACAAACTGATTAACAAGTAACCAAACAAGTAATGTGCTAGTAAGCCAGCAAATAAACAGATAATAAGTCAAAAAAGAATGTAGGTGCCAGTAAACAAACAAACAAAGGATGAAAGGAAGGATGAAATGGACAAAAACATAATTTAAGAAATGAATGAAGAAAAGAACAATGGAATAAACAACAGAATGAATCAAGGAACCAACTGACAAAGTGAATGAACAGGAAAGTGAAGGAGCATGCAGACAAACACGTAAATAACTAATAAAACACACTTAAATACAGAAACAAGGTAAAGTAATAATGATTTTTTACAGGAATAAAAGTAGCAATAGATAGGATACTATAAAACTGTTATTGCTGGATTGTATAAGTGCATTACTAAAGATGTTTTGCATTTACTATCAATATATTGCTATATTAACAAAGTTACAGTCATCACTATAAGCACTAGCTTTTAAATGATTTGTGATTTATGACGAGTGGTTCTCCCTAATCCCTTGTTACAGCAGTATGAAAAAAAACAAACCAACCCAACATTGGAAAAAATTGTCATTCATATTCAAAAATGAATAAATACAGAGTACAGTAAGTAATAGTAGGAGGCTAAGCATCTTGTACCTGAGGCATTGTATTTTTCACTTCTTGTATTTCTTTCAAACTTTGAGTCTACACTAGGTGAAATCTGTGGAGACAAAATTAACAGTTTATAAAAACTATTTTGTTTTTCAAATAACTTCCAGATTTATTCACTAAGTAGCTGAAATTGTTATTTTTTCGAAAAGATAATACTAATGAGTTAATGAATTGTAAAATTCCCCTTGAAAATGCCATCGTTTTTCATTTCACTTTCTTACCCGCCCTCTTTGAGATCCACTTCTCTCTCTAGGCTCCCATCCTTGTCCTCCTAACTTGTTTCTCCCATCTCGTTCTTGTTTTCCTGTTACTTGGCAACCCCGAGCAAAACTCCGCCCCTGTGGACTGAGGACAATGCCATCCACCCTATTTTAAAACAACAACGACCAAATACAAAATCAAATGGTTGACACTACCCTATTTTCTCCCTACTGCAGAGACTTTCTCTTCATGCATAACTACATGCTTCAGATGCCAACTTTCACACTCACATTGTATGTTTGATTAGCAGATATGACCAATTATCTTTAACAGCTGGTACCTATTCACATAAATACATCAACTAGGACTCAACCTTAATAATCATGTAACTATATATATATATATATATATATATATATATATATATTTAATTTCAAAATGTTTGTTTAGTAAACACATATGTTTTGGATATGAACTGCAATTGGGGTTGTTCATACATAAGTTCTTTTATAATAAGTGTTGCGGTTCAACTGCAAAATATACCTGCACATTAAATCATTAGTTGTCTATGTGACTTGTCCAACCCCTGTGTAAGCAGGGAAAATGGCCATAAAACAACTGTTGTTGTTGCTGTTGTTGTCTATGTGACTGCAACACAATCTGGGAGTGGTTGACAGAGTTTGTGAGAGCACTGAACCAGGAATAGCAGTTTCCTTTTTACTTTTAAGATAAAAATGTCATTTAAAGTAACACTAAACTTTAGTATATTCTGTCACTTAGGTTGAAAATCATTTTAGTATTCACTATTAAAGTAATGATAAAAACTAGTTTTGAAATGATATCCCTTTTTAATGTTTCATGGTAAAAGAAAACCAATGATAAAAACAGCCTACCATATTAGATTAACTACAAATGTTCTTCAAAATTAACTCAAGTCAAAACTTACAGTAGTTTGCACTTGGAATCAATTGGTGAAGCACTGCGTTTCTCACTTTCTTCTGAATAATACCACAATTCTGGCTCCCAAACTCCGTTCCTAAACAAAAAAGGTCATACTTTCTGCAAACAGATAAAATAACATCAAAGTCTGAGTTGACTGCCAGCAACTAAAACCTAAATGGGTTCTTTTAATGATCAAAAGCATTCTTGTATACCACTGCATTAGATGGCTATTTACACACCATGAGAGATATCTTAAAGACCAACCATGCTCCTTAATAATAAGTTTTGACTTACTAAAGGAAAGTGTCTGTTCTAGATTTTAGAGAACACAATTTCCATAGGGAGAAACCTCACATCTGTGAGGGTCCAGTTACAGCATACAATTATCATGATATACAGCTGTTCATCCAAGCATATAAAATGTTGTTGCAAGGGCATAACTCATTCTTTGACTTGTTTGTTAACGTAACTTAGCAATATATCCTGAAGACAAAGTAAGTTAATTGTGTACACCAATATGAACAATCATGACAATTACTTTGTGTAAATGGCTCTAAGCTGGTTGTAAATAGACTTTCCCATGCAAACACACCGACTACTGTAGTAAAGATTATAGCTTAATGGAAACAGGATGCTTTACAATTTGTTTAATTATCATTCTTTAATACAGTGCCTCCCATGCAAATAAATACAAAGAGGTTTTCATACTGATTTTGAAGATTTTTATGCCAGTTGATGTGTGGCCTCTAATAACTAAAATCACAATTAGGCCCTGAACAGAAAAATGGTTGACTATTCCTATATAACATTATTAGATGATGATTTTTATATAAAAACTGGCTCCCTTAACTATATTTGGTAAATGCAACTACCAGAATGGATGAAATATTTCATGATACATGTACTTCTCATTCAAATATCCAATACTAACAAACAATGCTCATAATAGCATGAAAAAATGTTGTGTTCCCCAGACATAAGGGAAAGTGCACCATTTTCAATGCATGTTTTTTAACTGAAATAATTTGGTATTTCTGGTACAGAAGATGTTTTACTACAGGTGTAAACATTTGGGGAAAAACCCCCAACTAATTCTGATGCAGCTTTCACACTATAAGATCTTGGTAAAATCTTACACAACCCCACTATTCAAAAGTGTAGAAATGGAGAACATAGTTCTGGAGAACTTCTTCCATTAGAAAAACCCCATAATAATGCCAATACATGCATGATATTCATAACTTAAAAACAACCTCATTAAATTATCTCTTCTTCCTGAAGCGTTATTACTTGTTTGTACATATTACAAAATGTACTCATCCTGTTTATTATATTTGGTTTTGTTTAGCCTCTCTGTAAAGAACATGGCAACTTTCACAGATGAACTGTATAGAAGAATTCTTCTAGTCAGAAATCCTGACCAGCTGTAGTATCGTACAATCTACAGAAACAGTTCAAACAAGATATTTCCTTATCAGTCACCTGTTGCAGTACTTGTCTGACAGACCAGAAGGTCGAATTTTGGTCACTGGAGAGTCCTTCAAGGCCAACAGTTCGTCCTAAATAATCCATGTAGTTTAGAAACAAAACAAAACAACTTATCAATATGCTACTTATCAAGAGTATAGACCGCTCTGGTCGAGAAAATTTAAATAACCATGCATGCATTTTCTACCTTTGAATACGTCTTCTTGGCTCCAGCACGTGGAATGTCATTGAGCCGGGGCGTTTCGGCTTTTCCCCCTTCTTCCATTAATTCTTCATCAGTTTCCAAAGTTTGTGTTCCTTTTTTTAAAGAAGAAACATGAGTTAAGTATGGAAACATGTCTGTTGACAGAACGAAAACACGCAGATACAAAGACAAACATGTCACTTTGTACACAATTTACTGAAACAGTACCAATTTGTACTTGAACTACAGTTTTTGTAAGCCTCTGCAATGCCTTTTCTTCCATTAAGTAATAAAAATACCACAACGACAGCCGCCTTACCTGGTATTTCTGTCCCGTTTACGTTTACAACCTGGCTCTGAGTTGGTGTTAGTAAGGTTTCAACAGCAACACTCATAATTCTTCCCGCGTTTTTCGAAAAGAATCCAACAAAAACTTAGGAAGAACGAATATAGGTCTCGGAATTCCAATTCTGTTTCCGGTGTTTCGTTCGGGCTTGTTAGGAATTTTTAGTTGCGCGTTCTAAGACTTGATGTCAGTTCTTCCCGGGAAGCCATTTTGCCTTGAAGAAAATAAAAGTTTGAACAACAGTAGCAAGCATGCGCAGTACAAAATTTTGTACCGAGTCCCTTCTTGTCCTTCAGATTTCCTCGGCCAATTTCCGGCGAAGTTGATACTGTATTTTGAAAACCAAGAGAAAATGACGCAAGATACATTACGCTCACTGAAACGCAATATGTCAAAAACATATTTCTCAATGGAAACTCGAGAAAAAACAACTCCATTGTGTGACCGGTTACACGAAAACGAACGAGTTCCTTTTCTCATCATCAATGGCAAAGCTTCCTAAGATACACGTGGCAAAGTAATAATGATAGTGATGATGATGAATATTAAAATGATGAAGATGAAAATGATGATTATTGTGAAGATGGTGATGATAATGATGATGGCGATGAATAAGTTGGTCAGGCTCTGGCTTAGTAGCCATCCCTTCGATTTCTTGTTGTATTAAATCAAGGGAGGTCTCAACTTCCGTTGGCACAAGCATTAATAAAACGCTAATCGATTCTTGGTAAAAGCTTCCCACTCGAGTGAAGTGTAAAGCGAATGAAAGTTCTAAGTCACTTCCACGTGCGATTGGATGCGAATCTACTCACGTGATGTGAAAAAGATCAGGAAATAGATCCGTGGTACTGCGGCACGTATACCCCTACGGGAAAATCAACAACTCGAACAAACGCATATTTTTTTTGAAATATCTTGGCTTTCCAATAATTAAGTTTTAATTATTTATCAAATATTCTGGCATGCATTTCTTTTCTTTCAACAGCGGTTACTTCACAGGCTGTAGGAAACCAAGCAGGATTAACAGAAGAGGGTTTGTAAACTTTCAATCAAAACAGCGGTGGAAACAAAAGTAGCACCGTAATTCTCGTGATCACGTCGTGATTAACGATTTTGCACATGTGGAGGGGATTATAAGGATCTGCCAAGTTAGCAAGCGATTAATTAGATTCTAAGGCAAGTGGCTTGGAGAGGGTTAAAATAGGGCAAGAGGAGAGTGGTCATTGCAGACAGTTGATATCGTGATTATCTTGAAGCAATCTATCAATTTCACTTGAGGCGATCTTAACCCTGTACCTAGCCCTCACTAGTACCTTGTCCAGAACTGAAACTTCAATCAAGTATTTTTGACGCCATTTAACTGATCACGTGCGTGCTATGAAGTGAATGCCAAGCCAGCTGAGCAGTTGTCTCATGGCAGCATTAGCATTATTCTTTGTGAGGATCGTGCTAATAAGCTATTGATACGGTGATCACTTCCCTCAGTAGAGCGAACAAGAGCGAGATTAGAAACGCCCGCGAAGTGCCGATATCGTTAGTGGTAATTAACAGGAGTAAATCCAAAAATATATTGAAATTACTTGCCATATGAACCAGCTAAAGTGGTGTATTTCCTAAGATGACAGGCTTAACAAAATTGACACCGTGATCGTGTTCCCAGATATCATTTGTTAAATCTTGATCTTAGGAACAAACTCTCGTGTTTCCTTTCAAAAGGATGACAGAGCTGAACTCATGTCACTAATACCAATCTGATGAACAAAAAGTTGACGAAAACTTGACTAGAAATTTGTCGACAAGCCACCAGCCCGGTTTACCACAACTTTCTGAATGCCATATGACTTTTGCGCTCGTAACTGTTCCAAAACCCGTGTTGGACGCTTAAATGTAAAAGTCTTTCCTATAAGCGTGACGGGATTAGGATCATATATATATATATTGGAATAACAACTTTTAAGTAACATAAAAATTTAAGACGCAACCCGTCACTGTTTCCCTGTTGAACTGACAAGGGTTCAATGAAATATCATGGTTTAGTTCATTGAACTCTTTGTTCTTTCACTAAACACTTTATCAAAATTGTATTGCGAAATAAAGTTAATTTTAGCTTGAGTACATGGGCGACAGCCATATTTTCCAGAGGGTGGAGGTGGAAGAAAATCTTGGACGACACGAAATAATCAGTAGTATGATACGACTATATTCCACTAACCCACTGATAAAGTAATAAAATTCGTCAACTAATTAAACCCGTTGCCCGCGTTGTGTCCGATGAGGTTCTGAATTATTGGGAATGCAACCCAATAGTTAGTGGGATTGTAAGCTTATGGTTAGAGTTGGGGGTTGGGTGAGGGTCACTGTTCCTTACATTTCCAGTAATTATTGACATTATAGTAATTCTCCACCCAATAACTTTATTGGATACAACATATGGGCGGTTTATAGTTTATGCTGGATGCCTTTTAGCTCACATAATCCCTAACTTTTAACGGGTAGTTGGGCCAAAGATTTTATTTGTTCAGAAACAGATTAAATAAAACTCTGATGTTCTGATCTGCAAAATGTAAATACTCCCTGACTTGAAGACGCCCATGGGTGGATGTGCGAAATCAATGGATAAATACCAACTCTTAGAAAACATTACATGCGGAGATACCCAGTCTCCCACAGCGTTGTTTCTTGTAGGGAAAATTAAGCTTGAAATAAAGACAAAGTTACGAACTTTGGTTGAAATCATATTGTGGAACAACAGGGACATCTCACCCAGAGCTTTTGGATCCTGGTGGTCAAGTAATTCTTGAAATTACTTATTCACGTTGATGTGCGTCATACCTTTCAGAATCCATCTGCGCGAATCCCACGCCAAACGTAGGCAAGGGCTTGTTTTTCTACTCGCTCCAGGCCCACCAGGTGTTGCCTTGCGGTCAGATATGCAGGCCACTCCCACAGGCTGAGTTTTGGACGTCGACCAAAGTTCTTAGCATGTGGTTTGACCAGCGCCGAAACACGCAAATTACAGACAGTCAACATTTCTTCCGTCACGATAGAAAGTGTTTACGAGTAAGTTATACTCCAAAATAAAACTAATCAAAGTTAAATTCGAACACCCTTACTCAAAACAATCGTTTTTTTTAAATAAATGCTACAGAAATCGTTAAATTCAGCGAGGCGAATCTCGTTGCCTTAACGACACCCGCGCTTGTGAATGCACGCAAGGCGTTTGTGTCGACAGAACGCCATGCACAATGGAAGATTGCCAAGAGATTTTTGGGTTTCGTTGATTATCTTCTTCGAACAGCTGTTTTTGTTTTCGATCTCCATTGTTTGCCTTGAGCGTCTAAGGAGAAGGGATCAGTAACCCACAGGAAAAGTTACGAATGCCGGTCATCAGTTAGTGCAAAAAAATTATTTTTAGAGACTTAATTAGCGCCCGAAAAACGGCTTCAATGTTCAGTCTGGCAATGTCTTAGCCGCTGGATCTCAACTGTTTTCGGTACTTTTTGTCGGAAAACGAGAAGGCCGGATGAACGTAACCAATTAGTTAAAAATCACGCAATTGAATTGGGGCAATCGTGTCAGTTTGGTCTTTGCATTTACCCTCACGAGAGGTTCAAATACATTTTGGTCACTATCACGCAAACCTTCCACACTTTACAACCCAATATCGTTAATAAGTCTCAGCTATCCATGAAAGTGATCTTTGATATCAAATTTGCATAAATTTATTTCTGGGTCTGAAAATAGACAAGAAATGCGAAACTACAAGACGTGGGTTTAACCCCACCTTCTTCGGTGTCCTCTCATCTTAAACAAAGATTTTTAACAGAAAGTGAAAAAAGGAAGAAAAAAATAGTCGAAAACACAATTATTTTGAAAATGAAAAATATGCAACTTTTGGTATTTGGAACATTTGCCAAACTTTCTGGCCAATGGTATCACTCCGGTCCTTCCCAGGGTGCATCGCGGGCTCATACCCAGCAGCGACTGTGCATGTGGCAAGCTGTGTTCCAAAACAGAAGTTCCAAAGGTTGCGTTGGAACGAGTCTGTTGGTTTGGTCAAGAGGTGAGGTCCTTGGCAAGGTGTTGTCATTGCCTGTTGAAGTTTCCTGGCGATCGGAACGGCTGTTGGCTCCATCACCATGGCTTGGTGTTGAGAAGAAACATTAAGGAGCATGTACACAGCTTGTGAAGGCCTTCGCTGGGCTTGAAACCTCGATGGCATTGTGTAAAAGCCGTGCTTACACCGCCACAGATGTGACTTCGCCTCACACCATGATTGCGAGTCAACATCATAGTAGGCACGCTTGCTCTCCATCGCAAGACACTTCGCCTGATCGGCCGATCGGATACGGGGCCTTTGGAGTTGTATGGTAGGCAAAGCTGTTTTCTATTAAGTAAGGATCACTGTGACTGTGTATGTGGGGTTGGATTGATGTAGTAGATTTAACGGCGTTGCTTTGATGGGTTTCACCAGGTCTGTGACCGACCCACGTACCGGCAAGAGAGTAGCTCTCAAAAAAATGCCGAATATCTTCAAGAATCTAACGTCCTCGAAGAGGGCCTTTCGCGAACTGAAGATGCTGTGTTCGTTTCAACACGACAACGTAAGTAATGGTCATTTGTGCTTCAGAAAATTCATGTTTGCCGGCAGCGAGTTACGAGACGCCGCACTCTACGTGGAGGATTAGCGTCTCGGTCCGGAACATGCAACAAGTGTCATTCAGTCGTTCTGTTTTTAGGTTTTGTCCATTCAGGATATAGTTCACCCTGGACCAATAGACCATTTTCAAGAGATGTATCCTTCTACAATGTTGATTTCATGCGATCGTCTTTAGTTAGATCAGCAAGATAACTTTTTCAAATGAGTCTCACTGTGTTTACATTACCTTGGCCTAGCGTGGCCTTCAGGTGAACTCTTCCGTGTGTTTACGAGATCGCAGTGTGGAATTTGTGTTTTTTGCTTTATTATTTTAAATGCATCACCGACGCGCATTTTTAACTCCCACAACGACCCTTTAAACTTGCCTTTGAGGAAATGCGGTTAAAGTTAAGTTGATTCTGGAGTTTCTCAAGTTCGCTCACATGATATTAATGTCATGTATGTTAATGAGTAAAAATATAATGTGAGTCGTTTAAACACATGTTGTCGACTAAGTCAGCGTTTTAGAGCCTTCTGTTACGAAGGCAACCAAAAGACACCTCAGTTACGTCTCTAATGAGCAACCGTTGCTCAGGATATGGAGTTGAGAACTATATTTTGTATGCTCCACACTTACGTGATGTTATTGCCTCATAACTTTTTGCCTCAGGGTGAACTAGTTTTAATGAGGCGGAACAACGATGAATTTTCAATGAAATGCGACATTTTGTCTAGGTTTGCACTCTATCAAGTCCTTGAACTGTTGAATTCAGATCATCCTTGACGTTCATTTATTATTATGTAATCAATTATTTTTTTTTGGTGGGAAAATTATGGGAAAATGGTAAATGTGCAGGCCCCTACACCACGTTTATAGACTTTCTCTAGAACATTTGTTACTATGCATTCGATATTAGGGAACGTATCTAATGAAGCAATAAGTTTTACTGTTTTAACGTATAGCCTTGTAACAAATGGGCAAGGTGTCGTCGGACTGGGGTATATTGGAATAACTTTTAGCATAAAATTCAAGCAAGGGAAGAACACATAGCACAATTTGCCAGCCTTCCTCTTCATCTTAATTAAAGGGCATATTTTTTGTTAATTGTACTATAGACAAGACTCTTTAGTATCAATGTTGCATCTTTTCCTCATGAAATATTGTATGCAGGGTTACACATCCTGTCTGTTCACAATATCCAATCATTCATGTTAGATGTTGTCCATGTCCAGGGGACAGAGTCATGTAATATTTTAATTTTTGTGCTAAACAGCAAAGATTTTGTCCAATGTATAGACAATCATTTTAACAATTCACTTTAGACAAGGGTCTTGGTCTAGCACATCTGTAAGTGTTAAAGTTTTAAACATTTCCGGGCAAATCTTAAGGAGTTAAAAGTTATTCCAATTGACAATCTCCAAGATGTAAGGTCAAAAGTTCATTGGTATTCTGTTTAGGAAGAGTTTGGTCACTTTTGAAATCAAAAAATTAATCTCCAACATCATGGTACATCATGTCTTGATGATACTGATTTTTGCAGCAGTTAACTTGATTCAAGTAATTGATACTGTCTTCATTCAAGTGTTTTTGTTACATACTGTTGTTTAACTTGAAATGCTGGAAGTCCATCTTATGTAATAATTTGTGAAATTAAAAATATATTAAACATCAGCTTGGACCAAATGATGGATTCTTCTAAGACCATCATGTATATGACCCAATATTGCCAATGCTACCAACATTTTGAAATACAGTTTGAAATTCAAATACAGCAATCCTGACATATTTCCTGTGCTTTGTATTTTGCTGTCCATATTCCAAATACTTTTGAGCAAGTTTCCTTAATACTTTCACAGATATATTGTCACTGAGCTAATGCAATCAGATTTACATAAAATCATAGTTTCTCCGCAGCCACTAAGCATGGACCATGTTAAAGTTTTTCTTTATCAAATTTTAAGAGGTAGGTTGTTTAGCTTACATCTTGCACAGTCCATGTGTCTGGGTATGTTTTTTGTAGTTTCATATTTTTATTGTTACACAATATCTTCTAAGAGTTAGAAAAGTTATTGGTAGTCTTGGAGAGAATAATGCCTGATGTTTCTTTGTTCAATTTTTTTAAGGGCTAAAGTATTTACACTCTGCTGGAATATTACATCGTGATATAAAACCTGGAAATCTATTAGTTAATAGTAACTGCTTGTTAAAGGTATGACCAGCATTATTTTAGTTGCTTCTCATTAAGAATTATCTGACTGAATAATATTATGGATCAATAACTAATTAATAATTCACGAGGAAAATCCATGGAAATTGCATCTGATCAATATTCATAAGTCAGTATGAGATTAGTCACAATATACATCAATTATTCAGGTGGTTTTTCTGCCCTTTAACAGACAGAAGTAGATGGTTGTGCATTCAATCTGCTTCAGTTAGAGTGTAACACTCATTTCAATACAGTGCAGCATTTTCCTTCCACCTCCTGTTAATGGATAACAGGTAAAGAAGAACCTTTAAGTCCTGCTCACACAATCAGATCAAGCAGATCCTGTTTTTATATCTCTAATTTAATTTGGGTGGCCAAGATAGGAGGCACATTTTCCTCCCTTGCCCCCACCTTGAAAAGCACCTATAGCCATCCTGTATTTATCCCAGCTCCCAGAGAATTTGGTCATATTGTTGAAAATTCACTAAGCCAGCTAACAGAAGTGTACATTCATCCTGATAAATAACCCCGAAGTTATTGTCTTAAATGGTTCCCTGAATACCTGCAAGATGATTATAAAAGATTAAGAAAAACATTATTTTGTAAACTTGTTACTTTTTCAGTATGTATCTTGATATGTAAATATTTCCAAATTTTTTTTTTTATATTTTATTTTCAGATATGTGATTTTGGCCTGGCCAGACTACAAGAACCAGATGAAAATGCTATGATGACTCAGGAGGTATTGAAACATGTTTTAGTATACATTATCCATATGGTTGATACGTGTACTAAAAGCAAGCAAGAAGTTGTGATTTAAGTATTGCTTGACCACTGTATGGACATATAGTTGTAATTTGGGCCTTCCCATATGTCACAAAATGTTAGTGGCATGCTATATACATATAACTATGAAAATTAATGCTCTCAGTTGAGAGAGGTCTTGTTAACTTTCTCCTTAGTATAATGTTGGTTTAAGTATTTGGGAATTTTATTTGCAGGGCTGTTAAAGAGCATTTAAAAATACCTGCATTTAAATGTAAATTAAGGTTACATAATAGCTCTTAGAAATCATGTGACATGATTGATGTGCTTAAGAAAATACTTTTGAATGGGTTTATTTAAAACTCACTTCTGTATCACTCAACAGTTGTCTGGTATATATTAGATCACAGCAGATTTATTCCACAGGTGGTGACACAGTATTATCGTGCTCCTGAACTGCTGTCTGGTGCTTCTCATTACTCCTCAGCAGGTAAATACAAGGTTCAAGGCAGCATTGCTTGAATTCTGTAAAGTTTTCTATTATTTCCAGTCTTATTGCAGATGAATGCTACACATTATTTTATGGTTTTAGTTTTTGTAGATTGTTAATTTTGAGCAAGTCTGTCAATTATTTTCTTAAGTCAGCTTTCAATTTCATGACATCACCAACTTAGATTTTAAAACACAGCATGGTTGCACTTATTGTCTTGCAACAAAGAAAACAAACATTTTCTTTGTTGCAAATGAATAGAGGCAAGCATTTGACATCCAAGAAATCCAACATGGCAGTGCCCATGAAATTCACATTAGAAGATCACTGCTGTGAGCAAATATACAGAAAAGATATTAAAGTTGCTTTAGATTCTTCTTAAATTTTTTATTCAGTAATATCTTAAATATTATCAAGGCAATTTTTCATACATAATGTCATTTAACACATTGCTGTCTAAGGCAGCATTTTTCAAATTAAGTTAAACTCTAGGTGGTCTTACTCAGCTCACAGCCAAGGTATAAGACAGGCCATCTTAGCAACAGCAAGCTAAACCTCCATATTTTTATCACATATGCTTGGCAAAATTAATGTTAGAAGTAGTTGCATGAAAAGTTGTTGGGAAAAAAGGTTTTAAAAGCATTTAGCAGTTTAATTTCAGGCAATTTTATAACTGGGTTAAGTGTAATATCTCAACTGATTAATAACAATCGGTGTCATGTTTTGCAGTTGATATTTGGTCTGTTGGATGCATTTTTGCGGAGTTGATGAGCAGGAAGATTCTTTTTCAAGCTGGGAGTCCTGTTCAACAGGTATGAACAGTTTGAATTCTTGAAAGAAATTTTCCTTTGGTACTTATTTTGTTTGTTTCTAAGTCCTTATACATATTGATTTCCTGTTTTAGCTAAACCTGATAGTTGGCTTACTTGGTACACCAACTTTGGAAGATTTGCAGGAGGCAAAGGCTAGTGAGGGAGCCATTAGCTATCTTCTTTCCAAACCATGTAGACCTGTAAGTAACTTGTGGATGGCGTTTGTTTCAAAATCAATCCTAGATATGATGTATGAATGAACTGCACATACTCCAATAGTTATAAATGATTGAAGAAAATGATTTACTTAACTAGTTTTCTATTTCATGTCTAGTCCTCTCTCTCTTCACTTCACCATATCTCAAAACTGGCAAACCATGAAGCTGTTCATTTGCTTTGCCGGATGCTGGTGTTTAATCCGGTAAGACAGTACTTTTAATCATCAAAGTTGAAGAACACACTGGGATAGCCTGATAATCTACAATATATTGTTGTCAAGCATGTGTTTGTCTAGAAACCATAACCAGCCAACAACTTGAAGAAATATAAAACAAAACAGATTCCGAAAAATAACACCTTGTGAACTCAAAATTCGATTTATTCTGTCTGATGACGACTTTGTAATAAATTCAAAATATTAGTCTCACTTTTGAGTTCACAAGATGTTATTTTTCAGTCTCTTTTGAGTTTGAACTTTGTAGAAAGTAGTCAAGTTTTTCTGATTTTTGCTCATGGAATGTTAATTTTTATAAAGTGTAGTTGCCAAGTTCTGCCTTTAAACTTACAAATTCACAGAAACCAATCCTGTTTCGGAAGCACACTGGAATTCATGATTTAAAAGTCAACCTAACAACTACCCTTAATTTTAACTTTCTTTTAGACAAAGAGAATCAATTGCAATGATGCTCTGTCTCATCCATATCTTGATGAGGGCCGACTACGATATCATTCGTGCATGTGCAATTGCTGTTTCAACATTATGTCAGGAAGGCACTATGCTGTGGGTAAGTATAATATACATTTACATATAAAGGGTCACTTTGTTGATTGTAGTCAATCAACTGCCAAATACCCTTGAAATCCATCACTAGAATATCTTTGCTTACAAGAGAACATGATGTTTAGTTCAAGTGGATTGTAATACCAGAAAATTGACAAGAAAAACTCAACAATTTAAGAACACACACACACACAAAGCTCAAAGTCATTTTATATTTTACCAAAATCAGTGGATAAAATGAGAGCCTAAAGTGGACTTAATAAACGAGCATGGTTTCTACAATTGTAAAATCTATCAAGGGATGTAAAATCTACAAAGGTTGTCTCAAGCCCCTTGAATTGTGCAAAAAGGCTTAGTGACCATTCAGTATGATCCAAAATAATGATTGTCAGAATGAGTATCATCAGCTGTTTACAAAGTACAGCAATTGATGAGTGATTCCAATGCCTTCTGTAGATCTGGATCCTAGCTCTGCACAACCATTTGATGATAGCTATGAAGCTGGCTTGTATACGGTAGTGCAAGTTCAAGGTGAGTTAAATCCCTTGGGAAATGATTGTCTTTCAATTGCTCTAGGTTTCTAGCACTTTCTGTATTTTGATTGATTTCCTGTTATTCAAATCTGCAGAAAGAATTTATCAATTCATGACAGAAAAACAGAAACACAAAGTTCCCCTTTGTATAAATATGGCTTCACCTGCTTTTAAGAGTTTTAAAAGGTATTGTCTTTTAGAATTTTCAAATTGATTTGATAAAAATGTAGTTTGTTGCAATTGTGATAAAAATAAAGCTGCTAAACAAACAAGGAATTTTTTTATAAACTTAATTGTTTCTTTTTAAGATCCACAGTAGCATCACAACCTGAACCATCTGACTCTCCACAGCTGTGGTAATGAGGCAACAAAAAATGCCCTAAATACTGGTCATGCCATAAAGTCACTCATCTCAAGAGGAAATTGAAATTACCCATGAACTTTTTGGTGCACCTTTTGTGTCTCAGAAATGAAGAATTTAATGCCAAGGTATTGTTGGAAGCCAAGTCAAGCTACTTACAATTTACGTATAATTTAAATCAGCTGTCATTGAACACAGTGACTAGGCCTGTCAAATCTCACAAAACTTTTGTGGGTTAAAATTTTATATATTGTTTCAATGTTTTTCTAAAGGCTCTGACAAACTAGGAAGAATTATTTTTAGTTTTTAATTTTTACTAACGACGTGTGCTAACCAGAGGAAGTGTTTGAAAACTGCAGGTGACCAAAGACGTGACAGGTTTAAGTTCATCAGATACGAGATCAAACTAGACATTCCTGAGATTTTTTGGCAAACATGTTTTTTTTGTTTTAACTGTTCTGTGCTCAACGTACTATTTCACACAGAATGAACCCAAACTTCATGTAAGACTCAAAATGCTGACAATATTTCTTTGCCCTGGCCACCTCACAACATCAGTAAAATGGGATAATTGCTGTCCCAAGTACAGTATATTATCTTTTTGGGGGTTGAAATCTTGTGGGATTTCTGAAACATTCCCACTTTCATTCCAGTTTGGCATCAAATATATTAGATTTCCATTATCTCTTAGAAAATACTGTTTTTCCCCTCTATTGATGTTGATGTAATAATTATGAACTATTGCAAGAGGAGTGTTGCATCAAGTACAAAGACCAGGATTGTTGCTGGATGAAAATGAAAATTCAATTTGTCTTGAAGTTTTCTATAGTTACAAGTTTAGAAGTCACATAAAACCTGTACTTCCATTAAACTGGTTTGAAGGCCAAAGAACAGTAATTGTGTGTACAAAGTACTGACACTATTGAGGTATCAAAAACTAGAGTATGTAGTTCTTAGTGCCAGCAAGAACCATGCAAATGCCAAGAAGGTGAAGGAAGGTATTCAACCAACTATAAGGTATTTTTAGTACAGGATACAACACTCCGAGTACTGGAAATAGATTTTCAAACAAATCAATGCTTCAGTCAAAATCCATGAAAGTACATCATTGAAGTTGGCTTAATTTATAGAAATTTTAATCACATTTTGAGAAAATAGTCTTACTGAAGTTTTGTTGCAGAGTTGACATCTATTCTAAAAATACTTTCATGAAAGTATTATGAAATTACTAGTTGACAAAACCACTTACGTACATTACTAATTCTTTTCAAAAAAAAACAACAAAACATAACCGTTCAAGAGCACTCATTGTGAAAATGAAAACCTGGTTTAACTATTTATTTATTTATTTTGAAGAAAATGATCATCCAGAAATATTATAATTTTTGTTTAACTTAAGACAGTTTTGAATAAAGATCAAATTTAATGAACATCTGCTATCATTTGTGTTGTGAATTTAATCTATGAAAGTCCTAACTGGCTCAATTTAGTCGTACCCAAACGTCATCAGCCATATATAGTTTTCAGGCTCATACAGAAGCGTTTTAATAAAAAATAGTGGTCACCGAACTCTTTCGAATTAAGTTAGAACGGTAATTTGGAGCTGAACTGAATCGCCACTGTTGCAACAACTCAAGCAGTCTACATTCAACGAAATTTCACTTGTTTGAAAGTAGAACTAGGGGATAATAAAGACTATTATCCATAGCAAAACCTATAGCATCATTTTTGCTTCATTACGTGAGCTACCGCGCCCAACGTTGGCGTGGGTTTAACACAGCTTCTATTGACGAATTTCAAGATGTCTTGCAGCCATGTTTTCCCAGAGAATATGTCTCGGACATATTTTTGGGGTAAAAATGAAAGTTGGCCAAATGTGCGGAAATTCTACCGCTCTGGCAACTGAGCTGCGAGGGTCGTGACCGAATGCATTGGTCTCGAATTTTGCATCTATAGAGACGCTAATGCCGCTGAAGTAGAGTATACTGCAGAAAAATTAACCATTTACACTAGACTGCATGTGACTGATTCTCAATGGGAAGCCCCTAGATTCGCATATTTCTAAGTTGAGTCCCGGTTGAGTCTTGAAGTGATGGAATGTGAGTACCTATTACAGATTTTTGAAAGAGCGTCTACTCCCCCATCTTTTTTGGGTATACTATAGTAGTTTTAACATTTTTTGAGCCAGAAACGTCAATCGCCAAACCCACCAGTCGGCAAAGAGGTCTCCTCGAGTTAAACCGCTTGGCTTTAGCCAGGGTAAAAGTACAAAAGGCTGGTTTGGGGGTGATATGTGGGTTAATCTGAGAAAGTCTTTAACCATTTAATGCCCAGGCTGAAATGCCGTAGATGAGAAAAGTCCTGAATGAAAAAATACCCACTTCGTTATACAATTTTGTTTATAGCACCTTTTATCACATCGCGAAATGCGGTATGCAACCTTTATGGTTGTAAACAAATATTGTAAGCAAAACAGCACTTGTTAATTGGCATTTATGTACAGTTCAGTACAATGAAAATTTACGTCTTGCACAATTTAGTCAGAAAACGGTCTCTTTTTCAGGTTTTTAGTTATTTGCAGCAAAGTCTTCACCTTTCTTGATATTTTTCTGAAGTTCGGGCAACAACTAAATGATAACAAATTAACTAATTTTACTCACTAATCAGATAAAAGTACTGATAACCCCATGCAATATATGATAAAACTACAGATGCTGGAAAGTTAGTAAGAACGTTAGCCCAACGCAAATGCTTTTCAAACAATTCATCATGAGAACGTCTCCAGAGTAACCATTTTGAAAATAATATTGAATACGAGGAATGTTTGACTGGGTATGAAAACAACTAACTTTGTTGAAAAATGTGCCTAAACCCGAGTTTTCAACCAGTTTCTGATTAGCTGATTGAGTTACCCTATTAAAATAATGATTTATTCCTTCATTCAAGCTGTCTAGGTTTGATCTAACGATCAAATCCTTCCTTTGAAATGTGCATGGCATCTCAAACGAATCCGAATTTAACCCTTTAACAGCCAGTATCCGATGTAAGAAAGGAAGCACAAGAGACAACCGAGAGAGAATATTCACCAGGAGATTAAGTAATATTTAAAAAACGAGCAGGATCGCTTTATCGGATATAAAACATGTACCATGAGTTTTTTTAAACGGCTCGTAAAACAAACCCCTTAATACTCTAATTCGCAAAGAAAGTCTGAAAATTTATGTTTCCGAAGCCGAGGAAACTGAAAGAAAAAAGTAAGCGTGTTTTTACCACATATAAAGACACGACATTGTTATGATTTTCCGTTGTATTTTCCTCATGAGTTCTTAATGAGTTTTTTTTTTAAGAACACGTAATAAATTAGATCAGTCATTAATAAGTTAAGGAGAAAATTAGGTTGAAAGTTGCCAAGATTTTATGCTATAGAAGATCAGATTTCCGAACGAACATTTCAGTACTGATTATTCTTTTTTTTGCTGAAGAACCGATTACTAGCAAACTTTACTCAGCTGTCAGTTACGGCCAAGCCCGAATGAATTTTTAGCTCCGGCTTTAGATTTTTGAGTGGAATACGTAAATCGTAAAAATGAGAGAAATCTAGTTATTTTCGTGGGAATACAGCGATTGTAGACTCTTGATTTACGCAGTAAAACTTTGCTAGTGCTATGGATATTTTACGCAAGTGGGGTGAAAAATTCAAGAGTAAAAGGCCGTGTACCCTTTGCGTGGGGAAAAATCTACCAAAACCATCCAGTAAATTATTTGTGGACAAAATACCTCTTCAAGTTTCTTCTTTTCGAAGTCTGATAGCTCACCAAGTCCAAGATTTTTCACTAAACCATTTTTCTAAAATAAAATATACAGCTTAGCAATGTTTCAAGAAATTGAGGATTTGTTTCACATTTCATTTACGTTCTATGTTCAGGAAAATGTAAGCAAACATAGGAAAGAAATAATTAGAAGAGATAATTCGTAATGTTAGACAATTCATGAATGTTAATTATATACGCAGATGAGCAAATATTTTGCCAGCAAAATCTCACTAGGAAGCTTTTAAGTCAGATTTTTTTATTCTCACTGCCATTTTGGCAACTGAATTTACATAAGTGAAAGAACATCAGTTTTTTCGATCAAGTTACAAAATAATTTGAGTTGTATTGTTGCTTAGATTCACAAAATTGAAAGTTCCCCGATTTTCTTATGAGCCTTGAACTCGATTCAAGCAATCTTGATTCAACCCCAGACTTTTCTCAAGCTGTTCTTATTAACCCATAATTTACGCCAACTTGTCATTTTTCAGTTCTGAATTTAGCCCGCAGCAGCTGTTATTTAAGATTAGCATCGGCTGAATACACGTAAAAAGTTGTTGCAAGGGAATTTATAGTGCGAACAGCGGAGCGAAATCCTTTTTATCCGGTTTTCTAATTGCAAGTTCTTTCACGACTTTTTTCTTTAGCCTTATACCAGTTCTCCATGAGTGAATTCTTTCGTTCGATGCGACCATGACAGGGGGAGATTTCCAATTAGTAGCTTCCGAGCGTTCGTAAAACGAAAGAAAAAAGTTGCTCGCTAAAAAATTGGCAAGTACAGAACCGCGTTTACCAGATTTACGGTCGAATTTATTGGAAACTTTTTCAATTTTTACAACCGAGAAAAAGTTCGTCAGTGGCAAACTGACTTGACACAAAAGAAAAAAAATGCAAAAATTCAAGGTTTCTGGCAGACCATTTGTTTGCAATCAAAATTTTTCATCTTAACTACTCCCTATTTAACGGTGAACTTACCCCAAGCTCCAGAGGCGTCGAGAAATACGAAGCAGATGTTACATCTGATTGAACAAACGCACACTCCACAATACCGCTGTCACCTCGTAGCGCTTTCAAAAGCTAGAAAAAAAAAAGGGCGAACACAAAGAACGTGATCATCATAAAATAACTGCATTATTCGAATGCATGTTTAATGGTAAATTTGTTTACGCTTGCTTGATAAACGAACTGAGTAGAAGACAATGGACACGATATACGGTAATACTTGGTTTGAAAATGACCCTGAAAGAGAGTTGAAATATTACTGTATATCTTTTTGTTTGGTTTGATACTGGCCCTGAAATAAGGTTGAAATATTACCTTACATCTTCTCCATATTTTTACTTGAATCGCAAGGTAAGAACTATAATTTTCGGAATCTGTTTTACTTTATACGTCAGGTTGTTTCGAGTGATTTAAGTTTTTGGTCCAACTGCTCTTCCCCGCTGATTAAAAACATCATCAGAGGTTAGCTATAACAAAATCTCTGAGGTCGACATGTGTGGTCCGTTGGAATCATAGGGTTAATGGGAGCCATTGACTCCTGCAGGACTTTCCCACCCGCTGCAGAAAAAACATCTACTGTAGCTTTATGTCCTATTGCTTTTTTACTAAAATGATTCGTAATTCAATTGACCAGCATGGTATTATACTATTATCCCTGGACATCAAACAGTTAAATCCCCATTTGTATACGTGAAATTCGATGACTGTTTCCGTTCCTTAGTTTTCAGGAACTACATCTTCGCTACAACCTAACATAGAGGCTACAGCTGCTGAAAGGACCGCTGTTATTTACTCTCTGCGGCATAAAATCATCTCGTGTTTGCCAAAATAAATCAGGCTTGGACTGGCCATTGTGCCATCGTACCGTAGAACAATAGTCAGCCATTGTTCTGTGGCGAGATGGCATAATGGCCAGTCCAAGCTTGAAATAAATCAAAAGCCTATCGCCAGTAGGAATGGAAAACCATTTGAAAACCGGGTAGGTGCGCTTTATCGGATCTTTAACAGGAGGCCAAAGCCAGGAAGGTTTAGAAATCGATGTTGTTGAGGCCGCAAAAATTTGACGACAAAAGAAAGCGGGACTTGTATGACATACGTCGATAAGGCACGGTTACAGTTTTTACCATGTGTATCTATTAATGAATTATTAATAACCTTTAGGGGGCTGATTACATGGGAAAATTTCAATTCAGGCTGAAATTCGGCCCGGCAGACCGGGTTGAAAAAAGTCCCGATTACATGAAAATATTTCAGCCCGGGCTGAAACTGAAATCGGAAGTGAACCCAGGAAGGAATTTGTCGGTAGCTTTTGTTGTTTTGGCAATTTCCATCTTCCCACGTCTGTCAATCATCTTTTCAGACCAGGATGAGATTTTTTCGTGCGATTACATGGGATTTTTCAGCCCTGGTAGCTCAAACCAGACTGAAACTTTCTCCATGTGATCGCGAGCTCCGTTTTTCAAGTATTTTGTCAGAAGGCCGGGCTGGAATTTCAGCCCGGGCTGAAAATCTCCATATAATGAGCCTGTTAGAAGAATACTTCCGTATGCTGTGGTTGCAATATACTTATTAGGAAGCTAAAAATATGAAGCTTACTGAAAATACAAATCTTGCTCCAGCGTAAGCCATAGATAGCGTTGCTGAACCCTGAAAGAAAACAATTACATGATTTCATAATTTGGTTTTATAATTTAATCTCCAACACTGCTGCAAAAATCAAAACAAGTGAAAAAATATATTAATAAAATGAGCAAGTCTAAAATTACTTACAGCTCCAGCCTTGGCATTGACGACTTCAGTTCCTGCATTCTGAATTCTGTCAGTCAATTTTTCCACTTCCTCCTGGGTGAAAGATGCTTTAGGCTGCATCTAAGATAGATATCACGTACACCTGAACGTGTTAACTTATTGCTGTAACTTCACGGCATATTTTTAGTACCTTCATTTTAACTATGTTGTGGAAAAAACATCAGAGTCTAAGAGTTGAACAACTTTATATACAGTTAAAATTCAGTTGTAGTAAATCGTGATATATATACAGTATAACAGCTGGCAGCTGGTGAACTTTGCTGGTTAGTTTTACTGAAGATCAGCTGTAAAACTATATCAAATTGGAATTTTGAAAGTTTACCTTTTGCAACACCATATCCAACATTATTATATCCAAAGAATGTTTACAGATACAATGTTTAAAACCATTTGTATAAACATACGCAGCAATGGAACTAGGATGGTATGTAAATTGGAATTTGTTGGCTGCCATATTTCTAGGGGAGCATGCTTCCATATTTCCCTAGAATGGATGGGCTAAGGCCCATTGTAAGGGTCCTGCAGACCCCAAGCCAGCTACTTTGAGAACACATCTGTCCACTGAAAACTTAGAGACAACCCTGTTTACACATCAACCCTGCTAAGTTTTCTGCATGTATGTAGTGTATGTGTGTATGTGTGTATGTATATATGTATATATATTTATAATATAAATAATTCATGATAAAAGATATTAAAGTTTAATGATTGTTATAAAATAATGACATAGCTCACCCCTGATTTACAGAAGCTTTTCACGCTATGTTCTTGGTTAGAGTTGTTGGAATCTTCACTATTTTTGATAAACATGAATGTTTATGTGCATTTCTATGACTATGGTATTTCTTTACAATATACATTGATGTCCGTGCTGTAAATAGTACATAAATAAAGTAGATAAATGTATGTAGAAGTACTATTTACAAAATGGGGGAGGGCATTCTTTATCAGGATGTACATACACAAGGTATTGCTGAATGTCTTTGTATCCTAATACACAATGTTCACAAAGATGAAGTACCAGCAAGTAAAAAATAGCTGTGGGAGATGAGAGCAGAAGGCAGCAGCACTGTTGGTAAATGTGATACAGAATTTAACTTTTATTAAACAGGAAAAAAAAAGGTACAGAGCAGGAAGCTTACCTGAGAGAGTAATGGCAGAATGGTAATGCCAGAATGTCCACCAACAACTGGTACTTTCACTTTGCTAACATCAAGGTCCTTTAGTTTAGGAGGAACAAAATAAAATGTGAGTATACAAATCTAAGTAATTTCAAATCCATGCAGAGTAATAATAGGTCTGTTGAAAGACAGAGATATGGCAGTCATGTCTGAGCTTTTTTAGGTTAAAAGACTACAAATATGCCTGTGATGATATCTTTTGAACATTATCTATAGCTAGATGCTAAAAACCCCAGACATTTTGATGGGCACACAGTGTTAAATATTATCATAAGAATTTCCATGGAAAATTTTATTTTATAATATGTGATAATAAATTGACTACAGAAAATAAATGATGACAATCTAGATGGATTACATCTTTTCTGGGTTGGTAGTTCTTTGATCAAATTATCAGTTTTGAGGCAAGGCCCTTCATCGGAGTGAAATGTAAAGGTCAAACTTCACTCTGACAAAGGGCCTTTGCTCAAAACATCAGTTTCCTGCTTATTAGTTATGTATATATTTTTTGGCAGTACAGAACCCTTTGGCTGTTTCTAAATCATCTGGTGTTAGTCAGACAGAAAGAAAGCCAGCTTCCTTAGAACTTGACAAGAGTTAATGTGAAAGAGTTTTTAACTTTTCCTGACAGGTCTTTCATTGAAAGTAAAAGAACTTGGCATTACCATCAGTGACACACCAAGGGGCTGCCCCTTTTCACCTCTTGAAAAAAGTCAACATGATACTTTTAACTCTTTTCTGACTGTAGGTCTTCCATTGACAAGTAAAATTATCTGGCACTAGCTAGGGCAAAAACACTAACAGATTACTTAAATGTCTGAAAAGAGTAAATGAAAGTTTTCAACTGATTGTACACCTCCCATTAATGAGCAAAATTATCTAGCTTTAGTCACAATAAAATGGTATCAGGGTCTTACTACCTGGAAAGAATTAAATGATAGTATTAAATGGGTAATAAAAGTCCACTTACTTTTAATTCTGAAACAAATGTGTTTGAGCGGACAATATCTAATGTAGTTACTCCAAAGATTCTAAAAGACAAGCAGCTGGATTAGTATTAAATGGTAAGACAAAAATTAGAACAACAAAAAGAGTATTATGCAGGGTGTTAAAGCTATAAACCTTGATGGGTCAAAAACACCTTCTTTCTTGAAAGCTTCGCATGCTATTGGAACTGTTGAGTTTACCTTTATTTGTAAAGAATGGAATGGGAATAATAAGTTAATAAATAAAACAAAGGTTTAGTCAAACTTTAACCATGCTTTAATCCTTTATAACTATGTGCAACAGATAAAAAAGGAAAATAAATCTAATTTTTCAGGAACATACTTACAGGATTTGAAATTATGCTAATGATGGCTTTTGGACAATTCCTTTGAAGAATAAAAAGAAATACCAAACACATTCTCAGTTAGAAAACTACTGCATAAAAAAAAATTTTTGGAAGGAGAATGCTATAGCATACAGTAGAAAAAATTCAAAATTTGACTTACTTAGCACAGGCTTCAGCTAATGCTTTGACTATGCTGGCATTAGTATTGAACAAGTCATCTCTGGTCATACCTAGGAAACAAGAATTAAAAACAAACTGTCATAACCATACTCAAATGGGATTACCATGATGAAAGGAAACCTCCATTCTGATTAGAATTTAAACCAGTGTCTTTAAGTGTACTACCACAATGAAAACCATATCTGATTAATACAAGTATATGTACCATAATAAACATTGTCCCATGCATTATCAAGGTATAACAATGTTACCTGGCTTTCGTGGTAGTCCAGCTGGTATTGACACAATATCACAATCTTTTAATGCATCTGCTATCTGCTCAGTACCTTGATGTGCAGTTACCTTTGATAAGAGTTTAATTCGTTTAAGGTAATTTATACTAAACATTTGAAACTGGGTAGATATTAATTTTCCAGTCCTCTGAAGTCAAATGTTTTACTCTTTCCACTTTTTTGGGGTTATAACCATCATTTAATATGAAGCTATGATATATTGTGGTATATACATTTGTGATGTTCCCAACTGGATGTCATGCAAGACTATTTTCTCACAAGTTTGCAAGTAAGAAGCTTAATTTGCCACCAGAATATTTAATTCCATATTATGTTAATAGTTTCCAACCATCTTTAATCTATTGCAAGTCAAGATATGCAAATAATGCAACTTAAACTATTATAAACCCTGAAACAGCATACTACCTTTTGATTTTTTCTACAAAAATTGATTTTACAATATCAAAAAATCATAATAATCACAACTGCCAATGATTGATTTCATATTACCTTTGCTGATGATTCAATATGGCTGAGATCAGCAGCAACACCTACAGTGGAAATTAATGACAATTGTAGGTGACAAATTGAGCAACAACGGAATCAAAGCAGCTCTGTTTACTGGAAGACACTCAGTAATTTAGAGCACATCATGAAAGTGAAAGATTTCAACATAAAAATTAACAATTTACTACAAGTAATTGATATTATAATTATTCATCAACAAATGTTACAGTAAAACATTTTGTTCATCAGTGCATTTTCACACCACAATTAAAAATGATCTTTTTACAAGTCTGAGAGTCTCGAAACTTTGTGTAAAAAATTTTTTATTCAATTTTTGTACTAAGCCAAAATTCTTAAGGGTTACAGGAATTCTAAGGCACGGGGGTCCAGTGTAGATAGCTTCGATAAAACTGCGGTGTTCTTGAGGTTATACACTATCTAAAAGATAGAAAAAAAGCTTCTCGATGTTTCGAGTGAAGGCCCTTAGATAGTGTATAACCTCAAGAACGCTGCTGTTACAGGAATTATTTAATAGAAGGGAAAATTTATGGATAAGACAAAGCATTATCTATTGTAGCATCATTGTATTCTACCTGGTGTATTCACTATGTCATATAATGCCAAATGATCAATCATGGGAGACATCTTGAGAAGTAATGACAGTGGTTGACCAATACCACCAGCTGCTCCTAACACAGCAACTTTGGTACTGTTCTATAAAAATGAGAAAACAAAATAGGCAAGAAAGTTGTTGAACAAAACCAGATATACCAGACTTAACTGTAAAAAAAAATTGAAAATTTGAAAAAAAATTGAGAAATTGTGTATCAATATATCACAAATATGGCACTACATTTTATCCCATTCTTACTTTACTTTTGGTAGTCGACTAATGACTAACAGCTGATCAATACCCTACATGGTTTAAATACTGGTTGTATAAATGCAAGGTTTGAATGGTCATCTGGTCAAAAATATGTCCTGCTTGGTAAACAGACAACAAATGTCTGAGAATAACCAAATTTACCCAAAGGACAGACTTGTAAATAAGTCGAACTACTTGCAGCACCAGAAATATCTCTACAGGTTAACTGCAATAGCAGATTTCATGAAGAGAATTTTTCAATTGCTTGACCAATTTTCCCAGCCACGTTGTACTGTACAAATATCTTGAGTTACACATTATTTGCTTGGCAATAAGCAGGCAGTATTAGAGTGGGGATAGACCTAACAGGTATGGGAATTAACGCGAATAAGGTATTGGACAGGCTCAATGGAAAAGGACTCAATGAAGGAGGAACAACCAACTCCTAACTGATAGGACATGGTAAGTCGAAGAGGAAGAGCACGCAATATTAAGACTTGTTACTTAATAAATTTGTATTATACAGACGTGTCAACGAACTACTGGTTGAATAACAATATCGCTACTAACTTATTTCTGAACAGACGATAGCACCCAACATCATCTGCACACATGTACAATGGTGAACATCAGCTAAGTTAAAGGATTGAATGCAAACCATTTTTACCAATTCTTTTGTACATTAACACGCACCTTGCTTGATACAGAGAATGCTCTGATAGTCCTTCTTGCTCCCCGAAGGGTGTAAAAGCAAACCTGTCCACCGCGAAACATCCCGGTTCTACTGAGGAAGTGCAACTGTGCAAACTCAGAGCAAAATACAAATAAGTATGGCCGACTGAACTGATAAAATTGAAAGAAAATCCCAGGTGAACCTCAAGGGACACGCGTCTACAGGTTATCCCTTTTTCACCCCGATAATTCGTGTAATCGATAACATTTCCAAGATGCCCGCAACTCGAATTCATATTTTCTTTAATAACTGCCTGGGCGCTTATTAAATTTTTCCATTATTAGAGAGGGCGCTCATTCAAAAGGGATACTCATTTTGAAATGGATGTAATGGAGGACGTCATCTCAAGCCCTATGCTGTCGACAACGGAATATCAAATATCAACATACCGGATTCTATTAATCAATCACTCTAATGCTCCTAGCATTCACAAAAACTGGGGATTGACTTCGTATGCTGGAGCAGCACGCCTAATGGCCTTTTAAACAAACGGTAGAATATATTGCACCAGTAAAGCCCGGTGGCGATTTTAAAATTTGAAAAGTGGAGGGGTCCATCAGGGGCGGCGGAACGTAGAAATTATTGGGGGGGAGTACACGCTAGTTTAGAGTTCACATTCTGCAGTGTGGGTTAAATCTAGCAGTGAGTTGAGAACGTAGTCCTTAGTTGGAAATGTCTTCTGTAAAATTTTTAGGAAAAAAACTTAATAAGTACATATTTAAAGACCATGATGAAATTTTAACACACAACTCAAAATTGACGGCAAAAGGCAATTTAACGGAACAGGTTGTATAAAAACCAATGTTGTAAAAGCAATTTTTTTTTGGGGGGGGGCAGAACCCCCAAACAAAATTATTAGGGAACCAGTGCCCCCCGGCCCCCCACTTCCGCTGCCCCTGTGCATTAGCAGTTTTGCCGATATTGAAGCAGTAGCTTCACTGAACAGTACTTGAAAATGAAACAAAATGGATAGTCATATTTGTATTTTTTGTCAGGCGTGAGTGCTGGGAATTATTGCTGCACGCTTAGATTACAGCTCACATAATACGTGGGTTGCGTGATGCTGATGATGTCTGACTTTGTCTCGAAACAGTAGAACAGCAAAATGTTGTTGCCTAACTTTTTTTTCATTCAGTTATTACACCTTAATTTGGGTTATGAATCTTAATCTTTGACTCAACTTTAGAGACTAAATGAAGTTAGGTAAATCATCAATTGTAGTGGCGGTTGTGATTCAGCCGTGTTTCGTTGTTATCCCGACCATACTTTACGAAATATCAAGGATTTGTCATATTTTCTTGGTAAAGCGTATTTAACAGAGGAGATGCTCTGGAGACGGACGCACCCTTAAAATTTGGTCAAGAGGCGTGTTTGTTCCAAAATATGGCCGTCTGGATTGATATTAAGCCTAGTTTCTGGAAGTGGCATATGACAGCATTCCAAGAAGGTAAGAATTTCAGTATAGAGATGTATATGTTCTATATACATGAGCGTTTATATAACAAATTTAAATAGTTAGTACTCTGGTTCATTGATATCTGTCACTGCACGGCCAGAAAGCTTTTCCTCCCACTGTGAAAGCTGTTTGATGAAGGTCCGATTGGGTTGCATGTTTCTTTTGCATCGTTTGACGTGATGGTAAGCTTTCTAAACAGAAACAATACCACTGAAGGTTATAAACAGAATGAATAGCGACGATGTTCTCTAATCCAGCAAAGAAACAGCATGGCCGTTAAGTTTGTAAAACTAGATCTGATTGACAATAAACCTGAAAGCTTTTTGCCAGAAGTATTAATTTGAGATGTATCGTATTTTAACATGTGACGAGGTATTTTTTTTTAAAGAGTTTTGCAGCTTGGCGTGACTTCCTCAGATTAAGACTTGCAAAGTCATGTTTGAACTATACATTAAATGTGTTTCTGGGCAGTTTGCAAGAGAGTTTTTGCGCCTCGTGTCACATATTAGGGTGCATCAAAACTGCAGCTTTGCTGAAAAATCGCTTGCTTTTCAAACTAGCTCTACTCTAATTTTTAGAAGTACCGTTATAATCTGGTATAAACTTGAGATAGCTGTTATATCTTTACTAATCACTGGACACTTACGTCGAGATTCCATTTCTTGGCCCACATGAGATAAGCAATGGTGACAGTGATACTGCGACTTATGTTGAGTGCAGAACATACGATGATTGACTGACCAGGAAGATCTTTGTAACTGTCTAAATAACCAGAAAATCTTTTAAAATTTGTCAAACGTTTATGTCATACATCTGGGACCACAAATTACTGATTCTTTTGTTTTGGAAGAGAAGCCACTTTGTCCTTGACGTCGGAGTCGTGTTTTCAACTCCTTATTGTGTGGAATGTTGCACCAGGTGCCCGCGGGTTTCTTCCAAATATTGTTAAAAATCGGGGCATTTTAATCGTAAACTGAGGGAAATCTCACGATGCTGCAGTTCGGAGAAAGCAGTCAATTCGGTATTTTAACCTTGACCGTATCGCTGAATGGCAATTACCTATAAACTGGACGACATCTTGAAAGTAAGAGTAAATATCCATGTCGCTTGAATCCTCCACAGGAATCTGGAAAACTTTGTTAAATTGCGAGATTTCTTGGCCTCCACTCGAAAACCTTAGAACGAAAAGGTCTATTTAATCAGAAAACATATTCAGGAATGTAATTTTCAACTTATCATACAAGTTCTTGCGGACTAGTTATAGATTGGCAATTCCTTAAATCTCGTAAGAGAGGAAATTTAGGTGTTGATTGGAGATATTGTCATCCATGATAAACTGACACAAACATCCTAATTTCATCCATGTTCAAGATACATTACATTGTACCTCATGGCAGGCGAAAATCCTCTTCTAGAAATGCAACGACGAGCCGCTGAAGCTAAAATTACCGCGGTTGCTGCCACCAAACTTGCCTGTCATACGTCTTGGTGTTGTTTTTGATAATTTAACACAGGTGGAACAACTTGTATATTTTTAAATAGTTGTACCTAGGAAACCACTATTTGTACGCGTAGATATACAACACATGAACAATGAAGTAACTACCGTATTCAACTCACAGCGTGTCTTCAGAAGTAGTAACATTGACATGAGCTTTGACTTTCAAAACTTTGTTTATATTTGGACTTTGTGATTGTTTTACTGTTCCTGAATATAAGAAACCAGGAATAATTTCGATCGGATAGGCTTCAAAACAGTCCAGCTCCTGTATAAAAAATCATCCAATAAGACTAGATATGATCACTACTTAATCATCAATATAAGCCATCCACCCTTATTGGAACTCTTCTTGATGGGACAATGCGCGATATCAATAGAAGCATACCAATGGTGTGTAAATGATCTTCTGTGTCCTCAGAAAAGGATAAAGAGCGGAAAATTCTTCAAACCCACCTGAAAGATAACAGTAAGATCTACATCGAAACAAAACGATTGACAGTATATAATATTTGTGTTAGTATTATGAAGGATGATGTACTTGGGTGAAGAACAAGGATATACATTAGCGCTGCTCTAAGTGAAGTTCACTTGTGAAGTGAAAACTCACAAGTGAAGTGCACTTGGAGCAGCGCTAATATGTATCTTTGTATTAATATATATGCATGTAAATACTTTATATCGTATAAATTTAATATTTACTTGATGTACATAATTATGCACTCTCTTGCATGTATAACTGTTAATTTACGTCCATGATTTCTAAGACGTTAAATCCTCCCATGCCGCATAATCTGGAAAAGCCTGAAGATTGTTGTCACTCCAAATTGCTGCAGTTCATGTAGTTTGGATAAGAAATTTTGAACAGTTTAATAAAACATGTATTTACCTTTGATGATTATAACAGGGTTCCTGCTGCCCATATCCCACAGCAATCTGGCACAAGCAACTGCCGGACTTCCTTGGAATTGAAAAGTGTGGAGATGCACATTAGCTTTCTAAAGATGTGAACAGATATAGGGCTACAAATACCTTAAACCCAATAACTCTTTCAAGGCGGCGTAAGACCTCCATTGCTTTACTCTGGCTAATGCTATACGAATTTACTCGTCAAAGGGAGAGCTCCCGCCTCGAAAAAGTTAACGTTTAAATTTGTTTTCTTTTGTGCCTTTGTTCTGCCTTTGTTTTTGCTTTGTTCTCTCAGTGGTTCTTCTCTCCTTAGGTGTCCGATATATCGGAGACTGAGCGTTGAAGGGTCAAGCCTCATGGTCTTTTTAAATTTTATCACGACTAACGCCAGACAGTTTTATTCAGCAGAGCGAGACAGCTGTTGGTGAAGGAAGAATGAAATTAGTGAGAAAGTTACATATACCTTTGTCACTGAGAGAGTTTGTGTGACCGTCGTAAACAATGCAGTGTTCTTTAGTCTGCAGTTCAGCTTCATACGGTAGAAGAAATGATCCAGACTCGCTCTAAAGTTGAACAAAAAATAATTTTTTTACTCCAGTAAACGAACATAATATTTACTAAAAAGAAATGGATTACTGAAGAACCTGGAATAACCCAAGGGGAAGTAAAAATACCAGGTAGCATGACATGAAAACGTAAACTCAGTCTGTTATAACAAATTTCACTTCAGAAAGGTGACTAATATTTCCTGCAATCTAAATTGACCCTGGAACTCAATCAGAAGAATGGACGTGCATGCCACAAACAACTCGCCTTCCCCCTTGCCTGGATCGAGATTGACTAATGAGCGTGGTGGGGGGGTGGGGTGGGGTGGGGTGAATCGCGTGTCGTAGCTGGTGCATCATGCCTCGCTCCTGTTTACCATCAGTCACGACGCACAACCCACGAAGTACGACGGACGAGACAAGAAGTTCCACGTAAGACGAAGAACACACGCTCCTCGCACACAATGCACTAGGCACAATGCACGAGGCACAAGCCACGATGCACGGCACGCCTTCGTACGACGTCCAATGCGTGACCCACTACGTACGGCAAACGACGCAAAACCTGCGATGTCGGGCACACAACCCACACTTTACGACATCCGACGCTCAATCCACGATGCTCGACGAAACACCTTCCGACGTCGGATGCACACGTCACGATACACACTATGCACGATGCAGTCTTCCACGTCACTTAGTCATTCTCGTTTGTGTCCCAGCATGGCACTCTACCGTATTGATGTATACCAAAGGTATAAATTAAAGCACTTACTCTGGGAGCAAACTTTGCCATCAAGATATGACTTTCATTGTATTGGTTCCGTTTTCTAGTATCTTTTATAAAATAGAAAATAGAACTGATTTATGTATTGAAATAAACTTAAGACACTCTAAGCAATCTAAATCTTTCAACATGAGATCAAATACCCAATACCAACTGCTGGATCAGGATTTGAACACATCAGTTCAAAGGTGGCAGGTAGTGGCTGGAATGACTGAACGACCATGTGAAACTGCAGTATTCAGCAATACCTCAATTAATAAAGGGGGAAATTTAGAGGAACAAACTCTATTTCAACGTGCAGTCATGCTACCATAAGAATGAATTATACTAGAAGGCACTATGTAAACTGGAAAAAAACTTAGTTAAAATTATGCAATCAGTAATATGATGGAACTTGATGGCACACTCTTAAATCCATTCACCCTACGTTGGCCAGAAATAGTCTTTCATTATTTCATTTAGTATGCCACATGACCATAATTGTCAAAGGGAGACTCTGACAGTGGTCAGTTTAGCCAGTCGTTTGCTTATCTTATTTCTCTATTCAAATAGCAACTTCTCTGCATGCCAAAGATATGATTTGTACACTCTAAAATACTTGTCTTTTTCAGAGCAAACTTTAAGTAAATTTAGGAACTAGGCAAAATGATAATGTAAATTTTTGTTTCCATTATAATTTGACCTGTAATTCAAGTATACAATCAATTCTATTTATATAGGGCTTATAAATGTCATGATAATTAATAACTGGTTACATAGGAGCAATCATCAGAATCTATTGTGATGTATTTGGGCAACTTATTGTAAACGATGAACTATGAAATTGCCATTAGGTTCTCTTTTCAAACCTTGGTAGATGACATACATTTTTAAGATGCAAAATTGAAAATTCATTAATTACAAGTCAGTTTTACTCATGAAATTTTTCATTTTTGGAGTGAATTAGGTACTTCACTTATGAAATCTATGAATTGGGGTGGGAAATTCTTCACTTTCTCGTTTTCTCATGCAAATTTTAGGGGTAAACTGAAGTTTGTTTCATTTTTATTTATTCTCAATGAAGAAAAGAAATTATTACAGTAAATAAACCATGCTATAACGTCCAAGTTTTTAAGATTAGTAAATATTATGGCCATAACACAAAGTTCTAAGGACTATCACGTCTAAATCACTTGAAGATTTTTTACATCTGTTAAGCAGTGAACATAATTGCACAAATATTTCATATTTACCAAGAAGTAATAAATAGTTGGGATCACAAAGTCTTGCATAGTTGATATCTGTCTAAAAACAGAAATGGATGCAGGAAATTCCTAGTAACTACAATATTAAAACATATGGGAATTAAAAACTGAAGTAGACAATTTCCGTCACATTTGTTACGAACGAGATTGTGTATTCCTCCTGTCGGGCATAAGATAAGTTGAAACAGTTCAGAAAGGTTTAACAGTAACATTAAAGTTAAGTCAAAGCATTGTCGTGATCAGTTTCGTTTTGTTTTATAGCTCAAAATATTGGGTTTACAAATTGTTGTGCGTAGGATTATGTTTCGTGCCCCAGTTGTAATACATTCTACACCGTTTCTGGATGAAATATTTGGAAACCTGTGAGCGAACTACTGTTGTTATAACCTTTCAAGTAATAGTCTAGCCAGAATAAAGCCTACAAGGGTAAAAATTCCATCCTTTAATGGAGGAATACTCTTCCATTTCGATTAACACTTCACCAACGAATTAGCCGTGGTTGAGGCTGTAATTTTACAACACAGAAACACGCTTTGAAAAGATGTTCTGTTGTCAAAAAATGAGTAAAGCTGAAGAAACCCCATCTCTTCTACGATAACAGTTAAACTATACATGCCTGGTTTAAAATGTTGAAGATATTCGTGGAATCACATAAATAAAACCCAGTGCTGGATTCGGCGGCCATCTTGTTTTCGTCAAAGTTGCCATGGTTTCATCGAAAAGTTTATCCAAAAAAAAACCAGAGAAAAAATGCCGACAAAATGGTCACCAGGGGGAAATATGAACCAAATACCGCAAAGCATCATTATGGACGCACAGCCTCGATTTCATCGTTTTGATTGCTGTTCAGCATTACTCTGTTGCGAGCTGTACAGCACGTATAAACAAGACATTGTACACCTTGACAGAGTGGCATCAAGTGGTTGGTACACGTCTTTTTGAATATTTCCCATGGTCGTTTTTTTAGAGGGATTGCTTTATTTTTCAAAAAATAATATTTTTAACAAAAATATCATCATCTCAGCGGTAGGAACGAAGAGCTACATTCCATGCAAAAATATTTACAGGTAATACTTCCTGAAAAGATTTCTGATGTCGTAGTTATTATATAATATTAATGACAATAAATATTCTCATATATATCTATATCTATCTATACATACACATATATATTTATATGTCTTAGCGTCTTTCCAGCTACCAGTTAGCTATCAACAGGTGGACAATCTGGAGTAGATTAATCCAATCACCTGCGAGATTTGGATCGCATATGTCTTAGTAAAGGATGTGACAAGGAAATGGCCATATATCCATCCTCATATTGGCTACGGATGAAAGGGAAGTCACGTCCGCGCAGACAAATAATACTTGATACTTTCCCGGAAAAGGCGGACTTCCCTCAGGATAAGTTCCTGTTATTTCATGAATGTATGAAGCACATTCGGCAGTATCACATAACAGGCCGAAAAGGCCATCTCTAACAGTGCTACACAATGTTTGAGGAAGTTGATCGTCCCAGGTTCAAACTATTTACTTTAGTGCTACACAATGTCGAACGAGTATGTTCAAACAGATTGAACGTGGATTTGAGGGACAACATTGGTCGCCAACGTAGCCAATAGGAGTTTACATACGTGGCCATTTCCGCAATGACCTGGGACGGATGGTCTGGTTTTCTTTACCCCGAGGCTGGCCATGAGTTGATCATGTCGTCTCTGAAGTCTTTTTCTCCTAGTTTTTCCTACGGAACCATCTAAAAGTCATTCAAGTTCACAACGATGACATATAATGTTCTTGAGATTTTGCCGCAGCTGGAGTTCCATTGCTGCCCACGCGCATTGGAAGAAGAGTGCCATTATGCCCGTTTGCATTTTCTTCTTGACTGGGTTCTTCTGAGAATAAAAAAGGGAAGACTATTGAGACCTCTAGAGTACAATTTCGCTTTTAGTGTTTTCTTTGAGGCCTAATAAAACAAACGTTAGAAACAGTTCTGAATTACGACCTACTTTTCTTTTAGTACAATATTTAGAGCTGAAGATCTGTTATTTGAGCTAATAGAATGTCCAACTGGTTTTCCTAATTATGAAATGTACTTGACTGTTATTGTATACAAACCATGATGTAAATCAATGAAAGAACGCACATTTGTTCCACGAAAAACTCGTGTTCAGAAAGTCTGGTAATCCTTTAATACTTCGAGAAAAATATTAATCGATCACACAAATTATAAAAGAGCAAGTTTCTCACAGGAAAATACGAACCTTGCTTTATAAAGTAACACCTTCTTTCTGGCATTCGTTACCTTGTGTGTTTCTTACGTTAGCCTATTACAAATATAGCATTTTTTAATTGACCCGAAAGCTTTTGTTTCCTCAAATATAGTCTGTCATTTTAAGAATTTTGCATGATGGCGTTTCTGAATCACCAGTGGCTTAATTATTTTGTCTACCAAAAAGTCATCTCCAGATTTAGCCGAGGATTTTGAAATACTAAGAAACTTACCAGGCCTACTGGGAGAGTACTTGTATTTGATGTAATACACAAAGCCAAAGATAAAGAAAAGGACAACGAATTCTCCAACCATCAACGCCGCAATTAACTTCCCTTGGCTGTTATCCGAGCCTGCAGATGGAAAATGAACAGTTAATATAACACATTGAATAATGAACTTAATATTGCCCAATATTTAAAAAATGCGTAAAAAACGCGTGATCATAAAGATAAGGGAAGAACAAAATACAAATCAACGAGACACGAGATCAAAAACTGGAATCGTCACGCAAGGGAAGATTACATCTGAAAACAAGAATAAGAACTTAAGGACTTAAAGCCAAGACCAAACGCGTAAGACGGAAACAGAACCTCAAAATAAGTACCAAGCTTAATACCACAAGTCATGAAAAGATTTGAATTCAACAAGCAGGAGCAATTACACTTAAAGCACTCTTTCTCGTAAGCCTGAGCTTGTGCATCGGGTTTTGTTCGTATTCGAAACAAACATTCCTGGGTATAAAAAATATACCATCCAATATGACTGATCTCTCAAGTGGGGTGTTAGTGGCACAGTGATAGAGAATATGTCTCTCACTTCTGTGACTAGTTTTCAATTCCGGCTCTGAGTAACACTAGATCTACGAGGGGTCGCCCTTACTCAACCTCCAGGGAGAATAACTTTGCTAGTTGATAGGGTTTTCCAGCATGAAAAAGACGCATTGAAATTCACAGTTAGGTCTAGCCTGAAGAAGACCAACACAATACGTTTTTTGACAACTCTAGCTTTAAAGAAAGGCAAGCTCACTATATCTCCATTAATGATCTATCATTTAATATCAGAAGGTCCAAAGAAACCAAACCTAACCGCATTATCCTGACCTGATGTGATTGGATTGGTGGTACGAGACACTTAGCTTAAGGGCACCGTGAAGGTCGTTTACAAAGCAAGGACCGATCGTGGGTGGATATGGATTTCCTAGCAGAAAGGTTGGCCAATGACCCAAGTGATTTTGGGAGCCTATCCCCACAACCAGCAACTTTTCGTAAGCTGTTCTCTCATGTTCAAGTAACTTTATACTCATTTCACACTAATAGGTAGTGTTCCACACATTAAGAAAACGAATGACTACAAGTTAGAGGTAGTAAAAAGGTGCTAAAGGTGGTAATCTAAGACAAACTCTTTCCTCACTACTGTACCTTTACGTCCTTCCACAGTTAGTGCGTTTCTCCTGCATTTGCATGTGTCTTCATCATAAGTATAACCAGGTCCAATTTTTGTACAATCACGTTTTTTCTTGCAGATCAATTTACACTGATCTCGGTCCAACCTCTTAATTTCAAGATAAAGAAATATTGTTAATATACTTCTTAAGGTGTGCGTCAGGGGGAGAGGAGGACTGAAGGATGAACTGAAAGACAGGACGACAGACCGACGAACTGATGGTCACACTGATGTATTGCTCGATTGTGTGCCGGTAACCTTTTCAAAAAAACTTACCAAGAAGCTCATCCAGTCGCAGTACCACAACGACGATCGGAAGAGAGCTTAAGCAAGCGTTGATGGGACCACTAAAATATCTAGATTCCGATCTTACTACCACTACTACTACGATTATTATCATCATCATTATCATCATCGTTATCATCATCACCACCACCATCATCATCATCATCATCGTCATCATCATCATTATCACCGCCATCATCATCATTGTCATTATCATTATCGTCACCATTACCATCATCATCATCATCATCACTATCATCATCATCGTCATTGTTTTCATCGATCTGGATGTTTTTGTTGTTGTCAATTCTGTTGTGGCTGATGTAGGTAGTGTTAATGTTGTTCTTGTTCTTAGATGGCGTCCATCGTAATTTTGAGAATTTCCACGACATGATTATATATTAATCATTTGACCAAAAATATCTACATACCCGAGGCAATCCCGAGTAAGCCTCAGCTGCATTCATCTTATTCTCAGCTCTTATTTCTCAATTTCTGATTCTTTAATCCTTTAATCCTTCTTCATCGTTTTACTATTATTATTATTACTACTAGCCTTATCCTGGTTTACTTATCTTCATTTCCTTATCCCGACACTTTCGTGAATTATATTATATTCGTGTGAGAATCTCAAACGTAAACACAACTTACTTTCCGTCCCCGTGGATTGGGCGCTTGCAGGCTACACTCACATTTACAGCTCTGAGCATTCCAACTATACGAAGCACAAACAGAGGAAAGGAACAAAATCAGTGACAGCCATGGACACCTCTGTTAAAATTAATGCAACGAATAAAATGTATTTGACGTAGCGCAGTTCGTGGAAACTCAATGTTAATTGATCCAGGGCCAAGTTTTGGTCACACAGACGTATGGGATTTCCCGTGCCGTTCACGTTGGAATTGATCTGACTTGGATCAATCTGAGAGCTACGTGAGGTTAATCCCAGCTTTCGTTGAACAAGGACATCATGGCGTTGGTTCTCACTCAATAAATTGAGTATATGTTTGCACATGGTAAAAGCTGTAAAGCACTCGAATTTGATCTTATGGTCCACTTGCCAAGCAAACGATTTACCACAACCTTCTCGACTTGACTTGAAAGCAACATGCTTTACACGCGTTAACTGGCCTTTCAGAATTTCATTATGTCTTACGCAAGACGATTTTCTTCAAGTAAGACGAGATAACTTGGGATTAACAGGTTAATACCTATGTCCATGAACCTCAGACCCCGAGAGCTAGCCGTCCAAAATTTTACTCTGGTTAACTGTCAATGTTGTTTAGCAGTGGGAGATGTCTGGGGGTTAATAGGTTAACTACAGATCTGAAAAATTTCTGTGACAAAACATCCTTAATAAGAAGACCATTACGACTACCTTTCAAAAACGTGTCAAGAATTATCTATTCACCTGAAATCCGTTGGACAACCTTTGGGAGCTTCATTGAATTTACACTTGCCGCATTTACATTCTTTCTCGTTTCGCTCAAAAAGTTCCGCTTTGCAGTCTTCGTGGTAAACACACTCTCCCTTGCAGCTAGTGTCGTTCTTCATGTAGACACGTTTTGACACAAAGCCATCGACGTTAACGGCGACCGTGTTTGTCGTGTTGCTTACACATTTTCTGGTTGACGGGCTATGGAAGTCGACAGAGCCTTGGCAACGGTAAAGTGTGACGAAGTACGGCAGTCCTTCTTCTTTGACTGGGACTACACTTGGAACAGGATAGCATTTGACATTATGGCTTCTGTTGAGCTCATCTAGTAGGGGAACAAAAGTAAAACGTTGTTTCATTCAAGAAAGATACTTCAAGAAAAAGATTAAAGCAAATACACCTTGACGGGAATCGAAACTAGTCTTACTGAGTGAAGCACAATTACAAGTTTGAAAACTTACAGATTTGTTTTGCTACCCACTGACTGATATTACAATATTTTGTCAATGCCCTTGAGCACAACGGCCGACACAAGCCTAACTATACTTGAGGTGAGCCTTGCCATCAATTTGCCTTCTACGAGAATGGGAATTTCGCGAAGCTCTCGTTTCTTACATCAACCTCGCCAACTCGAGTAAGTTGTAGGTTCTCTTCAAGCAATTTTCGCACTGGCCAACTCCAATTAAATCAAACTCGTTGCACCAATGCGCGATGATGAAGAATGTCGCGAATAAAGAACTTCAGATAAGCTCTTGATAAAGCCGCATAATTCTGGGGAGGAAATTAACGTTGTTTTTTAACGTGTGTAGCTTAGTACAATACACCGTTCCTTTATGGAGATCAAATAAACGTTCTGGATTATGATAGAAACAGAAATAACATTCTCGAACATGATACGAAGTTTTGCAACAGAAAGTGTTCAAGTCTCGACCCTGATATTGCGTGTCTCGTAGGACATGCACAAGCAATCACAAAGTACTTTATTTGTGCGGAAACGGATATGACAGCATATGGAGTGAAGTAGACTGGTGAATTACACGGAATTCAACCACTGACACACGTTGCCCTGATCCTCCTGCCTCAATTGACCGACATTGTCTTGTTCGTTGAGTTACCAGTCAATCGTTCTCGCAATATAGAGAGAATAAGAATGGGATAAAGTAGAATTTGTTTGAGATTTTAAATCTTAAGGCGGCTTTTTAGTGAAATGTTCTGAAGTATGCAAATCTAATATTGAGCCATTTTTGACATTCCAAAGTATCACTAAGCGTTGTAAAGCGCTCAAACAGTTTTTTCCTCACGACTTCCTCAACGTTTGAACTCGTGGCCAATTAGACGTACGTACTGGAAAGCTTGGGTGATACAGGAACTATCCTTTTGATTTCAAATCCTGGGAGTGTTTCGCAATATCAAGTTAAAACACTGAACACCATTTAAAGGCCGCTAGTAAGTGTACACAGTCCCGATATCACCCGCTGAGCAAATTGGCGCATGAATTTGGGTTTTAAACAGACTGAATACAGAAGTTCAGCCTAAGAAGAATCGATACCAACTACCAACTATTATTAGATTGTTCCAGCGTGATTAATTACTGACCATTTGAATGTTTTAAACCAGATTCGTAGGGCTCTATAGTAAGCCGATCATTTAACAAAGTACCAGATGGCTGACTCGCCTTCAGTAAAATAGTTTAAATCTGATTTAGAAGAAATACGTTAATTTTCAAGTCAGGACTAGACGAAAACCGTTCAAAACATATCAACAGACGTAGAAACTGGAAGTCAAACTCCACAATCAACATGCATGTATTTATTCCGAACTGGAGCAACACTTCAAAACAACGAACGCGTTACACCAGTTATACAACATAACTGGGCGATTCGTTTTTAAGACAATGAACGAAGGAAAGGATTAAATGATCGCTAATTTACGTTAACTAACGAAATCTACAGGCGACAGCAGTGAGGCAGACTTACCAGACACAGATAAACCAGCATGAACCAGAAGAACTAAGCATACAATGGCGATTGAGAACATCTTTGGTGAATGGATCAGTGTGTAAATAATCAGCCTTGATTGCTGCTGGAAGTCGTGGATTGCAAGTTAAAGGGATGTTAAAAAGTTGTAAAACGTTTCCTTCGGAGATGATGTTTGTTTGTAGTAAGGACGACAAAGTCAAGTTCCTTTTATCCCGAAGTCTTCGGCTGTAAGTGTTCCGCTACTCCGCCAGGAAATGCTGTTAAGTCACACCCATATCAAATATCCAAGTTATCTCAAATTATACGCCCTCGAGATTCACGACAACCAGTTTCCGGACGTTTCGTCAATTAAGGGTCAGGTCAGTCCCATTTTAACAACCAGCAGAGTTGCACTGTTATCGTGGGCGTCCCAGGCCATATCCTAGCACAAATGAGGATGCCATAAAGCTAAAATATTTACGAAAGGTCTCGCAAATAAAACAATTATCTTTGACAGAATTTTCTCGTGAAAATAACCACTAAATTGTTTGACCAAGTATGCTGTCGAATGCCTTCCCACCGAGTTTACGAATTCTTTTCATTTGGACTCCTTCAAACATAGAAAGACTGTTTTGTAAACTGCACATTTTCTAGGGAACTCTTAGATATAGCGTGGTATCGAAAATGCGTTGGCCTACCTTCCGAGTTACCAAAAATAGAAATTGTATTTGTTTTATGGTGGGTACTATCGAAACTTGTGTCTGGATCATCACTACGATTTGATCCTCTTCGTTGTCCTTCCATGGCAGTTAAACTCTTTCCAGTGAAGAGATTTCCTTCCAGTGGGAAGAAAATGTCTGGCGTAACCTACAGTAAATGTGTAGGATCCAATCGGTCCGTCCAGCAAGTGTTAATGATAAAGGTTTTAACCGTTTGTAGACCGGCAATGTCCTTCTACTAAATTAAGTCGTCTGGCATTGGCCAGAATAAAACCGTAAAACTGCAGAGTCCTGTCATCCCAGAAAGTGTTAACGAAATACTTCTGGTACGTTAACCGAGACAATATGTACTTGCAATATATCTTATTATGAAATCCAATGGCAAAGGATTTTAGTCCTTTGTTTGGTAGAGTGTTCTCGAAGCCATTCTTACTCAACTCGATACGTTACCCGCACTCATAGTACAATAGTATTTTAACCTCTTCTTGTGATTGTCTCGTGTACACTCTAAGCGTGGGTGGCTGATGGTAATTTAAATGTTAACCAAGTGGCTAGAAGTGGTTAGAAGGGTTTCAAAAGTGAATAAAATATCCCGAGTTTATTCAAAATAGAAACTAATATTGATGCATTCACAGGATAGTGTACCTAAATTCATACAATATTCAAGTTATCAAATGTACGTGAGTAATATACCAAGTCACTTCAAAATACCGAATATGTAAATGCATAAAAGTCATTGTATGATCAATACTTCCTTTACATTTGCTTAGTACAAAAACCTCGGGAAGTCTTGTTATTTCACAAGTATCCCTCACTGATCCCATGTTCAACATCGATTTATTTTGGTCGACAAAGATAAAACTCCCTTTCGCGGATTCAATATGCCAGTTTTAGGAAGTAAGTTAGTATATATCCAATATAAAATGAAAAACGATAAACACGAATGACACGTGGGAAATTACCACACCTTGCAAAATAATGGAAAAATCGAAACTACGATTAAAGAATCAGGATTACGCTGTTGACTCGGATATATTGCTGGAAAGTAAAGTCCCGTTAACGTTTATGCGTTTTTAAATGTATCTATCCATTTTCATTTGATCTAAAATGCATTAAAAGGTTTGTGTCCACAGGAGCATATTTATATCTCATTCGCTGTCCACACAAGAACCCTTAAAATAGTTTTCAAAAGTCTCCATTTTCGTTCATCCACACGAAAAACTATCGTTTTTGCAGCTTTCACTTTCGATGGCCTTTTCGAAAGCCTCTGCTTTCTATCGAAACAAATCCTCTAAGTCCCCATGTCGACGGATGGGCAAACCGGATAAAAAGGTTTGACTTTTCGTGCGGAAACGCATAGGCGTTGACGAAGCTTTTTTCTGTCCTAAGATTATCAAGTATACTGTTCAACTGCTTTAAAACTCGCAAATGGTTCAGTTTCTTTCCTTAGTTACGATGTTTTCCCGCAGTTCACTTTAAAATTTTACAAGTACTCTAAAGTGCCATGGTGAATACCTTTTCAATCAGTATTTAAGTGTAAGTCTTAAAATATGGCATCATCTTGTCTTCCTTGTGCTTAGATACGATTCGAGGCAAAGAGACCAAAGTTCATACAAACGAGATTTCTCCCTTCATGATTCACCAACAAAATTTCCCTTCTCCAACCTGTCATAGTCACGACATCGAGGTTAAACCCCAATAATACTTTAAAACTTTCATCGATGTTTTTGTATGTCACTTAAATTGCACTCAATACATAGATGAAGTGCTACAGTGACAGTTTAGTAGTTTGTCATACTGCGGATGTGAACCGAAGTAAGTTCTCATGCGTCCTATCATTCACTTTATGGAAGCGAAATTAAATGTTCCCGTTGACGCCTAACCGTTTCGAGTCGTCATCGACAACTACGCGAGGATTGAATGAAAAACAATAATTTCATGGGTGTTGATGATTGTTTGATGGATTAAGCCTAGATGTAGTTCGGTGATTGATCTGGAGGCTGTAATGTTTGATTTAAGCAGCATACGTTATAATTTGATGTGGTAGCTTGCTTTCACAAGTGAAGCATAGTTCGTAATAAAAGATTTTCATTCGCAATTTCATTTTGTCGAGTTCCTTACAAACCTCAGGAGCAATAAGGCAAGTTACATGTTTGACACTCGGCGGATATGCAAGGGGATTCGTATATGACTGGTGAAAACTCGACAAGGAGAATGAAGCGGACTCTATGTTCCATGACCAGAATCAATGAGACTCTTCCATCGAAAGCAATAACCAGTTAAAATACTGGACTACAAATATGTCACACATGAAGATAAATATTGTCTGAACGAACGTAGACTACTTGTCCAGCAAATATTTACTATCATTAATTCCTTGAATATCTGCATGGTAATAAGTATAAAACTAGTAAGAGAACTCATAAATTATTGCTTCAATCGGGTGCAAAATGCTTGAGACATTTATCAACTACTTGGTATTAATTTGCTTTCAGACATGAAAATGATCCTAAAAGGTTAACTTTTCCCCTCACTTCCCCTCCCCCCTGTATCAATGTTGATGTCCTGTGATGGCTGAGTGCTGGACATATCAAATTTATCTGCTTGACCAACATTGCTAGGGAGGGGGGAGGGAAGGAAAATCAGACAAATCATTCTAGACTTAATGACACAGTTCACCTTCCGTACGAACGATTGTCTCAACACATTTTGCTCCTGATTGTTGCAAAGCTGGGCAGTTAGGTCGTTTACGAAGAGATAATTTGCCAACCGTGCTTATGGTTATTGACATTCGGTTAAACTTCTCAAAAAGCCGTTGATATAGACGAAGTCAAGGCTTGGTATGCAATTCAAATAATTGTGCATTTGGATTTATGCGTGTAATAACCTACAATGTTTGTAATATCCCAAGGTACTAAGACCGAATGTAGCTAGGGTAAAATAAAATTGAAGATAAAATCAGGAGGCAATCCCTTCAAAGAACAACTCATGAGGAACCCTTAAGTAAGGGCAGTGGGAAAAGACGGCTAGATTCTTGCATAAAAGATTCTTTTAAATTTGATGTTTCTTACAAGGTTTGTGCTTGTGCTCAAGAAATTCTACTTGTATGCTTTCATAAGTGTTACCAATTGTAAACAAATTTGACTCTTTCAGAAAAACATCGACAATTCCATCTCGATTTCCTACTGTGTACCGTAATTTTCCGAAAACTCAACTTTCCTGAAAAAACCCCTGTTCTTTAAAGAGCCAGAGTTGAGACAGAAACCGATCGTAATTGGGTTGTTGATTGTATCTTTCAGAGATCTGGGAAAATCTAATCGATCATGGTTCCAGATCGTTTAACCATTTCCTTCTTTCAAAGAAATTACAGACCAAGAGGCAATGGACAACAAAAAGTTGGCAACAATCTTTCGGCTAAAAATTGGGCGTAACGTCTCGGTATTTTTGTTTGATGTTTCAACACATCTAAAAAGACGATTCAGAAATTCCATCTTCTTTCGATGAGTACGGTTATCTTTGAGAACGACTGCAAGTCCCATACAAAAGTAAGTACAAGAAACACTTTTGGCAAACAAGCTTAATGCACGAACAAATAAGAATCCTAAGCACGCAGTTTCTGCCTGCAATCAGAGTGACAGACCAAGAAATTGTTGTTGTGGGCCAGGAACCAAATGTCCAGCTGAGGTGTACACAAAATATTGAAAGAAATACCTCAAAAAAAAAAACCCCGCAGTGAGTGAGGGAATCTCAGAGCAAGGTTGATTTATGTTATCCAAGTGGGCAAAAGAAATGTTTGATACGGTTTTCTAATCACATTACAAAGGAAAAGCTATAAACGTACGTAAACTAAACATAAACTTACTAATTATAAACTTATACACCGTAATACCCAGAATTTAGTTTCGCTATAAATAAATAAAGCACGTTTGCCTAGGCAAACCCGCATACCATCGTAAACTGAAATTAAATAGATGCAGTGCTCCCCCCCCCAGTTCGATTTCTAGTGAGTAATTTTCAATCGACACTGATTCGCATCTTGACCCTCGCATCTTAGATTTAACCTTCATGTAATCAGACGCCTATTGAAAGGATTAAAATTTTTAAAGGATTAAAGTTTTCGGGCAAAAGTGTTGAGAAACTGACTGGGTGACGAAAACATTTTACGTCATATACCGCTGTGCGATAGCTTAACAGACGTCTGAGGCGGAAAATCTCGCCGAATGCATCAGAGGATGTCAGCAACAGGAAGCTTACTGTACGGTCGCACAAATCCTGTTCGATAGCAATGGTCGACATCTACTTAACCTATTGGTACTGAAGGAATCAGAGGTTAAATTCAGACGTACCATCACACAGATATCGTGTTAACATGAGACTACTGTCAACCTTGGCTTTATCTCTTGACAGTAACATCGAATCAGGACACGACAGGTTACAAGTTTGACTACCAAATACTAAAAGAACTGGGGTCAAATTCTTTGTTAGGTGAACTCAAAGCTTATAGCGAACGCCTATGTCTTATTTTTAACTCAAGTACATCAAATTATCCATATTTCCATCAACAAAAGCCTCAGACTGTTTATCTGGGATAACTAATTAGCTTCAATCCTGTTGACTCATTGCGGTTTTTTAATGACCCGAAAGTATGTCAAGTGAACGCCCCATTTGCAAACGTCGACCGCGCCATTATCTTTCGATTTCCATGTCAGCTCAAAACCAGTTCAACTGCGTCATTTATTGCTTGTTGTCATTAAAAGTATATTTTAAGTAATTTAAGCGTAAGCAAAGTTTACTGATAAATTAGATCATAGTCAACAGCACGTCAGACTGATTCAGTCTGATTGTTATTTGATGATCTCAATGATGGCGCCAGCTAAGTAAGTCTAATCTATTGACAGCTGTCTGGAGTGCACTTGATCAAATAAGACCAAGAACAGATTAAAATCAATTAAGTAGTCAACACAGCTATGCCAAATATCATTTTCAAGAGTCCAAATTTTATTTGCCGCAATACAAACGAGCTTCAACCAATTACTTTTAGGTCATTAACCTTAGGCTAGACCATCCAATTAAAAGTTCGATAGAAGAAACTATCTGTCAGGCAGACAAAAACACGAGACTCAAGCAGCGAATAAATTCCCAACTTGGTTTCTGTTTTTTGATCTCTTGTCCAGGAACGGACTGATTAAATTTGCTGGTCTGATAAGAAGATTTAGAAAGACGTTCCTACCAGGTTGTCCTTGAGCTCTTTGTTTCAAAGATGGTGCCACAAAGAGTCAACCTTTCTGGCCTCAAAAACATGGCATGATTTTGGTATCCGTGTGTGGCCGACTGTCAACCGAATGACATTGAAACAACTACGCTTTAAAACACTTGTTGTGCAATTTCCCAGAGAAGTATACAATATGTTGTATTTTTATCTCAAGCCCCCCCCCCCTCGTAATTCCGCTCCGCCGTCCCTGTGCATGGCAGTTTGCTCAGCTGTTTCCTCTCGTGTGCGGCGAAGTTTTCGTGAGAATTTCACCTCGCAAGACCGTGAGGAAAATATCTGTCATGTTTGATATTTTTTGCTACGCGAGGCAGATTCCTCTCCGTGCGCGGTAGTCGCGTGAATCTGGCTGAGCCGGATTAATCAACTAGCCAATAAAATTGGGTGCGGCGGACTTAAGAACTGAAAAATCACCTGAATAAACAAGGACATGAGCCAGCACAAACAACGACCAAACTTGGAAATAACATATACATCGATATGATATTTGAGAGCTTATTTTACGAAGACAACTTCGAATCCACTTCAGTAAACAAGCAGATCTTCGGAAAAACTTTTGGTTTTTATCAGGGTAATCGGTTGAGTGAGTATTGAGTTACGCATGAGCCAAGTTTACCTTTCCACATCGCTGTAATCATACTGTAACAATCTGAGAGAGACGTGCTAATGGAATATGATGAACAGGAAAGAAACTAAAGTAATAGGATAACTTTCTATATCAAATAACTATAAGGATATAATTTGAGGTGCGCCGACTTACATGGGTGGGTTTGACTCTTCCAAACTCTCAACCCAATTCCTCTTTTTAAGAATGTTTCAAAAGCACTTGAAAAGCTGTGAAAACATCAATTTACGAAGGAAAGGCAGTAAAGCCTGGATTCAATCAATGCTATAGACAGATGTCGAAAAGAAAACTTCAGGAAGCTCTTCTGGTCCTGAGACAACGCTCAGTCTTAAAAGTGATCAGAGAAGACAGTTTCAAAACTCGAAGCAAAGAAATTGAGAACGTGGAACACTAGTCTTTCCGCATTGAGGTGTCCTGTGATTGACGAAAGATGATTAGAAAATAAAGACCGAAAGAGAAAGAGAAAGAGAACAGGATTTCCTGGAATACGGCCTGATGATAGATTGTGAAAGATGATCTGGGATTTGCGGTACTTCTCTTTTTACATATAGAAGCAATTGAAGTTGGGTAATGACGACATGTAGAACTTCTATATTTGTCACCGTTTGGCAATGGGCAGTAATTCCGGTAATTTCAAACAAGGAAGACAGTTTCAAATATTGAGAGAAAAAATGCAGGTAGAACTGACCTCTTGGGCGCACAGGCAATAAAATTAATTAACCTTAGTAAATCACATGTACTACTTTGTAAGAAAGGTTATATCAAACGAACTTACGGCAGTCATCGAACAAGTTTCAATTTAGAGAGTTAGTCTTTTGTGTTCCCTGTTAAGTGTTCCATAACATTCAATCAAGAGCTTCTGAACAGGATCCTAAAACTTCCCAGTATTACTTGTTCTAGATACCTGGAAAAAACAATCCAGTGATCATGAATTTCAGAAAACATTTGACAAACAATTCAACTGCTTCATCATTTAAAAGTCGAATTAAGCATTTCTTTTCGCGTATTTTTTTTTTTGATAACCTTATAAAATTAAGGAGTATGTAGAATTAATTGTAAAGAAAATCTAAATATCCTTGATCGCCCTTATCAAGCAATAGCGATAACCAGTATTAAATAAAATATAAAATATAATAGAGCAGAAATACAGTATCCTGAAGACCAAAGATGGTTTTTAACCATCTTTGGTTAAACCAAAACTCAAAACATGTTTATGGTTAGACTTTATTTTAAGGTCGTCATCATATCAACAGCAAACTATCAAGTTTTCTATCTTTTTCTGGCACGATGTCACCTGTTTGACGAGAAAAATCATCCGGCTTTAGCCTGAATAAAATTGCAAGATTAAGCCAGATGGAAATAATGGGAGGCTGATCCTGCCGCGAGAGACTTAGCCATATCTGTTTTATACTTCCTAAATAAAGATCACTGTTACTGTTGTGTCAACCATAGAGATCATAAATTAACTAGAGGGTGAGTTACAGTTAAATGTCACTCTACATCGGGGGAAACATTGATTGCCGTCGTATTGGATAAATTGGGGCGCAAAGGAAACATGCCCGGATGAAAAGTTCAAGGTCGTGGTCAAAACCCACTTCATATTTGTCTATTTTTTTCTTTATTTTTTAAAACAAGAATGTAAAACAATTAACGCAAAAAGAATAACCAATGTAAAACAGTTATGGCAAAAGTAATAACCGACTAATATCCAGAATAAAGCGGTTTTTCTGCCATACAATTAATGAAAACAAACACGAAACAATTTTCCAAAGACCAGTTGTTTGACCTTGATGTTATCGAACAGACGGAAAAGGGGCTGGGGAAGGACAATTTGCTATCCAATTTACTCAAAATGATGGCGCTCAATTTCACCCAATTTTAGGCCCCATATGATCTCTGTGGTGTGAACATCAACGAATTAAAAATCCTTGAAGGGATCAAAGGGATCAACCGTTTCCTGAGATGGCTCTCGAACGTATTCGAGTGCTCTCGCGCGCCGTTCACGAATCCCGAACGACTCCATCTCCAGTTGCCTCACAACTGGAGTTTCCCACGATATGTACGTAATCGCGGTAACAGTATGAATGAACACACGCATTAATCCCCCTCTCTTCCGGTTTGTGCTATAAAGCCAAACTGAAAGGTATGAAATAATATAATCAGTTTATATCCTGCTACAAGTTTGTTGTAATAAGAGGCTTGGTGCTAAAGATGAGTCACGATATGTGCTACACCGTTTATACTTTGACGATCTTAGTCATTTTCTCGAAGGGAATTTCTACAGGTGAGATTTGTAGATTAACTAGATGATCTTTTAGTTCATGGTTTACGTCGTCTGCTAAATTTGACGTTATCAAGGTTTGAACTTCTTATCAGTGTCGTTACCTTCGGGGCTCGCACGAGGGATACTCAGAAGCCATGCACGAAAGAATGAATATTTGGCTTTATATTTCTTTGCATAAACGATATATGGTTTATATATGATATTCTAGCGGTTGGCTTCGCAACAGTATCAACGTTTTGCAACAGTAAAGAGAATTTTTCACTAAACAACGGCAAAATAAACGAAATGTTTCAACCATCCTTGAAGCAATTATGTTCATAGCTTAAATAACTCAAATTTACAACAACGATTAGCTGTTGTTGTTTTGAAATTCGAGCAGATTCTCCTCTCCGTCTGTCCGTCACCACTGTGGTCCGTCGAATAAGCAATCACAGTCAAATCAATTATAGAGAGTCGATTTACGTTTGCAATTATTTTCCTTACTTATTCTCAAACCAAGAGTATAAAAGAGCATAAAAGAGTATTCAAATGAGCACATAGTATGCATAACGATGTCGGCTGATGGCTTCATGCCTGAAAAACCCACGCTGAATTTCCCTAATATGGCCGCTCACTTTATTGCATCCCAAACCACTCAGACCGAGTGTGCGAGGAGTTGACAGATTCTCTGCCAAGAGGTTTTGATATTCAGAAGCTCAACTGGAGATTAAGGCAAATCGGAAAACGGGAGATAAATATATAATGAATCCGAAAGCCCATACGAAAATAATCCTGTCGCCGAAATGCGATAACGTTATTCAAAATCTCAGCATGATGGTTTCGAGTTACTCGCCAGTAGCATTCGTCAAGAGTTCATAGGCGTTGGCCTTCCGTGAAATAGTACTACGTTATCAGGCTGGAATTTTCCGCTCTTGAAAGGAAGTGGACGTTCAAGCATCCGTTTTATAGATGTCTGATGAATATTCTGAAGCGCTCACGACTGCAAATTGGGGGCTCGATGATACAAGCAACGACAACTATTACAACTAAAATATTTAACTGTGGTTCCAGAAAATGTTTAGAAAGGTAATAAGAAAGCAAAGTCGAAACTACGTTAAGCATACTTAGCCACATAGCTCCGTAAAAGCTCTAAAAATGAAAGAATTATTACACGAAAATTGTTTTGATGACTTATTTTTCAGCCGTCTAAACTCCGATTCGAATGTCAAACTTTTGATGAGTTCAAGCTAACGCACAGCAGGTAAACAAAAGCATTTTCTCACGTGAATTAAGTTCGACTCGTGTAAAATTTCCTTGATGGTTTGACGAGGACCTTAGGATTGAATTTCTGGATTCAAAAAGTACCTGTTCATTCAGAAGAACACCAGATGAGACTTCCGTGGTCTACTATAGCATTTCCACCGATGTCACAGAGCGTGAGAGTTACTCTTGAAGTGTATTGCACAATTTTAAAACAGTAGGTAAATCCCCGAATTCTGTTAACATTTTTATTCTACGTCAAGACGAACGTCCAATCGTCGCCGGGATTCTAAATGATTTGCTTAAAGGTAGTCGAATTAAAATTTCGACAAGATTCACGACATACCGTTCACGTGAACTCTAACTCTTCTATTCGAGAGGTCTTCTTTTGGCAAATTAAAACGTCCGGTGTTTGCCAGAATAAGGTGATAAAGACCTCTAAGGATGGAAAGGGATTAAAATTCTCCGTGGTTTCTGCGTAATGTATCATTTAAAATACAGAATGCCTTAGTTTTCATTTAAAATACAGAATGATTCCCAGAGTTTAACTGAAACTCAGAATACAAATGTTCACAACATTATGATTTTTGATGCCTCGCATTTTAAAATATTCCATTATATAAAGATCGTCGTTCAAGTTACATTTGACGTAAATTTCTATTGTTGATGAAGCTACGTTGCGACACTTTCCCTTCCCAAAGTTTCCAACTTTTACTTCTGGGAATTTGACGTAACATAACCTATGACGCCAACTCAGCAGAAACGCGATGTTAAAGTTAAATAAGACGCGAGACTTTATTGACCGATTTAAGGATTGTTCCAAAAGGACAAGTCTACCATTTTTTATACAAGTCCTGTGGTTCCTTCTATCTTGCTGTGAAAATATGGGTACAAGATTTGTTATTTACTTGTGGTGTTTGCGTTTGTACTAATAAAGAAAGCCCATAGTGAAATATGACTCAACACATGTTTTGCTGAAGTGTCTGTGAAAGACTGAGAGCAATCGATGATTTCTCTGACATCTTGAGAACTCTCAGTCTGACGGAGTGTTAGTACGAAGTCGATCCCTCTGTTTAACAGAAATCATATTTCATCTCTCTGACAGGCGTAAATCTTAATTAGTGCAGGTCGGTGGTTTATTCTTAATTATTTATGACAACGCCCAAAACATGTTGAGAGTAAACACTTCAACGGTACTGGATTATTCATTCATACAAACAAGACGTCATCGCTAGACAAACGTCTTGAGTATTTGATAATTGACGTATGCCGCAAGGGGAAATCAACTTGCTAGAACTAACGCCATTAAGATATACAAGATCCGAACAAAGTGAATATACAAGTAAAAGTTTGCATGAAAAGTGATAAGTTATAAAAGAAAAGAGTCAGAAAAATTTACTTTATGGTCCGTCTAATCTGCAATTTGACATATTAGAAATGTCATCAAGCATGGATTTATTCAAACCCACACTTACCTGAGTGCAAGGTGACGTTAAAATAAATGAATAGTAAACATGGACCTATTTGGAGGATCGTTATGAACTAAAAAACCTTGACCAGCCGACAACTTCAAAAAATATAAGAGAAAGCAAATTCCGAAAACGAAGGCCATCTTTTAACTTAAGATTTAAGTTAGCGAAAGATGAAAACTGTGAAATGGTGATATTTCGATTTTATTGCAAAATCATCTTCAGACCAAGTGCAAATGATTTTGCAATAAAATCGAAATATCACCATTTCACAGTTTTCATCTTTCGTTAACTTAAATCTTAAGTTAAAAAATGGCCTTCGTTATGAACTAAATTAGGCATAAATCAAGTGAGCAAACCCACCCACATCATGTATACTTCTAAAAAGCCATGCTAAATTGCATGGCTGTGAACGTCTCTACACTGGGGCTTAAATATTTTCAGGGTCTCTGCGAAGTCCCACCTACACCGGTCCACCCGAACGTGGGCGCCAAGATTTGGAATGCGTAACTTCTGCTATATACTCGCAGAATAACGCCACTGCCCTTTCATGAGGGATATTTTTTTCGGGATTCTGTGAAGTTATCACACATGATCACATATTGAGTGGATTGACCTGAACGATCTCGAGAATAATCGGTCGTTTAAGGATTAATTAAGCCCGTTCGCCATATAACCCGGACTAGCCTCAGGGATTTTGACGCTCAATCACGATTCTCAATCAAGTACCACTTCAATGAAGAACATACCTGTAACTATGAACTTTAGCCTTCTTAAGATGAACTCATATATTCGCATCTGAAAACTGTGAAAGAAATTCCACACAAAGGTTTAATTAGAGAACCGTAGTTGAAAAGTAGGATGTTTGGCTAATTTAATATTAAAAATATTAAAATAAATTATGTTAAGAAGGCTAGCTACAGTTTTCGGCTCTGCAACCGCGATGTCTTTGTAGGTCAATTCAACTAATTTTCTTGTAGTCTTTAATTTGGTGGGGAAGGGGTCCACGTTTATCCTGTAGCCAAACCAAAAAATTTCTGCCATAGGTTTTAATGAAATTTTTGTATTTTTCAATTTTGAAGAGAAACTGCAAGCAGTCGTGGATCTTAAATTGCATTGTTTTGACGTCCAGCCTGCTTAGTAGTCGTACCTGCTTATGTCCCAGCAAAAAAGTTCAAAATGAGATTACCGAGACACATTTGTAATTCACGCACAGATACACAGGAACCCGAATTTGAAGCTGATAAGTTTCTTGGCTACCTCATTAAGAAGAAAAATCCCCAAGAATTTAAGGTTACATTCCTTCAGGTTATATTTTCTGATACTTAGCAACATAAGTTCGGCACTTGAAGTAGCCAACACCATAGAGATCATATAAAACTACAGGAGGCATGGGGACGAAAACTGGGGTGAAATTGAAGGCCACCATTTTGAGTAAATTGAGGGGGGGGGGGGGAGAATTGCTCTTCTCCAGGTCCTTTTGCGTCTGTTGGAGTACCTCGCGGTCAAACAACTGTTGTTTAGAGCAGCGGTCCCCAACCTTTTTTGCGCCACGGACCGGTTTAATATTAGACAATATTTTCACGGACCGGCCTTTAAGGTGTGGCGGATAAATACAACAAAATAAAATGATACGACGGCATAAAAACTGTGGTATATTGTAAATATAATAATAAACGTGAATCCACTGTGTACTCATATGCAACTTTATTAGCAGTGTCTTTGTAACATCGCGCCAACAAAGTTATTTATTCTTTCTGTGCGGCCCGGTACCAAATGACGCACGGACCGGTACCGGGCCGCGGCCTGGGGGTTGGGGACCGCTGGTTTAGAGAACTGTTTCGTGTTTATTTCCGTTAGCTGTGTAGCCGAAAATGGCTTCTTCTTCGACATCCCAGTGATTTAGATTCGATAAAGCACCTACTGCGAGTTTTTTTAAATGACTTGAAAAACTAACTCTTTAAGACGTTGGTTTTGTGTAAGAAGTTTGAAAATTGATGTTTTCTTAAGCCGCAAAAGTTTGAGCAGAAAAGCGTATTTTTATCACATTTAAAAATACGGCACGGTTGTGATTTTCTTTTGTATTTTCCTAGTTAAATATTTCATTAAAAATTATTCTTATGCAAGTTTCAAATTCAAACTGAAAGAATTTTTTCTTCAAATAAATGAGGTTGATTATCTAAAGCAGTGGTTCCCAACCTTTTGCTTCCCAGGGACCCCTTCACTGATTTTAGAAAAACTTGGCGGACCCCCTTCCCAACTGAAACTGCAGCTTTGCCGATTTCATTGCTTCATTGCTTAAAATCTCTCCTCAAAAGATGTATTCAGGTTTGCTTTGCTCAGTTCGGCATGGAATAAAACCAAATTTTAAGTACTCAACATTGTATCCTCGTAGTTTAATCTTCCCAGTGGCAGATCGTTTCGAACTCATGATTAATTTATGGGCAGAAAAACGCTCGAGAACTTTTCCTGTACGAACAAAGCTCGGGGTGAACAGGCGAAGCGTGGTTACATGTAACATGAGATGAAGGTGTGACCTGTTAAAACCTCAAAATTACGAGTTCTTATGTTACACTTACACCCTTCGGAATTTGCGATATTGACTGGTAGTTTGCAATAAAAAATAGTTGAACCAATATTGCAGCTTGTCATTTGCCCAAAAAAATAGTTACCTTCTGCAGACCCCGTCTCTTTTGCGCGGATCCCTGGCGAACTCCTTCATCTTGGCGGACCACCAAAAATTGTTTGCGGACCCCAGGTTGGAGACCACTGATCTAAAGGATATTTCCTGCAATGATTGCAACTATTTTGTCCGATGTAATCGTAACTCGTTTTAATAAGTGTAGATAGATTCGATAATATTGGTTGTAAGCGTTCTGTGGAGTTTACATTTATATACTGTAATATACTAGATTATTTATAATTTAACAAGGACCATCGTTGACGACACCACTGTAGGTAAAGATGTCATCCTTTTTAAAATGATTAATAAATAAACAAATAAATAAATAAATAAATAAGTAAATAAATAAATTCGAGGATGGTCGAACGTTAAAGAATTCTCACTGAAATGTATTATGTCGGGATAACATGCTCTCAATTTTCTTTATTTTATTTTACCTTCCATATTTCACAGGAATCGCACAGAAAGAGCTCAATGAAAAGCACAACGAATTCTGTAAACCCCGTCCGACGTTGGTCGCCATAGATTCTCCATCGTTTCAACTTTTCCCGTTTTTTGTAACGCTTCAACGTTGCGGAGGCTCAGCATACTATATCTCACCAGTGACTATGACGTGTGTTGCGAACACCTCGGTAGACGTCAAGATCAATGCACGAAACCTCATAAGCTATGAAAAAGAAACTGTAGTTGAGAAAAACCACACATCGTGCAAACAGCAGTGCGTTAATACTGCGGACATGTGCAATCCCAAGACGCAATACTGGGAGCCCGGTCGTTGTGCTTGTTCGTGCAAATATCAAGATTCGCCCCCAGAGCCTTGCTCAGACAGATTCAAGTATGTAAAAATAAAACTTCAGTTGCACAATTATTCAAGCAAAGAAACGAAAAATGGAATGAAAACGTTTTCGACATTAACGCCGTTAAGGAAATGTGACGTTTCCTTTCGCATGTTATGTCATAACTTGTTCCACCTGTCATTTCGCATGTCAGGTCACATGTCGTGTCATGTGTTATGTTATGTCACGTGTCGTTCCACGTACCTCACTAATGTTATGAGTCATGTTCAAATGTCATATCATATAGAAATTCTAGAAAGTCATTCTTGGAAATGTTGTTCACTTTGAGAGTCCACTTTGTCACTACTCTAATATTTCGATCACAATTTTTCAAGGAAATGAAGTCGCTTTTTTTTAATAGTGTTGCGTCTTGCACTGTTTATGACACGACATTTTCAACGTTTTTTAATCGTTTAGGTGGGATGGAATCCGTTGTGAATGCAGGTGCAACGTACAGCCGCACGAGCTCAACTGTAACGAGCAAGGAAAGGTGAGTTGCCTGAACTTCAAAGTGCAATTTCCCTACCACGCTCCCACAATACTGCACAAATAAAAATCTCATAGTTTGTGATAGGTTTTTCGTTGCAACACGTTTGTGGAAAGTCTGTGAACAACTTTGAATAATGGTGTCATTTCAAAAAATACCCACAAGTTCTTTCCTGTCAACCTTTAGGGTACTACCTTGTTAAGTTGAACGGCCATATCAGCAGTATCAGGGTTGTTGGGACATTTGAAATTAGTTTGCGGTTTTTCCTACACGAATTGAATGATTTTGAGATATTTTTGCTGCAGCAGAGAATAAAACTAGTGAGACATGAAAGGAAATGGCTGGGTAATAAACGGAATGGAGAGAAAGTGAATAATAATACTGAAGTGAGAAGTGTTCAAAAATTTGGTCTATTTGGTCAAAAATTAACAGTTTGTACGCTTTCAAACCAGTTTTAAAAAATTGAAACCGGTTTGAATACTATGAACTTAATGCTAAAAAACACTTGGAGCGTGTACGTGAATCCTTTACAAGTAAAAATATGCCAGTTGCAAATATAACAGGAAAGCTTCGTACATGAAAACGTTCAAATTTGATGTGTAAAATATTGTTTTGCATGTGAAATTTCATGTTTAATTTCCCTAATCGCTGGAGTGTTGTATTATTCCAAGATATGGAGCGGAAAAAAATGTGGATGCGAGTGTTCGCCGTCGAGGGTCATCATATGCAGAAGGAGAAATAAATTCTTGGATGAAAAGACCTGTAGATGTGTGGATGGACAACTGATATTAGGACCACGTAAAGGTACGATGTTACATAACTTGCATTGTGGTTCGATACGGTATGCAGACGAAAGATACTAGAAAAATCCCATTGGCACTGTGTCCCTCAAAATGCCTGAAAACGACCGTGATGCCAAAAAACATTACCAGCCGACAACTTAAAGAAGTAGAGCAAGAAACATACTCCAATCAATACCATCTTGTAAACTCAACATTTGAGCTATCAGACAAGACGAAACAAATCTCGGTAATATTTTGACTTCATTTCAAAGTCATTGTCAAACCTAAAATAAAGTTACCATGATTTGTTTCGTCTTGTCTGTTTGCTCAAATATTGAGTTCACAAGATGCTGTTCATCGAAGTATGTTTCTTGCTCTACGACCACGATGTAATGTCACATTTCCGTCAATATTTCTCCCAAACTGCAGCTAACTAACATGTGTTTTTTTCGTTTTTTTTTTCTGGAATAGATGACGAGACTTGCGTATCAAAATTTTTGCTGTATGGCATAATTATTGGCGAGCCCCTTGTGCTGCTAGTTGTACTCGACATATGCCTGTGCATGAAAGGTTTTGGATTTTTCTATGTTCTACGAAAGGCCATATCTCGTTCCAGGAAAGGTATGTGAATGGCTGTCGTTTTGACACACTTATAATAACTATAATAATAACAATAATAATAATAATAATAACAATAATAATAATAATAATGTGGGCACTGGAGTAGGAGAAGTACAGCTTCAGCCTACTACATATTTCATAATAATAATAATAATAATAATAATAATAATAATAATAATGACGATAATGACAGTGGTAAGCGTGAAAGTTATATTTAACACACGAAAGTATTTTTTAAAAATTTTTTTGTCAAAAAAAAAAATATCAAAAAAAGAAAAACCAAAACAAAACAAAAAAACAAAAAACAAACAAACAAGGTTAAGCTAGCGAAATTGAACTTTGCTGTGATTAAGTTCGTTCGCAGTCCACTAAACAATTTTTAAAATTGCAATAAACATTTGAATTAATGAATGAACGAAAACATTTATTTTTGCAGGGATATCCAATTCTGTGTAAGCTGGCTTAAATAGAGCCCTGCAAAACTCTGAAACTTGACCAAATTGTAAACTAAAGGATCTGAGAGCTATCTCACAAAGCTTAATGTGTTTAACTGTTTATTTATTTTTTTCTTTCAGGAAAACAAGATCCGCCGCTTAGCCCGAGTTCTCACGAAAGGACAACGTATCTGTGAAAAATAATTAAATTCACGTTTTCTTAGTCGGTCGTTCAAAAGGCACCACTGGATCAGGGACGTGCAACCACGTCAAAAAGGGGGATGGCTGAAAACAAAATTTATTATCATTTCTGGATGTGCTTAATATGTGGATTCGCCGTTATCTTTCATTGTGTTAGCTGTTTGATGCGACATTTCTGGTTTTAAACAATTGTTTCATGACAGTGACATGGCACATCAACGGATGTGAATGCAATCTTGAGGATATGGCTGGAAAAACACGGCCGTTTTTGTCGACAGACCTTGCCTGAATTCAAAAACTTATCAAGAGATGTCGCATTTAAACCGGTCAACCAAAACAGACAAAAGGATAAGATAAATTAAATTTAACCCAGTATTAGCGTTAATTACCTTTTGAACAACTGGGTGGACGGAAGACTTTGTTCTGTCGCCGTTAACTGATCATGAAGACTCGTATACAAATTTATATAGCCTTATTTATATAGCATAAATTTATATAGCCTTATTTATATAGCATAAACAATTGCCATAAATCTCCATATTTTTCCCCGATCAACCCGATCAACAAAGTATCAACTCCAACGCAAGTTGTACATTATTAATTAACAGAGGTTCCAATTGGAATGTAATTTAAATTTTTACTTTTAAATCACAAACATTATCAAAGATATTTTTAAGTTATGAAGTTACCTAATCTTTCTGTTTTTGTAATTACACAAGAAATATGTATTGGTAAAGATTACAGTAACACTTTAAGTATTCCACTTGTACTTTATAAATTGATGAATTATTTCGTTTATTTGTACTGAATTAATATATATCTGTATAACGCATATACATTTTATTAACTTCAAATGACCTGATCACTGTTTATATTGATATATTCATATGTGATTAATCTTTAAAGGCAGCTAAAGTGATTAAAAATGTTCATCCTAGAGGAACGCAATGAAATATGAGAGAATTACCACAAACGAGTTAAATATTTCATTTAATATCCTAAGCATGTTTTAATAACAAAGCATTCTGTTTAAATCTACACATTTACCACCTTTACAGAGCATCAGTTTTTAGATTTAAGACGTCTGAAGCTCAGTCCTGGTTCCCGTCGACATGCTGGTAAAATTTAATACCGGAAAAATACTTAAATTCTCTTACCTCGATCCTCAACTCAAATGAAACCATGGAATATGACTCGCTTTGGCTCAAATACATCTCGTCTTTATTATCCTGGTCCAACAGCTCACCATCTTTCCTCGAACCAGGTGAATATTTTTTGGAAGCGCCACACAGTTCTTTCGAAAACTCCACAAATTCTTCTCTGTTTACCTTAGCCAACCAATCAAATCTCGACAGTCCCAGGCCTCGGACGAACAACTTGTGTAAAAACACTTCTTCAGCCCTGTCGTCCAGGACCAGGGACTCGAACAGAGACTCGAAAAGACTTACCCGCCTTTTTGCCCTGCCAAAGATGCTGTCCTCTGTCTCTGGAATACGACTTTCCAAATACGTGTTCCTTTGACGAGTTCTCTCATCAGATGTCTCCATTAATTCGTTTTCACTCAAGAAATAGCGGCAACAAGAATTGGGGATGTGCAACCTTCTTTCATCCATCTCACGTCCCGAAGATTTACCTCCACGGCATTTATTTGCGAGGGATCGAGTCTCTGTTATACCAAGCCAAGCGCGCAGTTGCTTAGCCACAAAATCCAAGAGTTCGTACTTATTCTCCTGGTTTATTGCGCTGCTTTTGACCAGAAGGAATGCCTCGAGGATTACGGAAACGAAAAGGTTCACGATCACGAAAACTCCGTAAAACATGGCCGAGAACAAGAAGATTGGACCGATAATACAGTTTGTGCCTTCCAAGGCATGGAAATCGAAGTGACCCATGAAGAGACTGCAGAGCGTGACAAACGTGGCTGGTATATCGCGGAATGTGTCTAACTCTCTTGAGAAGACCAAGTAGCCAAAATGGGCATACGCGACAAACAACGTGAGAAATACGAGAGAAAAGGCCGCCAACGGCTTAGCACCTTTTCTCAGCGTACCTTGCAGAAAGGACAGGCGCCGGTTAAAGCGGAGAAGTTTGATGACACGAATCCAAGAGATAAAAACGACGAAAGCGATGAGATGACCAAGAAGCAGATCAGCGAATGCCACGAGTTCGAAAGTTATGAAGCGTCTTTCATTTGCCTTCAACGAGTGAACCAATTGCTCGACTAAAGCAAGTCGAATGAAAAATACCCCAACACAAGCCGATGCAACCAGTATGATAAGAAACTGTAAGCAGCTCCAAAACTTAAAGAAATACCTCACCTTATACCGGTATAGTTGTTTCGCCTCACGGTAGATAAAAATTAAGAAAAAGAAAAACACAAAAACATGGGTGGTGACGGAGAAAGAATCTAAAACTCCACTCAAAGCAAACAGTTTGGTCACCACAAATCTAGCGCGTTTCATCATACCATTTATCGGGGTTAGCTCGACAGTAAGTTTTCCCAGACAGAACAAATTAAGGGGTCCGTTATAAACGTTAATTTCTATGACGACTGCACGCGTCCTTTCGTCAAGCCATCTGTGGGCCTTGAGAAACGCAAGGGTTTCTGCACTTCGGGTGCGGTTTGACAGCTCGAGATCCACAACGAAGCCATCCTCGTCATACGTTAGAATGGACACTGCAAGAGCAGAGACAACACGAAATCATGTTTGGTTTGAACGCCAAAAATTGACCGACATTGACAATACGTCAGCAGCAAGGGACATGATTTCCTAAACTTGGGGTGAGAACAAAGCAAAAATCGACTTGTTATTGAAATTGATGACACACCGGAAATAACGTCATCATTCAGTTCCCTCACTGCTCCTGCATTGTCATAATACCCTAACATAGTTCCCTCACTGCTCCTGCATTGTCATAATACCCTAACATAGTTCCCTCACTGCTCCTGCATTGTCATAATATCCCAACATTATTCTCTTACGCACTATGAACCCCGAAACATGTTCCAAATCGACTCGACCTCCTTTAAAAAAACAATATCATTTGCTTAATAACATAACTTACACTTTGGATGTTCAGAGTCATGAAGCGAAGTCGAATGGTACTTCCATGGATCTGACGGCGAAGAGGAGTTACACGAGATAAATTTGGTCATGGGCGACCAACCAACATCATAACATGAAGTGTCCTTGTTCACCTCAGAGTACCAGCCATGACACTTTTTTATCTTCTCGCGAAAGTATTTGTGGACTAAGCAGGAGTCTGTATTAGAATAGAAAAGATAAAAAGAATACGGGATGAGTGGCTCCGTATTTTCTGAATTGTTTCAGAATGAGCTATTATGTCGCCTTGGTCATTTCGCTTTATCCCTAACGAAAGAAATAGGTCCCTATGGCAACGATACCTTATCACGAATGAGCAATAAGAAAGTTCAACAGAGAACATTGAAAAGTTATTCAAAACTGGTCGTTACCCAAATATCATTTCTATTTGCTTGGCAACTTTTTGCAATTGAGGTTATGAGAAGGGTTAAGCAATGGACAGGGAGATTAAAACATTTGCTGAATTTGAAAGCAAAACCTTACTCGTTTGCAGATTCTTTCAGAATTTTAAAAAAACACCAAAGGTAAAAAATATCAAATCTAGTCAATATCTTTTGGCTGCAAAGGAGACAAGGGCTCTTGAGCGACTTACAACTATCACATATGAAGGGACTGAATCTGTTAAGAAAGGCAATTAGCCATTGTAAACATAAGCGGGAGGGTGCCGGTTCTTCGGAGGACTTTTGTCATGAATAAATAAATCGTCAGCAAAGATGCATGTCACATTACTTACTTTGTTTTACCCTTGTCTGACGCATTCTCACATGCCCAATAAGATACAAATTTCTCATGGCAACAGTTCCTCTTCCTTCAGGAAACGATCGCTGGTTGAACCAAAACGAAGAAGAGTAAAGACCGTTGAGTAACGTATCGTTCGCCCAAGCAAAGAAACTCTCCACGTCTGAAATCTATAAAGAAGAACATTATTCTTGATACACTTAAACGACCAAGAAGAACTGCGAAAATAAACCAAGAAATCAGAAATAAATAACAGATAAACCGATAGAAAGAGACAGAAACACAGACACACCAACTGGTAGAAAAAGGTGACGAATCTCAAATGCGCATGCTTCTCAATCGCGTTTGAGATGTCCACACGCCAAGCTACCAAATTCTATGCAATATTGTACTACCATACGATTAATTACAATAGTAAAAAGCGAAGGAGTGTGAATAAAAACAGGAAGAGGGAGATCTCTTCATACCAAACTCTTGCTAATAGAGATCGTCCCTAGTAGCTTATCCCCTCAAGAAAGGGACTAAATTTCAAGGATCTGCAGATCCTGGTCCTGATTGGATTATAGACGGGATTTCACTTTCTTATCCACCCTCACACGTTTTCCTCTTTCGTTTATATCTAGCTGGTACCCTCTGTTCATCCTGCACTAATACTTAGCCAATTTGGAACAGGTTATCCTGCACCTCCACTGAGATGAAATCAATTTTAACTCATGTAATTATACAACACGTTTCCTACAGCACCTACAAGGAGCTACAAAGACAAACCTTTGCTCAACATGTTAAAGTTTGTCTACCTTTCATTGACTGAAGAAACATGAGAGTGACAAATGTTTCTATCTTAGACTACCTGTTCGAACGATGTTCCCTCGCCGTCAGCTCCAGCAACAAACACGTTTGTCATGACTTTATTTATTTCAAACGACATGGGGTTCTTATTTCTGTAGGTCACGCTAGACAAACATAATAGAAACAACACGTAGAGCCCAAGTTCTTTGAGAAGAGCGCTCGTCCTAAGTTCTTTTAATCTGCGGCGAAAAAAAACGTAGAGGAGAAAACAAGTGTAAGATTTCGAACTTTTATATGGTGGAATAAAACAAAGTTTTGCAGACCATAGAGAGATCCACTTCCTTCCCCGAACCACTCATCCTTCAAATGTTAGATGAAGTCTTTCAAACAGATTTTTGTTTAACCCTTTAACGCTCAATGTCCGATATATCGGACAACGAGAACAAAAGAACAAATAAGAGAACAAAGCAAAAACAAAGAAAAGACAAGGAAAAAATGAAAAAAAACCCAGGTATTAAACGGTTAACATAATTTACGGAAAATTAACCTTTTGGCTCTAGCTTCCTGCAAGTCTTTCTTGTTTGGTGGTCTTAAATGGCTCATTGCGCAAGATAACGTTATGTCATCTTCTAAAAATCAAAATAAAACTAAGAACATAAATTGGTCCATTTCTTCACATTCGGACATGCTACATATCTACATAGATAAACCTCTTAAAACAACCATTCACACGCCTAACATCAATCATTAAACTTTGCGCACAAAGGCAAGCCGTTAGTGTTTTAGTCGGGGCAATTCTCAGAATTTTAGCTTATGTCTCGTCACGGTACTGAATTTTATTTTAAGACTTTATAAACACTCGGTAAATTTGCTGCAGACGCCATATTCGATGTTAAGAAGAGCCAGATATGGCTTGCGAGCCATTCCTTACCGACTCCAGTCTCCCTACTTTCGTGATCCCTCCGTTGAGAATTCTGACTATTTTGTTTGATTTCTTCACGTTCAAGGTTTTGAGGTTTCTTGACGATTAATGCCGTAACGATAGCGATGGCAAACACCTAAAGACGGAGGAGTATGAAAAGAAAAAGTAGGGAAAAAGTATCGGCCTCTACTTCCTTACAATTGAAGTACATCAACGAACAGCAAAAGAACCGTTGTCACGTAATATTAAAGCGTACACCACGATATACCAAATAAGCCACACCATACTTCACTAACATACCACACTTAATCACCACACCAAAAATTTGTCCACCACACCATATAATATCACACCAAACCGTATAACACTGCATCAGCCCACATTACGCCATTTGTAACACCCACACCACACAAAATCACACACCACACCACTTTAAATTACACCTCACCGCACCTTATCTAAATAACCTACCTCACCACTCCATACACCACGATACACAACTCCACATTACACCTCACCACACCACTCCACCCCACCTCACCTCACCACACAATCCCACTTCACCACTCCATGTTACTCTATACACCACACCACTACACATCACACCTCACCACTCCATGTTACTCTATACACCACTCCACACCACACCACTACACACCACACCACTACACATCACACCTCACCACACCCCACCTAGCCAAACCATTTCTGCACTCCATATTACACTATACACCACAGCACACCACATCACATCACACCTCACCACACCACACCACACCACCCCATCTAACCACCCCAGCTCGCCACTCCATGTCACACCATACGCCACGGCACACCACTCCACATTACACCTTACTACATTACAACTCTCCACACCACTTGTACGCTCCATACTCCATACATACATCTTCTACACATACACCATGGCACACCCCTCCACGTCATACTGCATTCCACCCCATCTAACTACACCATCTCCGCACCATATTACACCATACACAACGGCACATCACTCCACATTACACCTCACCATAACATACCTAATCAAACTACACACCATACATGATACCAAACTACACCACATTGTACCATATATTAAAACATGCCACATCATCTCATACTTCACTAATCCATGGGTTATAACTAAAGTGTAAGTACATAATATTGAATCATACTTGAAGTGGTTCACTAATTAAGACGTCTTGAATGAAAGAGATTGTCATGGAAGTGATCCACCGAGCGGAAACATCTTTTCCAAACTGCAAACCGTAAAGAACAACAAAGAAGGCGCAGGTGATGGAAGTGAGGCACAAGCCAAACCAACCAAGGTAGATGTACCAGTACGGTAGCACAAAAGACGTCTTCCGCAAGTTAAAATGTTCTACCATTTTTAGCCGTTTCTCGGAAATCTGTACTTCTAAGTCAGCGTCCGTAACTACGTCATCTGTTTCCAAAGAACTAACCTGAAATCAAGGTCAAAGTTACCATTGGTAACCGACTTTCCTGTTCACTAAAATCTGATTTCTATTACTGCATTTAGCGTAAAAACTTATCAATAATTCACAAGGTAGAAACAAAGGAAAATCATGACCAAGGGCCTGATTATATGGAGGAAATCATCCCACCTTGCCGGGACGGGACGTTTTGCCTAGATCCAACTCTTACGATCAACCTCTCGTTAAAATCAATTTGTGATTACATAGGAGGCTTGTCTTATCCCGACAATAGATGGAATACTTTTTACTGAAGGGATCCCGCCTGAGATAAAGCGGTGAAAAAATGAGTTTGGAGCAAAAATGAGGAGGTTAATTGCGCGAGTCGACATTGGAAGTAAATAAAATGTTGATTTCCCTAACCATTTCATTGGCGTCTTTAAGGTTTATGTCTACGGAACTACCACCAGAATTAGTTGTGCTTTCAGTGACAATTGTATTGAGACCTTGCCGACAGTCTCTGGACTTGAAACAACAAAAAAACATCTCGTAAAACCACCATATCGAGCTGTTTGCCTTCAAAGCCAGGATGTCTTTGTCACACGGCTTGGATTCGACATTACGGAAAATCCAAACAAAGATAACATTGACTGGCAGAATAATAAGAGTGCTGAGAATCCCAATGCCCATCTCGCTAACGCCAAACCTAAACGGTCCCAGGATGACAGTTGATTCAGAACTGGTCTCATTTCCCCTCCGATAAAACATCGCGTTAGCCAGCATAGTGCAATAAAACAAAGCAAGACAACATGATAACCGCTGGACACGAGTGAAATGACTGTCCACTGGCCGTGCGAAAACTGAAAACCACAAGTGACGATCTTTCAAACTTCTCTGACTGGTTGTGTGAAAAAGATATTTAAAACCGGTCGTTTCTTGGTAGCTGGCAGGAAAAAGAACTGTTTGTACTTCACCCTGTCCTTTCTCGACTGCAAGCCAATCTTCATTCAAGAAAAGGTAACTCTTTTTGTTACTTAAATCTCGAACCACAATCTTATCCAAAAACCATGCTGGACTTGAACCAGTGTTGTCGTGCCATATGTGGGCGTTATTTATCTCGCCGATGCACTGCGGAGAGCTCAGCAAGAAGGTATCGATTCCTGTGCGTTGGAAGCATTGTCTCTTAGGATCGCATAATGATTTCGGACAGACTTCTCGTTCGTGGCCACGAAGTATAATTGATACATTTGCTGTAGTACCAGAACCGCTGACATCTCCCGTGTAGACAGTCACTTCGTAGAAATATTCATCGTGGGGATCATTATCTTGCAACGGTGTCACACCAAACTAAAGAAAGTGGAATACAGCGAACAGATTGTCAGTATTTGGACCGAAATAAGCATTCGATGGGAATTTTTTGGGGAAGGGAAGGAAGGAAGGAAGGAAGGAAGGAAGGAAGGAAGGATGGAAGGATGGAAGGAAGGATGGAAGGAAGAAAAGAAAGAAGGAAGGAAGGATGGAAGGAAGAAAAGAAAGAAGGAAGGAAGGAAGGAAGGATGGAAGGAAGGATGGAAGGAAGAAAAGAAAGAAGGAAGGAAGGATGGAAGGAAGAAAAGGAAGGATGGAAGGAAGAAAAGGAAGAATGGAAGGAAGAAAAGAAAGAAGGAAGGAAGGAAGGAAGGAAGGAAGGAAGGAAGGAAGGAAGGAAGGAAGGAAGGAAGGAAGGAAGGATCTTCACAAAATTTCGTAAGGACTTGGATCATTTTGATCCAATTACAGAATTATCCCAGCCCACTGCAGTCTATTTTCAAGAGGATTATTATAGTTATCGATGACGGTAAATACCTCACCTTCTCCAAATCTTGGCGATCTTGTCTTCGAGCGTAAATGAGAAGAATTAGAAATAGACCAAATGAGGTTGACACTGCAATCAGGGCCACCGGATTGTCGTTCAAGTTTGCATCGAATACTTGTTGAAAGTCGATCTCATTGGGCGCAGGAAATACAGCGGCTATGAGATAAAGATAATTCATCATTACACGGCGACTTACAAATTTAATTAATTAATGCAATTATAATCAGAATGGTTAAGTCAAGTGACTTGTTATGTCACTTTGTTTCAGTAAATATTTCTGTTGTGATTTGGATAAATTGGTTTCAGACTAAATAGAGAATGAGATGGGTGAGATGGCAGACATGTACGAAACCAAATAACTAGGCGCCGTCAGGGAGTCACAAACACGCCAGAGAGAAAGAGACTGGACAGTATTATGCTGTGGAAAGTCAGTGGTTTCCTTGGCATTAAGAACTTGGATACTTCGTGTCATTTACACCTCGTTGTGGCTATTACTGTGTTTCAAATCTGGGTGAAATTTTAAAGACAATTCTACTCCATTTGATCCACTATTTCATTTATAAGGAATCAGACAGGCCCTTTGAAACATTTTTAAAAATTACTGAAGTTATACATTGCTGACCTCCAATAGATATCTTAAATATCCCTTTCCTCGTAAATTCGTTTGTTCCCACGGTTCTGGAATGGTGAGAAGGCGGTATGTTACGTCGGATACGACTGACATGCCGAGCACTTTCCGAAGAAAATTCGGATTGCCCAGGGCGACAAATACAGTGGGTATGAATAAAAGAAGTTCGTATTCCAACCTGAAGTAATAAAAATAGACATGAAAATAAAAATTAAATAGATGTAAAATTATTGAGAAATTGCCATATCAATCTATACTATACTGTACCATACCACAGTAACCATATCATACCTTATTGCAAGGTAAGGTAGGTTTGTTATGGTATATGATATGGCAGGATAGGGCACAGTATGGCGTGGTGTAGTATGGTAAGATATGGTATAGCATGGTATGGCAGGTATAGTGTGGTATAGTATAGCATCGTATATGGCATAGTATGGTACGGTATGATATGGTATTGTAGAGTATATGGTATAGCATGGTATGATATGACATGGTATGGTATGGTATATGGTATGGTACATGGTATGGTATGATATGGTATGGTATGATATGGTATGGTATGATATGGTATGGTATGATATGGTATGGTATATGATACGATATGGTATATGATATGGTATGGTATGATATGGTATAATATGGCATATTTTGTATGATATGGTATGGTATGATATGGTATGGTATATGATACGGTATGGTATATGATATGGTATGGTATGATATGGTATAATATGGCATATTTTGTATGATATGGTATGGTATGACATGGTATGGTATATGGTATGGTATGATATGGTATATGGTATATGATATGGTATGATATGGTATGATATGATATGGTATGGTATGATATGGTATGGTATGATATGGTATGGTATGATATGGGATGGTATGATATGGTATGGTATGATATGGTACGGTATGATATGGTATGGTATGATATGGTATGGTATGACATGGTATGGTATGATATGGTATGGTATGATATGGTATGGTATGATATGGTATGGCATGATATGGTATGGTATGATATGGTATGATATGGTATGATATGGTATGATATAGTATGGTATGATATGGGATGATATAGGATGATATAGTATGTTATGGTATGTTATTGTATATGGTATAGTATGGGGTGGCATGGTATGGTATAGAATAATATCGCATGGTACTCTACGCTATACTATGCTGTGTGATGCTTTTGACTGTAATCAACGTCATTCTTAACATTTTACCTTGCATCCACTACTTCTCCAATTGTTTTCTTTATCGTCCAATAACAAACACTTCGCCCAAAACACACGTAATGTATAATTAAAGAAAACACCAACTGGCTTGCCAATCGTCGTCAAGCCGAGGAAATATTGAGAGCCTGGATGTGAAAAATTACGTAACAAATCGTGCGACAAAACCCATGTGTACGGTGAACTTCCACTGGTAGTGTTCGTCGAGGGAAAGTCGGCATGGTATTCATAATTTCCAGAAGTAGGCCACTGATCCACACCAAGCAAAGCTCGCAGCCTCAGCTTAGTGTCAGCTGGGCGAAGCTCCACCACAAGAGCTGTATCTTCCATAGTTCGATTGAATGCATGGACTTTGATGGTTTTCCAAGAAGTTAAAGTGCTTATTTTAGAAACGTTCTCCTGAAATTGGTTCGATTTTCTCTCATCAAACGTTTCCAACTTAACCAAGGACCAATCCACAGGGAACTCGTTGGCATCTTTTAAGTTCAGCCTCAAAACATTTGAGTTGATTTCCCCAGAGGAAGAATCATAAATGTTACGGATTTTCGTCAGATCTGTGACCTAAACGGTAATAATGCGTGGAAAAAAAGTAGCGAGCTTGAACAATCGTATTTGTCATTTAGAAGCTACTAATCTCCAGTGGTCTGACCGTGGTCTGAAAGTCTCATCACAAAGGTAAACCCATTAAAAACGACGTTAATTTGCAACAATTTACAGTTCCATTGCTATTGCTCGACAAAAAAATACGACAAGAAGTGAATTTGTACAGTTTAAGCGAATTGAAAATTACCTGGAATCCCAGGATACTAAGAAGGGTGAGGTTTGTCTTTTCTAGGAGGGACGTGGCATCTCCGATCATCACTTGTGGAGCCGTCGTATCCCCCTTCTTGCTCGTGAGAGTTTCGAGGTTCTGTCGGGTTAGGTGAACATCATATTTTATGGTTTCTATCACAGTAGGTCGATCACCAACCACGACTTGTCTCAAAAGAACATCATTGACTTGATCCAATGTTCGCAAAACCTCTTCGATGGTTTCTGCTCTGCGCTCCTTAAAATTAAACGGGAGTACATACATTCCACGTACATCATATAGTTAATAATCAACCAATCAACCAATCAATCAACAAGTAAGTAAATAAATAAATATACGTAATCAGGCGAATTGACTAATCAGAAGACAGGTTAGCAGACATCTTGGTGACAGACAGACAGGTGATCGGATAATGGATCGATAGATCGAAAGAATGAATGGAATAAAGAGAGAATGAACTCCCAGACAAATGAAAGTTATTTCCAGCGGGCTAAGTTGACCTTAGCAGTAAATCGATCCATTTTTCACTGTTACACTAGTATCTACAACAAATAGTTCTGACCACCTTAAATACCTTGAAGTCTGGTGAGGCAGATGGTCTCTCAGTTTCGTCCGTTGACACGGAAGCGTTCTCCACCGAGTTCCTTACCGCAGCCTCAGCAAGATTGCCCACAACTTGATGAAGAATTGTACCGATGCTTAATATATCTCGTGATTTGTCAGACAGCTGGCGAAAAACAGGCATCATGGTTTGGATAGTCCTGGTTATTTCTCTCTAAATCCCAGAAAAACAGCAGTGTGAGTTCGCACGTTCTACTGGTCGAAATGGAGCGGGATCAGACACTTTAAACCAGAACCAAACTAGACCGCTAATCTTGTGATTAATGTTCAATATACTTTATAATTAGTTTGAATCGTCTTCCACTTGTTGCCGTACGTCATAATTTTCAATTGGAGCAAAAAGACAGGGCAAGAAATGTTGCGTTTTATGGATTTGTACTGCTGGACTCTCATTTAACTTCATGCAAAATTTTGCTTATTTTAAACACGAACTCGAAGCAACCTCAGTTTTTCAGGAGTTCGTCGGTTAACTTTAGGGCTGATAAAATACAAGAGACTGCAGTTAAGTATTACGACTTGGTTTAGCTGTTACGTTACCTGTGTTTCTAGATTGATTTCGCCTGGTGTTGAACTCAAAGCTTTCAAACTTTCACTTAATCCTCGCACCTCATCAAAACTGCTGACATTGGTTCCACTTAAGATGCGTGCTATTTTCCCGCGTAGCTGAAAATCGAGAGAAGAAAACAAATCTTAAACAGTCTTGCGCTATCTATAAAGAATCAAAGTTTCCCCATTCTAAAAAAATCGTTAAGAAACTTGACGTGCATTTTCGTGAACCAGGGAGTATCCTATGTACCATTGCGTTATAAACTACAGGTTTATTTTAGGGTCAAAGTCACCTCATCTGTCGAGAGAATTTGGCCGTTTAATTAGTTTTCCAGATGTTTTAAGGAGTAAGCTTAAACTTTCATGATTTTACCAAGAGTATATGAACCTTCGATTCAATGGTCAAAACACGTTTATATTTTCCTACCAAAAAGATCTTCAGATGTCGAAAACAGAGTTAATTACTTGTTACCTACCTGCTTCGCTTCAGTAATACTTCGTTTGGACGAATTAAACTCATTGTTCAATAACGAGCACAACGAAATAATCATTTGAAAACCAAGTTTATTCTTTTGCTGGTCAATCGCCTCTTGCACATCACTGAAAACTTGTTTATAGTCTGGCTGATTCGGCTGACATACCTGTGAATGAAATTGTAAAAAACATTTTGTCAATTTAAAAAATCGCCAAGTTTATAGTTGATTTTTTCTTGCAACACTAATAGATTTACACCTGTCATTCGTCCGCCCCTTCTTTCTTCCTCTCATTCACCTTTCGGTTCGCTATTTTTTACCCGTTAGTTCGTTCAATCCTTCATCAGTTCGTTCGTTCGTTCGTTCCTCAGTTCGCCTGCCCCCCTCCCCCGCCCTCCACTCTGTCCATCGGATCATTAATTCATTCCTCCATTGGAGCGTCTTTCTTTAGTACGTCCATTTACGTCTATCTGTCGGTCTTCCGGTCTATCCTGCCGACTGCCCATACGTATGCTGTCTGCATATTGGTCCGCTTAAACAGTGATTGCCATATACCCCATTTATTTCTCAATTCGAATAAAATCAGAGATTTCTTCTTAATTCAAGTTGGATTTTTGTTTTGTGAAAGGTGCAAACTAGTGGACCCAATTTCAAATTTTATGTTTAATTATTTTCCATACCTTAATGGCATGAACATTAGTGGAGCTGCAAAACATAGAATCCATTACTTTGACAACAACTTTGATTGTAAAGTTATTTTCTGCTTTACCACAGGGAAGAAAAACTGTCATGTTGGAGTGGACTTCAGAAGACAAATAGATGGTATCTTCACCATCTTTCATTTCTACAGTAAAAATGTAGAGTTTAATTCACGTGATGCACCCGACACTCCTTTAACATTAAAAATGCAATTTAAAGTTAAAGAGAACTCTTAAAGAATAAAATGTCTTCACTACAAAATATCAAATCACGTAATACACAGATTATTTTGATGCAAGGTGAACAGATTTCCTGATGTTAAAACTTTCATAGTTTCGCAGGTGATTGGTTGGTTAACTTGATTTGTGGAACCACAGCAAGGAACAGCTTACAAATATGCCAATATTTACAAATATTGTGAGTTTTCGACCCAAGATTTTATACTGGCGTTTCAGCGGAGATGTTTAAGAAATACACAAGAACACACATGTAGAAATACAAATAAAAGAAACGAAGGAAAAGCTACACTGACAAATGAGTAGTCAGGAAGGTGTCCAAGCAAGCAGATGTACAGGCGATAGCACACGACTGTACGTTATTGAACCTTATATGCATGTAGCTCATATCACTTACCAATCACATACATGAACGGCCTATCTTCATCAAGCCAGCCCACACAACGTACATTAAACCTTGTTTCCAAGACGTATCCTTCCTTGGGGATCACCGAACAGTTACCACCAGAAGGGGGGCTGTTTACGTTCAAAAGATATTCAACAAAACCATAACGGTTTGTCCCAGGCCTTCGAGCACTGCAACGAACACGGTATGTCGTTGCAATATGCAAAACATTCGGCAAGATAGCGAGGTTTGCTACTTGTAAGCCGGTCGACGTGTTCAACCCAAAGTTTGGTATTTCTTTGCACGACGGGGTTCCTGTCTCTTTGATGGGAGAGCACACAGAGATGGACCACTTGTAAAGGAGTCGTGTGTTGATTTCACAGTTCAAACACTCGCTCTCAAGAACCACGCGTTGTGTTGGATTGACAGCTTTCTCACAGTTGAGAACGCAGCTTTATGTGACATAAAGAAAACGTGGGTGAACTTTGGAAAATTTTTGAGACATTCTTTAACAAACGGCGGGCACAGGGTTAAGCAAACTTTTAGTTTTTATTCATTTCTTATTCCTACAATTCCGATTTTTCCCAGTCCCCCTCTCCCTCTCTTCCATCTTTCTCTTTCCTTGTCCCAGTCCATCTCTCCGTTACTTCCTCTCATCTCCTTCCCTGTTCGTCTTATATTTCTTTCCTTCTCTCCATACCATCCTTTCCGTTATAAAAGAGTAATGACCAATGTACAGTAGTGAAATTAAGCATAACCACAAGTTTGACCACTAATTGTCGCATTTTCATATTGTAACCATTGCGTTGGTGGATGTATGTGGTTTGACACCTTAATGACATAGAATATTTCAAATTTGCGTAGCATAATCTGTTGCTATGTTTAGCTCGGCCACTGCCAGTGTAATGAAAAGCAAGCTTACTGCAAATCCAAAGAGGGCACTGGGCCATCGACCACGACAACTGTTTGTTCAAAACCTGATTTCCGAGTGCCTTCTTCAACTTCCAAACCAAAAATATAGTTCTGGTGACGTAACAGATTTCCAGACGACAACGATACAACGCTAGAATTTGATTGGATAACACTATTATTCTCGAAGCATTCAGATGACGAGTCGATCATGGTCAAGTTTTTCCAAGAAAGTGCGGTGTTCACTGGCCGACATGACCAGGAATACTTCATAGAACTTGAGTCGAATATGTTATCAGGATCGCGTGATTCGCTGCCATCGAGGAGAAAAGATGTCTTCCAAGGAACAGAGCGAGAGATACCACCTGTTAATATCAACAGGAATTCAGACAATGTCAAGTATTGTGGAACTACACATCACTTGAAAAATCCACTGAGGGATTTTTCACGCTTTTCATCAGTACTCGTTCACAGTTTGCTCTAAATTTAGTTCACCGTTGGGAATGTGAACGAAATTCCAAATTAGAAGTTTAACCGTTCAGAATAACAACAGTTTATTCATAAGAATTAACATCCAGCAAAGTAAACGAAAAAGACACAGCTGCAACTTTGTGCTGTAACATTAAGTTAATCCCGTAACATTACCAAGTGCAAGAACTTAAATAGTTGGCGATGACTGACGAAACAACTGGTGCTCCGCCTCACTGCTTTTTCCCAGAAAACAATTATTTCACCTTACCTTTAATGCGCGCTAGAAGAGGAGATCTGGTGACTTCTAACCAAGTGTAATTAAAGCCTTTCACGTGACTCAAATCTCTATCTGTCCCATTAAAACTCACGCTAAGTTTGACCTTAAGCAGCTCAGTTGGAAGGCTTTGTACCAACATCGTGAAACGTTCTTTTCTTATATTCGCATAAGTTGAATTTCTCAGAATCAACATTTCCCGTCGTGCACTGCGCAGTCGTCTCGTGCGTCGCCATTCTTTGTCCCCTGAGTTCCCATAATTCACGGCAAATACCTCCCAGTGAATTATCACTGTCCTTGCAACAACACACTTTTGTGTGATAACAGGTTGTAGTACGACCTCCTGCACATTTCTCACGATCAGCGGACGACTCTTTGGCCCACCTCCGACAATACGAACTACTGGGTCGGGACACGCCTCCTCGGATATTGCAACTTGGATTGAACGTTGGATGGAGCTTACGTGGTTCCAGGCCAGTAACCGTACGGTGTAGTTCCCTTGTGCTTTGTACTGATGTGCATATGTCGTTAGGTTTCGAAAAGTGAAGCCACAAGAGACATCCCCGAAGCTTACTGTGGTATTATCTCCAAGACTGAGTAAAAAGCACGGAAGAATATCTTCCATTCCCGCTGAAAACGTAAACACGGTAGGGTCTTTAAAGTAAGTTGGCTGCTCTACGCTCCAGGCAATGTCCACGATTTCTTTTTCGACGCAAATGTACCTGAAACAATTTTCTTGCAGTGTTGCGCTCTTGATTATAGCGGTAATGTTGTAACAGCCGGGAAAGAAAAACACGTGTTCCACATTAGCTTTCCTTGTTTCCTTTAAACTCTCGTTTCCAAGCTTCCACTCAAAGCCTACGTCATCCCGGTCTTGTCGCAAAGCAAACCTCACGGTTTTCCCGGCGGGAAAATACTGGTGCCTGGAGCCCAGTCCCGGTTGGAAACTGGATCCATTTTTGTAAGTTACATTTATTCCTTGTAAAGGACTCCGCCTGACATGCGCAATAACCGTCAATAGCCGATGACTCACGTGGTTGGTGACGTTAACACTTGCGTTATAAAGTCCAGGATGAAGATATCTGTGTTTCTTGAGAAAGATTTTTGTAGTGAAGTCGACCTTTTGGAAAAATCTACTAGAGCCGTCCCCGAAGTTAAAAAACGCAGATGCGTTGGAAGGAGGTGAGGCGTCAGTTGACAGATTCAAATAAAATGCGATGCTTTGTGAGAGACATCTCGATGGACCGAGAGAGAAAAGTTGAACTCCTTGTACAGGGTTCTCGACTGTTAACGGTCGCCGAGCTCCCACGTGACGAGAACTTACCGAGTTCCACAATCGTACAACGATGGAGTACTTTCCAGCCGTCAAGAAAACGTGTTTTATGATTGCCATGGTGACGTTCCTTATAACTACGTCTCTGGCATTGCATGAGTTGTTTTCCCCAATGACGCAATACCGTACTCGAGATCCCGACCACGTTAAAAGAAAGTCAAAGGTTTGGTTGACTCTGACGTAAATGTATTTGTTTACGATGGTAGCATTTCGGATTGGCTCATCAACATCTGCAAATATTTTTGCCGAGGATTCTCCGACAGTGTTCCGACAGGTTACAATCACAGTATAAGTGTCAGCTTCCTTGTACAGATGGTCAATTTGCGAGCTGGTAAGAGGGAACGATGTACTTAACGTATGACCATCTCCAAAATCCCAGTTACATCTGAACAGGTTTCCTTGGGTTATTCTCAGCTTGAAGAGTGACGGGGCACCAAGCACAGTAGGTACAACACTCAAACTAATATTCTTTATCAGAACGGCTCTTTGTACTACTATACTTGAATTGAACATCGTCCAGACGGAGCTCACGTGGTTATAACACGTGACATTCACACGGTATGTTCCTGGTTGGTGGTAGGTGTGCTCGATCGTCGGTTTCGAGCTGAACACGGATACAGTTGAATCACCGAAGTCATACTGACAAATGACGTGGGTCCCTCGTTCCAGTACTCTCTCAACTGTAATGTTTGCAGACGTGGCTACGTATATGATAGGTGATTGCGGTGTAAACGACAAGCAAACATGTAGACCACTTACTGGAACTTCGACCAAGGCATGACTGGTAACTGAGACATTTGGTCCGACTGGGCTAGACACGACCATTAAAACGGAGAAATTTCCAGGGGAGGAGTATACGTGCGAAACATTTCCGCCTAATTTGCCCGAAGTCATCCTGAAAAAAGCAACCGCTCCGTCGCCAAAATTGAAGGAGAACGAGATATTAGAGCCTGACATGCATTGCCACTCTATATAACTGGGATCACCAAGAACTGCAGGTCTGTTTGGCCGGATAAAACGGCAGCTTCTTATTGGATCCAAAATTTCAATCTTTGCAATAAGTGAATAGTTACTGACTGGATTTGTGGCTAACAAGGATATCGAGAACCAACCGGGACAGCTGTAGATATGTGTGATGCTGGAGTTGGACGAACTCATTTTAGTCCCATCACCGAAATCCCAAAGATAACTTGAGAGTGAGCCGTTATGATTCCCCGTTTTTATAGGAATTGTGGCGTTGGTGCGAAATAGGCGAGGAAATTTTAGTTTGAAGGGTGTGATCGGATAACTGACACTTATGGAGATTGGTTCAGTTACAGTCGACGTTAGCTGGTAAACACCAGAGTGAGAATATGCATGTGTAAGTTCAAAGTTAACAGGTTGTCTGACATAAGCACACAACGCATGACTGGCAAAGTGCATTTTGAGATGACTGTTACGCAAGAGCTTGGAGCCAAGATGACCAATTACAGGATATTCAGACATATGATACCTTTGAGATGCGTTGTCAACGTAGCTAAGTTGGCCTCCCATAGATGTCCATCCTATGACATCCAAAGGACGTACTGTGAGTTGTTTGCTGTGTGGTATGTTAAAGACATGATAACCAGGGCGGGTGATGTTCAAGACATCTTCAGCCAACAGTTTGTAATCAGAGGTTGGACTTGCAACTTCAGGTATCTCGGAACAGTTGTAAGTTGCACGCTGACCACCGCTCGCAGGCACACATTGCTTTAGAGACAAACACAATGAATACCCTGAATTGCAAGTAATCTTTTTGGTGCTGTTGCAACCGCTTTCGCCCGAAGTGCACGATTGATTTTGACAAGGATACCCTTGTGGCTGACAGAGAGGACGAAATACCTGAAATAAAATTAAAAAGCAAATAAACTGGGATACTGTTATTTAATAAGCTTGTCTCAAACTAAACAGATAAGTTCCACATCGTACTAAATTAGCGTTTTAAAACATATCATAAAGATGCAGAGGCAAAGTGTATTCCCTTTAGTCAAACCGTCAACCTTTTGGTCACGGGCTCGTTTCCTGTCGTGAGATCAGGAACGTTTTTTGAGAATTTTAGCGGGAAGAACATTTACAAATGCAATGTTTAATAAACGAGCATGAGCGCCTTATCCGGTTTAAAACACGAGGCGAGTGTCATAGACACGATAAATCACGAAACGCGAGTTTTTTAAACGGCTGCAAAGGCGAACTCTTTCAAACGTTCATTTATAAACTAATTTTGAAAGCTGATGTTGTCTGAGTAGCAAAAACCAACCACAAGTTAGTCGAAAATAGTAAAGGAGTCTATAGTAAGGTTCGTCAGGATCATGATCTTCTTGTGGCTTTTCTTCATGAGTAATTCATTTTAAATACATTAAATTTAAATGTATATTAAATCACAGTCACTGTATCTTTATTTTACCTGAACTCTGATTTTTCCAGGTTTCGAAGCTACTAACTCCCAGTGCGATATTTGCCCTTGTTCATAAACCACCACCGATACGAGAACAAACGTTCCGTTATTAAGACTGTCGTTTCCTGACAATTTTTGAAACTGTTTCACTTCTGCTCCAACTCGGTAATAAGGTCTATCTGGTTAAAGGAAAGTGAAAATATTAGATTTTTTTTCTAAAAAAATTGCCAATATAATACAGCAGTTAAGGGACGGTTATTTAAAGTGTGATTAATACTAAACTGTTTTGAGTTAATCGCTTGCTTTAGTTCCGTATTTTTTCACCGACCAGTCGAGTTTAAACCTCACAGCGTAAAGTTTTTTCAATCGACCCAAAATCTGTTGAAGATTTGAACTCTTTCCAGAGCAGTATGGCATAAGCTCGTGAATGAAGTATTCAACAGTAAATCGACTCACCAGCAACTGGGTCCAGAGGTTTTGTAATGGCTAATTTCCACGTTGTGATTGACGTAATCGATTGTTCGTTCTGACATATCAGATTAACTCACCGGAATGTTCAGGAAGTATTTTTAGATTAGGGAGCGAATCGAAACCAGGAATTGTACCTTTGAGATAACATTACATGCCTGAGGACGAATAATCGTATGCAACGACCTTCAGATATTTTAGTTCAGACAGGATGAAGCAATTAACATCGTAAAAATGTAAAAGTCGACGATTCTTAGCAGCAACTCACCGTATAATACACTTTCGGTTAATCCGTCTCCCCAAATAAATTTGACAAGATGAGTTCCCCTTCTCCACTGCCCTTTACAAATTAAATCTTCGCCGGGAAGAGATACTGTTGGACAGTTTATTTCAACATCCATGAAGTTATCGTCAACTTTTATCATCTTTACAACCGACGCACTGCTGGAAAATTTGTTTCTCGCCGTTACTCGAACCAAACGCTTTCCTTTCTCTTTAAAGACATATGATACTGAAGGAGACTTTGAAAAAGGTAAAACAGCTTCATCATCAACCTGAAATCTTAAGTTGAAAAGTATACAATTAAGTAAAATCTCTGTCTCCATCGCCATCGCTTTGTCTCTCTCTCTCTCTCCCTCTCTCCCTCACCTCTCTCTCTCCCTCTCCCTATCCCCCTCTTCCTCTCTCCCCTCTCCCCCCTCTCTCTCTCTCTCTTCCTCTCTCCCTCTCCCCCCCCCTCTCTCTCTCCCCTTCTCTCTCTCTCTCTCTTTCTCTCTCCCTCTCTCTCTCCCTCTCTCTCTCTTTCTCTCTCTTTCTCTCTCTTTCTCTCTCTCTCTCTCTCTCTCTCTCTCTCTCTCTCCCTCTCCCTTTCCCCCCCTCTCTCTCTCCCCTTCTCTCTCTCTCTCTCTCTCTCTCTCTCTCCCTCCCTCTCCCTTTCCCCCCCTCTCTCTCTCTCTCCCCTTCTCTCTCTCTCTCTCTCTCTCTTCCTCTCTCCCTCTCCCCCCCTCTCTCTCTCTCTCTCTCCCCTTCTCTCTCTCTCTCTCTCTCTTCCTCTCTCCCTCTCCCCCCCTCTCTCTCTCCCTCTCCCCCCCTCTCTCTCTCTCTCCCCTTCTCTCTCTCTCTCTCTCTCTCTCTCTCTCTCTCTCTCTCTCTCTCTCTCTCTCTCTCTCTCCCCCTCCCCTTTATATCCTTCCTCCACATATCCTTTAACCTATTTCGTCAAGGGAAACACTAGTAAGGAACGAAAAACGAGTGTTTTTTACATCAATACCTGAACTCCACTTCATCTTTTTCAATCACACTGGCATTGAACACAACAGTTGAGAATAACGAAGCTTCCTTGGGGATTTCTAATTCCAGTCCTCTGATTCCTTCTCGCAACTTGTACACACTGTGACGTAATATTCCAGCACAACTACCGTTAACGTCACCATCACGTGATCCTTGGCATTGCCTCATACAATACGAGTCATTGACCTTCAGAGTTTCATTTATTTCGTCACTACAAAAACATCCACTTCCTCTTTGTATGGCAGCGTATTTGTAACGGGAAGAGCACAGTAGCATACAGGTCAGCGGAGTAATGCGCGAGTAATCATAGTCACCAGGCGTGTGGCTGAAAGTGAGCCTATCAAAATCTTCATTAAAACATCCAACGTAACCTATATAAAGATTAACTGGTGAAGGAAAAGGCCTAATGGAATATCTTCTTTATGACATATTGTCAAATCTCGAATGAAACCGAGTTGTGTTGAAAAAGTAAAAAAGTTTCTTTCACAAACTACAGACCATTCGCGATAAAGTACATGCTTTGAACCCGGGAGAATCAATACTCGTTGTGGATGGTACATCAACTAGGTTAGTGTAGTCACGAACACTCTTCTTGAAGACTACACCAACCTGGACGATCTAAGATCCTTCACTTGTGCAACTCAGCTGAGGAGTAAGCAAGCAAGCAAGCAAGCAATCAAGCAAGCAAGCAAGCAAGCAAGCAAGCAAGCAAGCAAGCAACAGATCACATTATTGCACGGATCCGTAATGGACCCCAAGATACTGAGGACACTTGCACTACAACTATGCCACCAACATCCAATTTTACATGAGCGGGTGACCAAAAAACATTCAATCCTGGTTCAATATCGGGCCAGGTATAGTTAAAACTTACCACTTCCATTGACCTCAGCATGGCGATCAATGTATACTGCCTGCAAAATATAATTCGAAAAATCTTGAAACATTATAAAATCTTATAAAAATATTTTGCTGTTCCATACTAGGAGCAAAAAGTTTGGGAACAGCTGTAGTTTTTAAAGAAACTAGGAATTGTCAACCATAAGTAAGGAGAAAAATTCAACAACTCGTTTCCAGTAAAAGAACTGAAGTTTCGACAGAAAAGCTTCGTTGTCCGCCAATACCTACCAAGAGTACAAGACAAATTCTGTTTAAAACTGTGCGAGACATATTAGGATTGACAGCTCATCTCTTAGGGTAATACAAAATTTGTACTCGACACTACATCATGTTCCTACAAGTGACTGAACAACGACACAGGAGTTAGTACATACACATAGTACATACAGCTGTGCATACCGCCCAAGACTGAGCGATATCAGTCTGATAATAACTGTGATAGTGAAAGTTTTTAATTAGTTTTCGATAGATGATAATAATCAAAAAATCTTCCAAACAGCTGTTTTGAGTTGGGGGATATAAAGTAGACGTTATGAGGACGAGCGTCTCCAGGTATTTTATAATTTTAGGAAATTAAATCCTGTCTCCATCGATTAACGCATAAACCTGGCACGTTTATTACAAGTTATGCATACTACTAAAACCCTTCGTTTAGCTTTAATCCAACCACCTGACTGCAAGAAACCTCATAAAAAAATTTGAGAACTGCTTATTTCCGCAATGAAAGTTTCCTTAAGATGCTGGCAAGATTGACGCTAAGATGGACCTCGAACCGATTTAGGGGGCTTACGAAATTTGGAAGTTTTAAAGTTGTTACAAATCCATTTTCAGCACTGTGATGATATGCTTGAGACCCCCCCTCTTGCGAGGACTCGTGTTTTTCATCAGATCGAATATTTTGTTGTAAACTTCTATACCATATGGAGAACAACATGGGCGTACAATCACCGCTATCATTTACAAATGTTTTCTGTTTTTTTGTCACGAAGCTAAAGTACACAATACTGCAATACTTTCACAGATTGTTTCCAGACGAATAAATTGTTCGCTAACGCGCAGGAAAAAAGCTTAAAAAGTTACCACTCGATTAGAGGTCCCACGGAAACCCCTGAAATTTTAGCAGTAGTTTTAACTGGAAGGATCTATCAGTGCAACATACATGGGAAAGTATTACAAAGTCTCTGGCTTTATAATCCGTCATGGATATAGTTTCTTTTTCGCGGGTAAGTAATTTTCTCAAACTCATAAATAATTAATAAACAAAAAGCCAAGAAAATCAACACCATGGAGGAGACTTAAATAATTACTGACCTACATCGAAACCCACTGTTTTCACTCAGCATTAAATCAGCGAATGCAGCGACCAAAATTATGGAAGTCAAGTTTGTAAAAACTTGCTCGATGCATTCGCTGATATAATGCAGAGAAAACGTAATGGGTTTTGTAGAGGTCAGTAACTAGAATAGATAATTAGTGAGGCACACAGAGTTATTTGATATAATGCAAGCAGCTTCGACCTGCGTGCCTCAGTAATAATCAATTAAGTAAAACAGGGGTTTGTTTTAGAAGCGGGATAAAACACACGTAAAAAAACCTGGCTTCCTCTCATTTTCGTTACTGCTTCTCGGCGTTTTGAAATTGGAAGAACCATTACTCCAGTTTGAACTACTATACTATCTAAAACATTGAGATTGAAGATAAAGATCAAATGAACATTTACGTTGCTTTTGAGTGGCCGGTATAAATAATGTTGTTTTTTTCCTTATCATTTTAATAATAGCTTAATTACCAAAAAAGATTAATTTCCGTCTAATTCTGCGAGATTGCTGCTACTTTTGTTTTTGTGAATTTAGTTAAAATTTCGGCGTAGAACAGAAAATGCGTGAGTGTTTTTTGGCGGAAAGTGCGACGCGAATTGTGATAACCAGACAGCTAACACTAAAGAAGGTAAACCAAGACCTCCATTATACAATACTCATTGAAAAAAAGTAGACATTTATTACGCGTCACATGTCATTTGTAAACACAAACTACTCCAAGTGCACCGGCATTTTCCTAAAAAGATATATTTCATGAAAAAGAAACATGCAAAAAATCAATACAACATAAAGGTGTGCTATACCGAGCATATTTTACGCTACGGGGCCCACAACAATATTGCGAGTGAAAAACAGAGTGTAACACTCCACGCTGGCAACGAGTCTAGCATTGTTTTTGTTGAGGAAATCACTGCGTAAAGTTGAATTAAATTCTACACTGAACAATCTTTTAGCATGGTCATCCCTTGGGGGGGGGGGGGGGTCACAAGAATATCAGTTGTGTCCCCTAAAATTTGTTAACAAAATATTTAGGACACAATTCAGGTAGTTTTTCGACTTTTTGACCTCCCAGCCCAAACAAAAAGTACTTGATATATGTTGTAGATGTGAGAGCTTGGAGACGTCTGAGATGATCGATGAACGTACGTCAAGCCCTAACCTTGGAAAAACGATTTCTGAGCCCCAGACGGGGATCGAACTCGCAACCTTCTGATGAACAGTGAGATGACCACCTGAGCTCACCATCTGAGTCTTGGTCTCGCTGGCGGGTTTGATCCCCGTCTGGGGCTCAGAAATCGTTTTTCTGAGGTTAGGACTTGGCGAACGTTCATCGATCATCTAAGAAAAAGTGCTTGCTGCGAGGTTCGTTGCTGGTGAGATGTTACACTCGGTTTTTGCCCGGCAATTTTGTTTCCCTAAAAAATTGCTAATGTTTTTGGCTAACTAGTGTAATAAATGTAACGTAAAAGAGCAAGAAAACAAAACGACGCAGAATTTCTTTCCAAACAAATACTGAAGCAAACATTGTCAACCTCTCCACCGAATGAAGTTCTTTTACATTTGTTTTTTTGAGTGTTCATGGTGTATTTTTTGCATCACGTAAGGAGGTAACATTTAAAATTACAAATACATCCACTGTACTTTGCAAAGACGAACACAACCAATATTTCCATGCAGCATCCCGTCCACAACAGCTACATTGTGTCGGTTACTACAACCAAAAAGATGTGGCATGGAAGCCAAGTTTAAAGCTTCTATCTTTGTCGCTAATCGAAGGATACAATTTTCTGAGAGAAAAAGATAGCTATCGTACCGCCAGACTGGACCAGAAAACTTATCCTTTGATTTATATCGAGCAATATTTCCATGTCACCTAGCAACAAGATGTCCGCTATAGTCAACCAATTCTCCCTTTCGCAAGCATTCTTCAATCCAAGATGAGTAAACGATAACTGTGTTCCTAAACGTCAGATCATCGGCACCCTTGAACAAATCAAGAAAAACTAATCAAATAAGCCAGTAAAATTTCGAGAGCTTGACTTACTGGTTAAAAACTGCACTTTTAAATCGTAACTACTAGAAAGTTATCTGTCATTCGACCAAAATAAGCGCAAGCTGTTTACAAATAGCTAAAACTGTGCCTTGCAGAAATGTTTGTGATAAAATCATGATTACTTTTACATAGGCCAAGAGGTGCAACAGATCAGCTGTCGATATTATTGGAACAAAATTTTAGCTTGGTGTCACACGTTAGAGAAAACTTTTTTTCGTTTGGTAGTAAATAAATGTTGACTAAATACCATACCTCAGTGGTACTGCTTGAACAAATAACGTGAGTGGTAGCTGAAGTGAAGTACTTTTCAACCTCGCCGTCATAACTGACCCGAATTAAAGAAACTTAGCGAAACCACAAATTTAAAACTTTTGCTAAAAATTGTGGTCAGAAAATATATATACATTTCAGCTATACTTTTTATAATTTTATGTATTTTAGTAGCAACAAATTTCGACAAGTTTGTCTTAATTGTTGTTAAGAGGCTCCTAAGCTTTTTGGGCCCAGTCTACCGCCCCAATGGCGCCTGTTAAAACCCGACCCTGGTACTTAATCCCGAAGTTGTACTTCTCACATAAAGTTTGCTTTATAATCACACTCTCAATTTCCGTTGTTTATGATACAATACATCCATACACTTTAATTAACATAAAGATGAAAGGATACGCGATGATATACCGACTAAGCTTTCTTTTCTCTTCTTCGGGTATTTCTCGGAAATATACGTTTATTCCAGAAAAGATATTCGGCAACGACGGTATCTTTCGTTTTCCTACTTTTTCACTCAATGTGCTCGACATAGGTGAATAATCTTTTGACGTAGATGGAACTGACTGCGCGCCTTTTCTCGTGAAATAGTATCTGAGATGTAAAGTTATGGAATTTTAAGAAACAGGAGATAGATATATCACTAGGTTTTGGATGTAAACTCGTTAAAACGTTGACACGACATCTAACGTGTTTGATGAACGATACGCTCACTTTGTTCAACTTGTACGCCTTTAGCTCAGAGGTGTCTGTCGGAAGAATAACCACAAACAATCAAAAGATAGACTTGCGATCATTTATACACGCATAATAAGGTTTACATCACCATCGCGTGTGTGTGCGTTCGTGTGCGTTCAGATTCGATTCAAATCATACCAATATTGCTATTAAGAAAACTATAGTTCTTCCGACAATCACTATGTTTATGATGTGTAAAGAACTGAGTGCTTGTCTGAGCGACATCGTCAGTGTTTCTTTGGTTTTTATTACTTGAGTCGCGTTCTTTTTACAGTTAACATCTTTGTTTAGGTTATTGTTGCATTTACCGACAAGCTTCTTTGACTAATTTGTGTTTCCTTTCTCTCTTCCCATCTTATCAGCTCAATGTAAATGATAATGATAATAATGATAATGATATTGATAATGATATTGATAATGATGGTAACGGTAATGGTTTTAAGAACGATAGTGTTAGTAATAATTACAGTTTAGTGATGATATTTAACGCTCTTGTTGTCGACAATGATAATGATAATTTTGATGATGATGATGATGATGATGATGATGGTGATGTTAAGAACAATAATACTGGTGACAGTCAGAGCGATACTAGTGATGATGACGAGCACGACAGTAATCAAACTTATGATCACAATAAAAAGATAAGATAAAAATAAAGATAAAAAAAAGATTATCGACAACTTTAATAATACCACCAACATTTCCAACAAGAACACAATGGTGCAGGTAAAGCTTTGCAATAGCACCTAATTTCCGACAAGGATACACATATGTTGGCGTTTTTTTAGAGGCGATATGTTTCTTAATAAGTCGTTCCATTCCGTACCAGTTAAAGCTGGGAGTAGCATAACCAATCCGAGGGAGATGCACGCTCGCTAATTAAGGTACAAACCCAGGTGTGGTAAATGGAAACATATACACATTTTAAGGTGTTTAAAGTGCTGTTCACGCGGGCCATTCTTCTTGCGATTTTGCTCATCCTGAAGCACGCGAATGAGTAAACTCACCAAAGTATTGAACCGTATAATTCAGGTATAACTTTGCACAGATGATCCGTAAATCAATCCGCTAGATCGCATATGTCAGTAGGCTAAAAATCGCAGCAAAAATGGCCCGTGTAAACAGCCCTTAAGTTGTACTTCAGTGTTCAGACACAATACCGTTCATTTCTACAGCTGCTTGGTGTACTCTCCTCAATCCCTCACTCAGAGCAGCCATGTTTATTGAGGATACTCGTTGGTGTCGATCTCTGCTCTGAGCAATAATCAATGCCACCTCAACAAAGAACAAAAAACAAGTGAAATAATCTGTGGACATTCTCACAGAAAGGGAATTTGGTCTCCTGGTTACTGCAATTGTCGATGAGGTGCAGAACTGTTTCGATAATAGTGTAGCTACGGCCATAAATTATAATCTTTAATTTCGCGCCATTTCTACCAAACTCGCGTTGGCTCGTGGTATTGTTTTTATCCTTCATTGCTTAGCGGTGTTGTGTTGTGTTGAGTGCGACAAGATTTGTTTAAAATCGTCTAAATCATAACTCAACCAAGAGGCTCATTGTTTGGGTCAGATATGTAAGTATTACGTATATATATGTGACACTTTTTTTAATGTTTGTGATTAGGAACTTAAAGTTTATTTGTATCTATGTTTAGTTGACGTGAATCACAATATAGTTGAATGAATTGACTTGTCTGTCTTGTCGATTCTCTGTACGTGCTTCTCAGTAAATTATCAATCTAGCAGTAAAGCGACAACTTTCATCCACACTCAAAGACGAGAGTCGCGACGTTACAAACAGTTTGGTCCAATAGCTGGTCTGCGGTTTTCAAGCAATGGACGAGATGTTGATATATTCGCCATAAAATCAAGCAAATAGGAGGACGTTCGCTACTTCGTAAGTATCGTTAAATATAAGTAAACATGGCTTTTGTGATTCAAATCTATCTGAACGTTAATCTATATGATCTTGATACTGTATGAAAGCGTGAAAGAAATTTTAAAAATACTACACACGCACACACGGACTTACACACATACAGGTACACACTTATCAAAATACTTAAACAAATAAACTATGCATGAATAAGTTCTTATAGTAAATAAACGAAGAAATAACTCAATAAATAAATAAATGGACAAATTGACGGACGGACGGACAGATCGATGGATGCACGGATAGACGGACGGACGAACGGACTGACGGATATATGGATAGACGGATATATGGATAGACGGACGGACGGATGCATGGATAGATGGATGGATGGACGGACGGATATACGGGGTGGACGGATATACGGATAGACGGATCGACGGACACGGTACGGGCAGACAATCTTCTAGTTATGGTAAACTTACAAAATCTTTTGCTTTTTCATTTTCTCCTGCGACGAGGGGGATGAGATGGGTATCTCCTAAATTCAGATCTATGAAACGAGAGTTTGGTTATGTTACTTTCTTTTGCTTTCACAAGCTCTGCTCCATGTCACTTTGTGCGATGATTTTGGTTTTTTAAGCGTAACGGCCACGCACATTTATTTTCAAACGTAGGATTTGAATTATCGTAGTTGATCTTTGACTCAAAGGTGTCTTCTTCTCGCAAATTAAGCCTTCTTTAGAAAGCCGATGTAAAATCCTCCGTTGTAATTAGCATAAAGGTGTAGATAGCCTCACTTGGGGGTAAACGGTAAATGTCTCCCTTAATAATAGTAAAATTTCGAAATGTACAGACCAAGTCAGTTGAATCTCATGAACTAAGGCTAAGACACGGCACTTGGTCATAAGAACTTAATATGCCACTTTCCTTACCATTCATTCTGCCAGCCATTTCATAACAACTTTCCGGTTTGGATGAGCGTTTAGACACAGCAGAAAACAAGCCACCAGTACCCCACTTACCCGAGTTATCTATAAAGGTAATAGTAGTTTTTTCTTATTTTGTCATTTTTTGTTGTTCTGTTTTCCGTTATTTCATTCCTTCATTCACAATTTACTTCTGTTGCTGACATTCTCATTTTTTACTACTTCCTCTACCTTACTTTATTTTCCCATTAATTTCCATCCTCTTTCGTCAAAACAAAATATTTACCAACACAATGAACAATAATGGCATTTCGGCCTCCAGTCTTCAAGGGGTTTGTAACGTCACCAATCACATATTTTATTTCTCGGCCTTCTGCTTCTTCCTGTTCTTCGTCCTCAACGGCGAGTTCACCTTCCTCGGCCGTTTCCTCTTTAAGACTGACATTTAACGACGTATAATCATTGTCTAACCAAAGCTTTTTCCTGACAAAACCGACAGAATTAAAATGTTATAACCATAAATCGAATCATGCCTATTAAATATCAAATGATTCGTGCAAGATAACAAGACTATTAAATACAAAACATACATTTTTTGTTTCCTTTTTTCTGCCTTTTCTTTTTCTTCTTGTTCTTTGAGTTTTGCTTTCCTAGCCATTGCTTCCTCGCGCTACAACGTTAAAACATGGAAATAAATGAATTTAAATACTTTCGATAAATCGTATAAAAAAGGTTCACCTTGCCAAAACTGGGATGACATGAAGATTTTGACTCGACACTTAGTCGGCTCAAGGGGTATCACAATGGAGTTGGCCAAAAACAGACTGCTGGAATATGTTTGGAGTTATATTTGGTCACTGTATAATACTCGTGAAGGCGTAACGATACCAAGGCTTCGAGCACTTTGACTTGTTCTGGAGAACGTACCGCCTTTACCAGTTTAAACTTTTCAGGGTGCGAACTATCTCATCTAAAATCCATTTGGTTCCATCCGCAGCGGAAGTCGGGTACTATAATAGAGATTTAAGTGAAGAACACTCGACTGCAATACTCCCTACACGAATCTTCTCGACTAAGCTTAACAAAAAAATTCTCGAATCGAAGTCCTAAACAAAAGTTCACTACCTGATATTGGAAAATTACATTCAGTGTTTTTCAAGTCATAGAATGTAGAATTTGCGAAAAGAAAAGTCGAAGAATTGAGGTTTGGTTTCGTCATTTGCCCAGACAAACAACTAACCTTAAGTTTTCGCTCTTCTAACTCTTCAGGTGTAAATTCTCTTCTTTTTCTAAAAGCTCCCTCAGGTAATAGACTCATCAAGGGCTGTTAAGTGAAAGGTAAATTGATATTTACTTTGTGAGTGGAAGTGAAGGGATACGTAGGAGACTACGACAGAATAAGACAAAGTGGGATTAAAAGAGATACAAGGAAACAACAGTAGGAAATGGAATATGTGATAATAGTACGGATAGTTAACGTCCTGAATGTTCTCTTCCAAACACGCTGTCGAGTGAATAATATGATAGCTGTCTTCACTGGAACACAGGAAAGTACCAGTGTACAACCCTAAGTTACTGGACTAAAAATGAAAATTTCGCAGAGTGTGATAAATTTGGACAAAAGAGAACATACGCCATACCTGTCCCTTCCGCCGGGATCCTCGCTCAGTTGTTTCTACATTTGCTAGATCTAAAAGAAATTTTAACGGATCAAAATTCTATTTTTCCTTAAATACAGTATCAGGTGGATCAATCTCACCTTTAAGGCATTTATCAAAGGCAGTTTTGTCGGCTTCTGTGGTTTCTCTTGAATAGTCACGTCCTTCGTAAACATACATGTTACCTACAACAACAAAACAAATAAACGAGTCGTCGTTGAACTTCATTCTTGTCCAACCTCAACACGAAAAACTCTTCTGAGTTAACTGAGATTAATGTACATTTACGGTCTTTCAAATCAATTGCAAACCAATACCCCATGCAAATACTACAAAGATAAAAAGTTCTTACATCTTTAATCTAGTATGACAAAGGTTTGACCGTAAGGCTGCTCTGACGAGATCAGGCAGGGGATTCAATGTAAAGCAAGCCAGTAACACGCATTCCCAACAACTCGTTATATGAAGACGGCGAAAATAATTACGAACTATAAAACGTACATTCTGTTAATTCCTCTTCTGCCTCTTGAGCTAAACTACTTTCCTTTCTTGTTGTCCACTCTCCGTCACGTGTGGAACCTAAAATTCTTTTGAAAAGTACTTTCGTTATGAAGATATTGGCGAAAAAAGCGAAACAGGCTAAACCGCTAAAACGCATTCTTACATTTTATACTTTTTGAAAAGTTATCGACACTACCTGGTAAGGTCTTCATCTGTTAATTCACTAAAAAAGGTAGTAAAAAAGTAAACATACAGTTCTTTGCTGTGAACATTTAACTTAAAGTTTACAGCAAAAACTGTGGATGAAATACCTTTCGTCAGACTGGGTAAGCTTATCAAAGCCAAACTTTAGCAAATCTGCAAGCTTAAAAAATACGTAATATGCATTGAAACTAGTTAAAAGCTTGGGATAACGAAACTAATGTTCGACAAAAAAATGACTTTTTCACATTCAGTCTAGCGCCTTCACTAAAATGCCATAAGCTAATATTCTGTTTCTATGTGAGGCGGTTGAAGGAAATCAGCATTCTTAATCTTCAGAATTGTTAATCCTAAAATGAACTATCCACGTCAGAACTACTATACCTCGGCTTTGTTCGAAGTCACCAAACTGGATGATCCATGTGAGAACTGGAAAAATTGTTGAAAACAGTGAAATGAAAGTTATTGAATGGAACTACAGGAGCTGAAATGATGCATAAAGAGGAATATCTGACCTTTCCCCCTTCAACCACGGCGGTTGTCAATTTTAACTTCTCTTGTGCACGTTTAAAAAAAATCTCATCCACCGTACTTCGAGCAAGCAACCGTATAACGCGAACTTCCCTGAAAGAAAATACAAAATAAATTTAAAAGATACTGTGACAGGCAAGGAGGAACATAAATGTGAAGAAAATTTGGGCGAATGAAAAACCGAACGAAAGGCTGCTGGTAAAAGAAGTAACCTAACAGAAAAACAAAAAGGAATGGAGGAAGGATGGAAGGAAAGAAAGAAAGAAAGAAAGAAAGAAAGAAAGAAAGGAAGAAGGAAAGGAAGAAAGAAAGAAAGAAAAAGAAAAAAGAAAGAAAGAAAAAAGAAAGAAGGAAAGAATAAAAGAAAGGAAAGAAAAAGAAAGAAAGAAATAAAGAGAGGAATAAAGAAAGGAAGAAAGAAAGAAATAAAGAAGGAAGGAAGGAATGAAGGAAAGAAAGAAATAGAGAAAGAAAGAATGAAGGAAGGAAATAAGGAAGAACGAAAGAAAGACAAACATATATACAAAGAGGCAAGAAGTAGGAAAAAAATAAGCGATTTCTTTACACAGGACCTTAAAATCGCTTAAAAAAAACACTGAGTTCCCACTGATGTACCTCGTCTGGCCAATACGATGAGCACGAGCTGCAGCCTGAAGATCATTTTGAGGATTGAAATCACTGTCAACAAATATGACGGTATCCGCTGACACAAGGTTGAGACCAACCCCGCCTGAGAGACAAGAACTGCTTTACAATTCTGAAAATGATTTCATGCGGGTTATTCGCTAGTTTTCTATCAGTTTGATGTTACAGAGCTAATAAATAGAACAAAGAACGAAAACAAAAAGAACGCAAAGTTATTGCTGCTAATTTCACTCAAACCACACACTTATATTCCTGAATCCTTTCGCTTATTCCGGGAATACATAAGCCAGGTTTTAAAATCCGTAAGTGCGATCAACAATGGGAAACCTCTCCACACGCCACGAAAATTCCCTTGCACCGCAAAAAATACGCAGTTAAGAATAAAATCCTCACGTTATAGGAAGAATGGCAACGTCTATGTAGGGGATATGTTAACTACTTACCAGCACGGGTACTGAGAAGAAATATAAATGCATCTTCAGTTTCATTAAAGTTCTTAATCACCAGATATCTTTCCTCTCCTCTAACGGAACCGTCAAGCCTTTCGTAAGGGTAACCTAAACCAAGTATAGGAAGCACGTTGTGAGTTTTTCTACACAATCAGAAATCTAACAGGATTATTGAAGGAAGCTTTCGATTCCACTAGTTGCTATCAAATGGTAACAATGCCATTTATTACATGGCTAAGTCCGTTAAGCGATCTCAATGTAAAGTGACGCAAGCTGATTGGCTGCCTAGTTTTGGCGGGAAAATTTCCAAGTTGACTTGAAGACAAACCAAGAAGATTAAGGTACGTTTTACAGAGGATTAGCAACAAATTGCTTATGACCAGGTTCAATCTTTTCTTCGATGACTTTAAGCATAAAGCTAGACAAACGGACAAAAAATGATGGTCTGGCCATACATTTAACGGATGATTTCTACTCCTTTCACTTTTTGTGTCCTGCAGTGCTTACCTCTGAAGCCCAGGTAGTCTTGGATAATATCTAACATTGTGGTCATCTGAGAAAAGAGCAAAACCTTGTGGTTTCTAAAATCAAAAAAGAAAATCTAGAATTAAACAGGGAGACCTTTAAAATGTTTTGGCAAAAATACATGGCAGTTTTTAAACAAACCCATGAGTTATGAGGGTTAAAACACGTTAGCAAAGGTATGACCAGTTCGAATGTTTAAAATGAGAACTAATTCTGCAGAGACACTTAGTTTCAAGTTCTGCAAGGGTCCAGTCATATCATATGCTCATCGCATGCAATGGTTCGTCCTGGTGTATCCAACGTTGTTTCAAGCGCACAACTCTTGCTTACGATTTGCTGGTTAATGTAGCAATATATTTTGAAGACTTTAGTGAGTTAAATCACATACATCACAACGACCAATCATACACGTCAATCGAATGCTGTGTATGGGGCTTAAGTGCTACAATTAAACACAATGACAGAAGGCGAGAAAAGACTCGGAATACCTTTTCTTCAAAAATCTCAACAGCTGATCGATAACTTGAAGTTTTCCTTTGAAGTAATGAGAAGAGAGTAAAACTGTGATTTATTCTCAAAATTCATGTCAATGTACAGCAGTAGGCCTTGTGTCTTCGAGTTACAATTCGCGCCAACTACAAAGCCAATTTTCCCACTTTAGCGGTATCAAAACGTAGCGCAATGGATCACTGAGCATGCGCAGTCGTCACGATTATTGCATGAGTCGGGTAATGCGCATGCTCTTCAATACGCTCTGCTTCGTTTTGCAACTCTACTTCTGAAGTGGTCAAAGGCCTCAAAACTATCCACCAATTGACCTGTTTAGCTATGTATGTAAAGTGGCCGCTTCAGACCACGCCAAGTTTTATTTCTTTATCATTCTATTCAATGTGCTATGACGCCTATCTCAATGTCGTCAAATTCCGAAGATATTTAAATGACTGTATTACTGTTCACCTTAAGGAATGAAAAGAAACGTGTTCAAGCTCACCACTTGCTTCAACAAGATGTTCACCAAGGGTAAAAGGTTCCGGCTCAGCACCTGGGGAAAATAATGGACGACAGTGAGTTTGTAAATTGGTAAATTTAAGATGACTGCAGCTGAAAACTGACAGAATTGTCATTGGATGTTAAGTTATGTTTAACTTACCATTAAACAGATATGGATGGTTGGCACATTTTCGAAGTTGCATAAGAATATTCAATAACCGAGTTCTGTTACCACTGTCGTCTTTAAACGCACCTTAAGAAGCAAAATTGTATTTACGATTACAGTTAATGTTTCGAGATTTATTAGTTAGTGCATACGATACGAAAATGTTTGTCTTGTACAGGCATAGTATTAACGCAAAACATTCACAATGACCCTGAATTACAGACGTATTGCGCGTAGTTTACAGATATATCCACCAATCCAACCAGTACACATTTGTAATTTTCGTTATCCACCTAAGTCTCGGCAGCTCATTGCTTAGAACGCCTCACGAGTCATCAGAAGGTTACGGGTTCGATCCTCATATGGGGCTCAGAAATCGTTCTTATTATAGGTACAAGCTTAACGAACGTTCAAATATCGTCCATTATAACTTCCAACCCTGCTCAGCTCATGTCTGCAAGTGAGCCTCAAATCACATTCACCTGTTAACTGTTAACTCACCGTACCGTAATCTTTTAATAACAGAGCTTTGTAGTACTTCTTTTGAAGTTCAGACATCCCTGTAAACAAAACAACCTACACACGCAAAAAGGCAGAGTATATCAATGCATAAAATCGCTTTTAAACATTGTTGTAATAAAATCAATCAATCAATCAATCAATCAATCAATCAATAAATCAGTCAATAAATAAACGTACAAACGAAATTAGCCACACTATCTCGCCATACTCCGAACTATACTAAAAAGTTCCAAATTATCAAGAGCAAAACACTTACCTCTGATTTTTTTGGTAAATCCAGATGTACCTAAAATATTCAGTACTCCTTCATTTAATGATTCAAGGAAAGTTAAGATACCAACGACGACTAATACTTTACCTCAGATTTCACTCTTCGTAATAAAAAAGGTTGTAAAAGACGTTGAAGCTTTAAGGATTCTATAAAAAACACAAAAGGTCCTTGTAAAATGTAGAAGCTTTGATCTAAGGTCTGTACTGCTTTCTGGAAAACGGAACACCTAAACAGGTTTAAGTCTCACTAAAACCCATCCACATTTGTCTGGTTTAGGCCATCTTGCAATGCCCAACTGAACACAAGTAATTTTACTCGAGTATAAAATATTCCATCATCATGAATAGTCGGTAAAAGTGCGAATACAAATGACTAAGGTTGTTCACATGCACTCTCACCACTGTGGCTAGGGTTCGATTCTGGCTCCATGCAGTTATCTGATTAAAGTTATCTTGGTCACATGTGAGAAGAGTGTTGTCCAGTTTGACTCTACCAAACATCGCAGGTTTTCTCCGGGTACTCCAGTTTCCTCCTGTAGTAACACTGCACCCATGAGGGGCGGCCCTTACTAGACCTCTAGGGAGAGCAGCCTAGGTAGCTGATAGGGTTATCCAGTATAAATAAAGGTACTAAGGTAGCCAGTTTTAAAGTACGTCGGCTTCAGTCGGTTGAACCAATGGGACAGATTGACCCGACCAGCAATCGGCTACTGTCGTATGGTATGCCGTGCGGCACGGCCACTGACTGCATCTTTGCGCAAATTTCACGTTACTTCGAGAAATGAAAAACGTACGTAAGAGAAGCATTTTCACACATGAAATACATACGAAATACCCGATTCACTTCGTATAGTGTCTAATCAAGAATACTTTACTTGTCCACACAAACATCCCAACACGCGCACAATCTGAGTTTAGATAAGCTTGGAGTGATTGCACCGCGAGATCCGTGCAATCCAATACGCCTCAAATGGACGAGGCGGTAGAAATAAACTGATTGAGAAGTGTGGTGTATAAACGGACAATCTCTTCAGCCTTTACCTTGTTGTAAGTTGGTCACATCACTAAAGTTTGTCAAAAATTGATCCAGAGAGGTAACGGGAAATATTTTGGGAGCCACAAACGATAACAATGAGTATAGCTGGAAATTTAACACGATTAAAAATTAGAAGATGAGATGTTGAAACATAATGATTGAGTTATAAATAGTTACACTAGAAAAAAAAACAAACCAAAAAACCAAAAAACCAAAAAAAAAAACCCAACAAACAAACGGGAACACAGCAAGCTGAATAAAGCGAAAATAAAAAGAAATAAACAAAATTCACCTCGCTAAGCTTGTTTTGTATTGGTGTTCCAGTAAGTAACACAGCAATTTTGTGATCAAACTAAAAAGAACAGGAAAATTATGTGGTTCAAAAGTTTGCTCAAGATTTGTTCTTTGGGTATTTATAACTTTTATAAATTGTTCCTTATGAAGCACCTCAACTCTAAAATGCAAAATAAAGCTGTCAAATGAAAGAGTCATTGGCTATATCAAAAAATCGTTTTGGCTATCTTGAGGACATCTTGTAAAACATATTACAGAGAAAACTATATAATATCAAATAAACTATATATATATATATATATATATGCTACACTGTAATATACAAAATGCCTGTCAAGACAATGATAATAATGATAATAATAAAATAACATATTGGTAAATAAATATAATAAAGACACTTAAAGGTAAAAATCTTCCTAGGAGTCAATCTCCTACCTCCCATTCCAAGGAAGCAAAACTTCCTTTTTATTTTGGCCACTTTCAGAAATCCTGGTTGTACTCTTGGTTTGTACAAGTTAACAATTTTGAAATGACCTACACAAAACTATGTCCTGTTTTTTTTTTATTAATAGCATAACAGTATTTCAAAGTAACTTCACCCTTTTGTGGTCATTGTGACCATAATTTCAAGCAAAAAGAACATCTGTATATTGATTATCTAATCTAAGATCTAACATCACCTGAATTAATTCTTGATAAAGTACTGACAGATGATTTTTCAAACGATGTGCTTCATCCACAACAAGGACTTCCCATGAAAAACTATTGGACAGTATAAGTACCATTGCATTAAAACAACCTCAACTTTATAAACTCAAATATCATTGTTTAAATGGCAATAGGGACAATATTATAGGGGATTGATGAAATGGGGGTAATGTGATACTCTTTTTTTGTGATTTTTTTAAGAAAATCATGCATTCTTGGAGGTACTCTAACTGTGATAGGAGAATGCATTTTAGGAGTCTTTATTTCCCATCTAAATTAATCCCTGTATTGCAGTGGCAGATAAAGTGGTTAACACAATGGTGATGTAAATTGGAAAAACTATTGAAGGGTCCACAAGAAAATTTAATAGTATTTCCAAAAAAATTTGGATGCAGCAATCTCTTTCCCTTACTTTTTTAGATAGCTTGATTCTTTTACACACATCTAAAAATAATGAACAGTGTAATCACCATGAATGTGATTGTTATTCAGTTCTATTTGAAACTTATAAATTCTTTGAAACAAATTTGCTATTTGCATTGCCTAAAATTATTCAAGTAAGATATCATACCTCGTATGTAGTGATAATTACATGGGTTTGTTGATTACTGGTTAGGTTCTGAAAAATGTAGTTGATTTTTTTTATCATCAGGTACATGTTTAAGAACTTCACCTAAAAAAATGCTTAGAAGAATGTAATTTTAAAGTTAAGTTTAGATATAAGAGATTTTGGTGTGATAGACATACAGCATCATTAGTTTAAATATACAAAATGAAGAAAAATATGTTGACATACTTTGCATGGGAATCTTTCTTTGAGTTGTGCTCTTTTTTCTTTATCACCAGTAAAGCAAAGAAAACTAAGACTTGGGGCAAATCTTTTAATATATAAAGGAAAAAATAGTTGAGACATCAACATATAATATGAGATGGATGATAAAGCAAATGAACAAACAAATATATAACTATACATGCACAAATCTGCATATGTATGTACTTCCATGGACACATACATACATGCGTACTTACATATATATACATACATATACATAAATATACAGTGTACATACATACATACATATATACATATACATACATATATACATACATGTATATGCATACATATATATATATATATATATATATATATATATATAAACCAAAGGTGAGGACCAGAAAGGTTGCAGTGTTGGTTTGAAAATGAAGAGCACTCAATACCATACCAGTAGAGCGAATAAAGAAGTAAAATAGACAAAATTTTTTGCTGTCGCTACTCTGAGTTTCACGCACTCAGGCAATATATATGTATGATACATATATGTATGATACATATATAGATACATATATTGATACATATATATATTGATACTTGTATATATATATATATATATATATATATACAAGTAGAGTTTATTATAAGCCAATAATCAAGAGAAATTTTACATGGATGAGACCTAATTTAACTTAAATATTCAGTATGATATTATGGTTGCTCTTGCTGACCATTATCTTAAATTAATTTTTAGTTATCATTCAATTACAGTAAAAATGCTATATGATTGGCCTTAATTGAACTATCCAAAACTTTTACCAAATGCAACCAACATACCTTGAAAACTCAGTCTGCCAGTTCCCAATGACAGAAAGTGGACATATTACAAGGTATGGTTTATTTGTCATACCAGTCCATTTAATGTGTAATAACAAAGAAATAATCTGCAAGGAAACAAATTCTGATTAATTTATTGGAATGAAACAGTTCACGTGAAACTGTATATTGGGATTTTAGTATAAAGTACAGTTTATCAAATCTGCGAACAAATCAGACAATCGTGGCCTCAGTAACAACTAAACCCTAACCTTAACCCTAACCCTAAACAGTCAGAGGTTTGTCAGGTTAGCTAAACTGCACTCCAGTCCATTTTAAAAACAACTGCTGGATCAAAATAGTTATTTAAAAGTTTCAAGCCTTGCAAGCAAAATTTGTGAGGATGCACAGGCAGTTGTTTCTGGGAGGGCTACGCAGACCAGCACCCCCGTCCCGTAGGGGCTGGCTAGACCACACCTTATGTTTATCAATCACAACAAACCTGGACTGTCTTTCCTAGACCCATTTCATCCCCTAAAATGCAGCCATTTCCGTTCAAAAAGCATTGGTACAACCATTGCACTCCCCGTAGTTGATAGTCACGCAAAATAACTCCCGTTAAGCCAGCGTTTGAAAGCTGCTGCTGTGAGATGTTCGGTAAATCTTTTTTCTGTTTCAAAAGCGTCTCGACCCGTGTTGTAATCCCTTCCATTAATTCTTCTTCGCAAGTGCTTCTAGTGGTATGAACAATAAAAACTGAGCTTGCAACCGAATTCCTGATTGGCTTGGAGAAGTTTCAGTGTTCTATTGCAGCCACTTGTTAGAGAAAAACAGAAAAACATCACAATTTGTGTCAGCATAAATGACAGAAGTTCCAAGTTACTATCCAGAAAAAATTTTTCCGCTATATTCCACTTTCTCAAATATAAAGCGAGCACATCGCTTCCACCCTAGCCTTTTCTAAAATATATTTTGCTTAAAACTCTTTTCCTGTGCAATAATTATTTGCAATATTATCCAAAGATCACAAGTCTCCACATGTTATGTGTATATCATTTAGTATAACGTGATGATGTTTAGTAACTTTCCATATTTCCGGTAATCCGCCCGGCTGAGCGAGATGTTACGGCAGATCCCGATCGTTATATTTCGAAAACGCTCGTTTAATCATCGTAAAATTCTATTCTCACAGCATACGTTTCCTTGGCGCTGGAAAATTTGAAAACAAAAATAGTCATGCTAACAAACCTCTGTATTTTCTTTGAGTAGATTTTCGATTTGGTTTTCTGGGGAGCAGAAGGACAGCTTGCCGACGCCTACTCGTTATGCCAACGAGAAGGGCCAGCTGAAAGGGAAGCGAAGCCACAGTGACGTCGATCACACTATGATATGCAAATATTGCCTCTTACCAAACAGATCAAATCAGATCTTTATTAGAACATGAACGAAGCTCGTCTTGGAATCAAAAAGAAGTGAAACAGTGACAAAGAAAGTCTACTCATTACAGGACGGAAGGGAAGACGAATCGACGAGTTCAAAGCGATCCTTCGCCTTGTCTGCCTGAAATCGCTTCAAGCTGAAACGGCTTCGCAGAAGTAAGTACAACGATATGGAAACTAAGTGGATTCTTGTTTGCGTCTTTAAACCATTTTCCTGTCGTCGTTCGAGATATTTTGGAGTACGGTTAAGGTAGTTCTAAAGATCGGTTGATTAGAAAAGATGATAACCTGATATACATTTTGTCATCTTAAGAACACCCTATTGAATGAAAACCGTCGGAGAAGTTTAGGCAGTCTGTGTTTACGAAATACGGGTACGATTTGAAACTGCTTCAGCGAAACCATCACGGATAGACATCGATCACATCGGATACCAGTTAGAAATGGACTAAACTATTACCCTTCGGGATCAATTTACGCCACAAATACTGTCTGAACATGTCTGTACCGTTTTAATTACGGTGCCTGAAGATTTTGCTCCGGTGTTGTGTGAAATATTAGTCATGATTTTAGGTTGCGAGTTTTATGATTGAATGCATTTGTGACTTGAAAACGTTAACGCAGACTTAAACTACAACCATTCTGTTTTTCGAACGTACACTCCTTGTTTTGATGTTATTTCATGGATTTACAATTGTGTAGATATTAAACGTGTTAGAAAAACTATTCTGACCATATGTACGTACAATATTGTTCTACAATAAACTTTGCACTGCATGTCCACGGAATAGTCTATCCCGTATACAGGCCCTGAAAAATCATAATTAGACTCATCATTTAATGTTCACATGTAAAGCATTCTTGAGTTGTTTTGAAGAAGTCGTTTCAGACAGTAATTCCGGGTTTCATTTGATTGACATCTTGAGCCAAATCTACTTTCAAGTCGGGCTTGAATTATTAACGACAGCCATCCACCCACCTTTGATTTATATTTGCATAAGATCCTTTGTTCTATATTACTACATCATTGTGAGTATATGTTTCACTCAGTTTCAGAGGAGACTGGATACTATTTTGGTTTGGTATGTTTGAGCCACAATAACCCAGTTGAATGCTTTCTATAATAGGATACAGTGACCAAGAGATCAAACAGAGAGAAGTATTTGGAAAATGAGGCAATGCCAAGTTTTTTTGAACGGTTTTTGAGGTACTTGTATTTGATAAAAGGTTCAAACGCTCACAAGTGTTTGATAGATCTTTTCAAATGAACCAACAGTTTAGCAACTTGAAGATTAAGGAAAAAGTTGGTTAAGAAACCAGTCATTAGAAGGGTAATGGTTTGAAGCCCATCTGAGGAACAGAAATTGCTTTTCTAAGAGTTGGAGTGGCTATATATTGTTCCCAACTTATTGCATTCATTGATTTCAACATGAAACATAGGGTCAAGAAACCCAAGCCTGCTTTGATAAGATGAATTATGAACATCATTGTAACTTATTCTTTTTTAGTAGGTTTGTGAAGCCATGATGTTGCTTGTTACAACAATTATGACTTTGGTATTGGCTGTGCCAAACCATGGCAAGATAGACTTTGTACATCACAATTACATAGACATGACCAAAGTGCTCAAAGAGTATGCTGAATCATGTGCAAATATATCCAGGCTGTATAGTATTGGAAAATCAGTTGATGGACGTGAGTTGTGGGTGTTTGAGATCTCTGACAATCCAGGAAAGCATGAACTTTTGGAACCGGAATTCAAGTATATTGGAAACATGCATGGAAATGAAGTTGTTGGGCGAGAACTTTTGCTTCATCTTATTGCCTACTTATGTGATAATTACACTCAAAGTCCTGCCATTAAGAAACTGGTTGATTCGACCAGAATTCACATAATGCCTTCAATGAATCCTGATGGCTATGAAGAAGCAACTGAGGGTGATTGTGAAGGCTTGGAAGGTAGAAGGAATGCAGATGATGTTGACTTGAACAGGTAGTTATTCATTTTACCAGCATCTCTGTAATATTAGAGGTGATAATACAACTTGTGTATGCAGCACTTTTGCTGTGGATTTAAATCAAGGGCCCCATACCTAAAGTGAGTGCTATGAAAGGGCATTTTATCTCATGAAAGATGGGATTAAGACTGGAATGTAAAAGTTGCAGATACATTTTTTTGTGTTTGTATCAGACTGTGATAGTGTTTGAAGTCTTTTCTTGGTCTTTCTATAGAAACTTTCCAGATCACTTCTATGGAACAAAGCAACCTCCTGAGGTTGAGACAAAGCTGTTAATTAAATGGATCACATCCAATCCATTTGTCCTGTCAGCTAATCTGCATGGTGGGTCTGTGGTAGCAAACTACCCGCTGGATGACTATCCACCCAACTCAAAGGATAGCAGAACGTCTGATGATGATGTATTCAAAAGTTTGGCTTTGACTTACTCAATGAACCACAAAACCATGCATCTTGGAAAGCCATGCCCAAATTATCCTCATGAAAAATTCAATCTTGGTGAGTTCTTTAGTAGTTCTACAATATATAAGATCACCATTTAGGCCTTTTTTGTTGAATTTATTTTATTATAAATTTGGGGGAAAGCTGACCTTCTCACAGGCTCTTACTCATGAATGTCTTGAAACTACATTCTGGCATCGATGCAAAAAAAATGGCTGACTGGAAGAGCAGATGGAGGAGACCAGCAGATGACTCTGGAAATAAGAATATGGTGGGCAGGCTGGGGTCTTGATACAATTACTGCAAAGATAGGTCATGTGTAGATGTTATTGGGAAGGTAAAGATTCTCATGTTTTTTACCTCTCTTATAAATCACTCTGATATGCAGTGAAAAGTTGCATTTGACAATTAGTTCAACATCTTGTAAAATTGGTGAAGATTTTCTTTGTCTGGTTCACAAAATAGCCAGCATAAATTTAGAATTATGCATTATCTGAAAGTTTGTTTAAAAAACTTATGATTTCATGTTTGATCCAGAAACATCCAAGAGAGACTGCCTCAAGCAACCCTGTATAATGAAACCAAACATTTTGAAATCCATACTTCTGTGTAACCATTTGCAGGGTTTGTTTCTTAACTAGGAGAGACTACTCTTCTCTCCCTTGATGCTGCCTAATACCCTGAAATGTTTACTAAGTTTTGAATTCTGTTTAAGAGTTTGTACATTTTTATTTGTTGAAGTTAAATTTTCAAGGGACATAAAAACCACACATTCTCATTTTCCCTGACCAATAATTATGTGAAAAATTTTCAAGAACTACCAGCAAAGTTGCTGATTAAAATTCCATGCATCTTTCTAGGAATCACAAACGGTGCCCACTGGTACAGTGTGGCTGGTGGAATGCAGGATTACAATTACTTCCACAGCAACTGTTTTGAAATCACCTTAGAACTGAGCTGTTGCAAATTTCCACTGGCTAAAGAGCTCAGCAAGTTCTGGGACCAAAACAAAAACGCTTTGATTTCGTTCATGAGCAAGGTACATTCAGGAATCTACGGGACTGTGAGAGACTTAAGTGGTAACTTGGTGCCTGGCGCCTTTGTGAACGTTTCGGACGGACGAAGACCAGTAAAGTCCGCTGAGCTGGGCGATTACTGGCGTTTGTTGACTCCGGGGACTTACATGGTGGACGTGTCACTACCTGGAGAGCCTGGTGCGACAGTCTCGAAGAGGGTGGAGGTAGGAGACGAGGCAAAGCGAGTGGATTTTGTTCTGGAGGTGAAAGATGGAAGAAAGTTGTCGGACAAAGGACATGAAGGGTCATCTGGACCTGGTGTGATCGCCATAGTCCTGCTAACAGTGTCCATTTGTCTCCTTGTTGCAATTATAACGATGATTATCTATTATGGGAAAGTGCGCAAAGAATATGACTATACCAAAATGCAACTCACGTGAACACTATGTTCACCAGCCTTGCTTTTCTCGTCAAACTTTCTCCAGATGAAGACGAACTCACTAATAACTTCAAAAAACAAAAATTATAATAAACGTCAGTCTCAAACTGTTATTTGTAGGTCACAAGTTAGAACTGAAAGTGCCTCTGAAGAAATGTGATCTTATGAGCTTACTCTTAATAAATCCCAGGGATGGCTGATAATGATCGTATTTCTGAAGGGTGAAAATGGATCGATTCAATTGCGTTATCAGAAATCGAAATAAAGTTTATCCAGGAAATAGCTGTTTCTTTCTTAGAATTAAAAAAAACATCATCCCTGAGGAACGAAAGGTTCATCAGTAAACCTGTCCTGGTTACTGGCCATGTTAATAGTACTTTAATAGATTAATAATTAACAATTATTGGATTCGGCTTTCGCATGATATCAAGAATTATCCAGACCAAGGTCAATGTTATCTGCCAAAGGCTTTGGCAGATAACATTGACCAAGGTCTGGATAATTCTTGATATCATGTGAAAGCCGAATCCAATAATTGTTTTATTATACAATTGTAAATCGAGGAAGACTCCGCCATGACTTTACCGGCACCTAAGAAAAGCTTGTCAGATTAACAATTACGACACCTACATACAATTTTTGATTTCTAGCAGGTGGCGAGACATCGAGAATTGTCTGTAGGTTTTTAACCAATCAGAATCGAGATTATAGCAGTATTGTATAATAATCGCAGTTATTGTATGTGAACTCCGACATAGCCATAGTATATTCATCTTTTGAATAGATCCGGCTCACCTTATTACGTCAACTGAATACAACTACCAGAATACTTTGCAGTTTTTCATTTTCATACAAACATTGAATTCCCAAAGCGAATGGAAAGACAGTTGTTCCAAATAACATTACAAACAAGATTTCGAAAGGCATTCTGGTAGTTGCATTGAGCAGATGTATCAGGAGAACCAGTCATTGATAGTGATAGAGCAATCTAGAAACTAAAAAAGGTTTCAAGGTAGTTTACTGCCGACAACAGGGCGACAAGAAAGTAGCGTCTAGAGAAAAGAACCTTGGTCAGGGTGAAATGGGACATTTGATCTGAACGTTATTTTCTCGTCTTTCTATTTTATGGCAGCAGATAACCTTTAAACGTATTCGATTTCGTAAGACACTTCCCACGCAGTACTTTTTATATTGCTATTAATTAGAAACACTTGCGAAGTTGTCTTGCACTTGTGAGTGGGAAGTGCATGTTTTGTGGCACTAAAGTACAATTGCGTGGAGCTCACCACTATAATTTATTTATTTCCTAACTTCCATCTGTATGAAATGGTAATATGAATCCCGAAAATTTGAGCGTCAGTTGTAGTCTGGTAATGGTAGACAACACATCCGAAGTTATAATATCGAAACTTTATAGATGCACTTTGCTGTATAGGTTCTGGACACGTACAATTCCTGGAATCAACTTTCATCCTTAACGTTTGTTCATTGTACGCCGCAAATTCAATGGAAAGTCACTGAACTAGTTGGGAAGAGAATATGTGAGAAGCAAGGTTGTGGAAATTATGTACCATGTTTACCTTTCTATTTAGAGATGGTTCTGAAGGTTTTATGTTGGTTGTAAGATTAAACAAAAAAGGAATTATAAAAAGTAATGAAATCATTGTAGGATGACAAAAAGAAGTCTAAAGTTTTATTAAAACGTTACATCGATAATTCATTAAGTCAAGAAAATGATATTTAACATTTGTACATCAGTGAGAAATTCATGGTGATCTACATAAACTCTTCGTTGCATTCACCAAGTTCAAACAATCGGTGTTTTTAAAAAATATACAAACAGGAACTGCGAGGTGTATTCGTTTATTAAGGAATATAAATATTCGCGTCTAATCTTTAATTGGTATATAAAAAAAAAACTCGAACTTTTGGCTCGAGTTTGTACATTAGGTAAACATCAGTCAGTCATTTTATTTCTTACAAACAAGGTTTGACATCTGCCTTCAGTATAATGAGCAGTCACCAGGCTTTTTAACTGACAAATTTATTTACCTGAAGATCAAGACAAGCCTATCGTTGGATTCTTTCCCTGAAAAGAAGAGCTGGGAAACGAAGTTGGTAATACCATGCCGAAGTCCGAAACTTAAGAAAAACACATTTCAACGTTTGAGAGGTGTACGGTCTTTCTGCTTTCAAGACAACAGAGTTACACCAGAGAATTTTAAAGTTAATGTTTTCTAAATTACTAAAGCTTCTAACGACAACTGGATTACATTAATTATCCAACCAGATTTGTATTATTTAAAGCCAGCAATAAAGGAGACCCTGTTGACTTGATATCAGGTGTTTTCAGAAAATTGTAGAGACCTGATAACAGCACAATAGCAACAGTGTGCGATAACTTTGATATATAACCAGCGTAGGATGACATCGTTGAGCTGCGGCATTGATGTTTGATTGCGTTAAAATACATTAAACCTGGAGAAGCGACACTGACGTGAATTAAGACAATATTTCATGAAATATTGTCTTTATGTTACTCTGAGGATAATTCTGAAAAACGACAACATCATGTTTCAATATAACCTCTTGGTCTTGTTATTCTTCCCATCTTTTGTCACAGGGTGCAATACTTCGCTGCAGAACATATCGCTATTGGCTCATATCAAACTCGTTCACCTGAACAAATGGTGTGTCGGTGGCGTATCAATTTGATGTGATGGTTTGTCAGGGGTTGACTACATGAGACCGGTACGAAATCAGACCTGCACGACTTCAGATCGCACCCGATACAAATCCTTGTTCCTGTTTACATGAGACCGGTCTCACTCATTTTGGGTGCTGGGCCGACACGAATGAGTTCAGACCGGTTCAAACTAGGACCTGTACGAAATTTTATTCATGAAAACGCGAAATCTCTCCAGATCAACCATTGATAAGGCAAAGAACAAGAAAAACATTGTTGCTGGGAACATAAACTCGGAATGCGGACTGAAATGTTTGCAAGAACATTGTTTTAGTTTCATGCCGGTCTCATGTAAACACTTCAGAAAATTTTCACTTTTGTAGCGGTCTGAATTCGTACCGGTCTCATGTAATCAGCCCCTCAGTGTCGCATTAGCTTGATATACGTACGTTCACATAGGAACTATTGCGATCAGTAAGATATCCAGGCAGTTTAGCAACACCTCGGGGAATACGCAGATTCTCGAGGCATGATGTATTGAGGCAAGCCCTGCTATATTCCAACGTGATCTAGCATTAATACCACCCCTAGACGATGTTATCATACGCTGCTGACACATCAGCCCTGATGCAGTTTATTGTCATGTTTGTTTTTTTTTATCAAGGTACTATTTTATAAACAAACCGTTTACCAGGTTTGGTACAGATCACGCCTTTTTGGATGGGTAAACGGTGGGAATTTAGGTACTATACCGTGTAAGACTTACTATTTTCAAAGCAGGTAACATAATCCGCCTGACAGTATTAAAACTTAACCTATTGTAGCCTGTATACAGTCCGTAAACATCGCTAGTTAAGATGCCCTTGTGCATGTCAGAACATGCAATATTAGCTTCTGAACTGTATGGATTTATAATTGCTTGGTAAACCACAGTTTGTCACTAATGCTGTATATAACAAGTGCCACTTTCTTATCGTCGTTCATATTGTACATATCAGTCTTGGTCTCCGTTGGCAATAATGGATGTTCTTTAAGCGTACTGAAGCATGTGAACATAACCACATAAGATTGCTCAACTTAACACCGACCAAACGAGCATTTCTGTCTAATTTCAAGCGAAGATCAACATACGACTAATTCGTTTAAAAAAAACCCTTGAAAAACAGGTCCACCATCATTTCGCTTTGATCCAATACTACTCTTATTTTGCATGCTCAATATCAAGGTTTTGTTTCTGGACATATTTTTTTGGTTTTAAGCGTATTTCATACTTTTTCGAAAGCAAATGAATGAACAATAAGTTATTCATTAAGGAGACGTAAAACAAGGCGACTTCCAACTACGATTGTCAATGCTAATAACGTCGCACGAAAGATTGATCCATGTTAATATTTCGTGACACTTCATTAGCATTTCAAATCGTTGTGGAAAATCGCTCCGTGCAGCATCGCCTTTATGACTTCCAATTATATTTATTTAATCACATTAAAATCTTTAATCAACATAAAACATTTTTACACATATTTATACGGACCAAGAGAGACAGCCTGCAAGGTTCAGGAGCATTCTACGTTTACCACTGAACGATCTTCAGTTCTGTCGTTACCTCTTACTGTGTTGAGCACCATTAATTGAGTTTGGGTGAAGTGTCTAGCTTTAATGAAATAACGATTACATTTGATTCTCGCAGTACAAACATGTTACTACTTGTTTCTAATTCTTTAATTCATTCATAGATAATTCAATTTAAAGAGTCGGCATCGATTTTTGTACGCCTTTTAACCGAGGCCAAAGTTCCCAGAAAGGATATTGGAAAATAAATTGAATACTCAAGAGAGAAAAACACTCAATGAAACTCGTTTGTTCAAATGATTGGACAACCGACTGAGGCGAAATCTAAACAAAACAGGTGTTTTTTTTGCTGCACCACAAAATTTGCATAAAAGTTCTTCTTCGTGGATGTCATGTCAATAAGTAAGGAAGTCATCAGCTGGCATTCAGCAAAGCAATTAGTCAACGTACTCCAGTTCAGTTCTTATTTAAAACTCTGACCGCAAAAGCAAACCACAACGCTTTTAACTAAGTCAAGCTTCGACCACACAGCAGAGACTGACATCTCAAGTCTAACAATTTAAAGAGTAAGACTGTACGGGACGAAAACAGTATCATCTGTGATCAGTGGAGTTAAATCTGTTGAGTGAAGGATGGGACAGACTGGCAGCAAACCTTTTGAAGGTAAAGTGGTTCATAGTTTGGTGGGTCATAGCAGAGCGATCCTTCATTGCGCGTTTACCGAAGATGGGGAGGTTTTAGCGACGTGTTCGGCCGACAAGACCATCAATGTATGGAAAGTGTCGAGTGGAGAGCTACTACAAACTCTGAAAGGACACACGGCAGAGGTAACTTGCTGTAGTTTTTACGATACAATATTGGCTACAGCTTCGAAAGACAAAAGTGTTATTCTTTGGCTATACGGCAAAGGAAAAAGAGCTTCTCGCCTAGGTAAGACCGCTTGATGGATTGCCGATGACTATTGTGACGAATACATGTTTAACTTCTTTAAGTTCTTTTTTACTATCGACAACAGCTGGTCTCCATTATCTAATCTTAACATTGGCCATTTGGGACGCCAAAACGTCACATCGATTCGGGAAGGTATTCAGCTAAGGAAGTTTGAAAGCTCTGAGTAGCATAATTAATTATTAAAGTCGTTTATACTGGTTACTTGAAACGAACACGGTTTAAATGAACAGGTCATCACTCGTCGCGATTGAAGAGCAAACAGCTAAAATTTGCAAAATAGATTAATTTAAGCTATCTTTACTAGTTTTTACGAGATCATTCAGCCGTGAATCAATTTATTTACCATATAACTGATTTGGCTAGTGACGATCCATACAGAGCAAAGATGTCTTTTCATCATTATGGTTACCAACACCGGTAAAAATCAACAAGACTGTTAAGAACAAGTGACGAGTGTATGAATTCCGGGTGGCTTATTTTTCCCGGACATATACCCAATCCTGTAGATATAGTTTTATATCCATTTGATAGATGTCAAAAAATATTGAGTTTATACAGCTGGCCAATGTTACAGACATTCTAATCAAGTGTTATTTCAAGTATGATGTGGTAAGACAGGAAATAAATTGTAATTAATGTGGGTACTTATTACGCATTACCATAGTCCAGGCAGCAGACATAAACGTCTTTACGTAAGAAACAGTGAGACAGACAGACAGACAGACGGAATTATTGGAAAGTCCACGCGGGCCTAGAAACCAGCAAACCAACAGGCTGGCCCATACAGACACAGAAATAGTGAGTAGCCGACAAAACCTGCTAAAAGTGATGAAAAGCGTAAGGAATTTGCTCGTCGTTGATTGAATAAACTGCAATAATTTGGCCTTTTCTGCCTTTCTGTTTGGTGCTTGGGAGACATTTGAGAGTAATTAACGCGTTCATTCATCAGTTTATTCTATTTGTTCGTTATTCGTCTCTTTTTTTCCCTTATTCTTTCATTTGTTTTCTTGTCGTATAATCTGTTCTTGTACGACAAACGTATCCTTGAAAGAGTTTAGGAGTTAATTACGCAGCAAATTTCAGCCGAGGATAAAAACTGCCGGAGATATCGGATGTTTTGTGTTAAAAAAAAAATGCCTCGAAAATGTCTTGAAATCGTAATAATTTATTAAAATTTGATCTATGTCTATTAAAACTTCATTATTCAATAATTCATAATAGATCAGTCTATTATTGATCTATTATGTTTATTAAAATATGATCTAATAATTGCATCCATACTTTTTCATAGATGGTAGCTTTGATTGAAATAACTTTTCAAAAGTACAGTATAATGTTGATATAGTGGCGGAAATTATAGATATTTTGAGGCTTTTTGATAACGTTTATGTGAAGTCATCAAATTACGTCGGCACTAAACGAAAAATCTTTCCTTACATATTGCACACACTCAGTCTTAGTTATCATTTAAATCTGTTCAACCTACCTGAAGTAAACTGGCCGTTAGAATCACGTTTCCTAAGCACTTGTAGCCCATAGCAACGGAATACGTCCAAATGCCCTTAAATATTAAACAACAGATAATGAAGTAAACTGACAATCTTTGAGCAAATACTCCAAAATTTTTCGCATTTTCTTTTTTTCTTGCCATGTTTCATATACCGAGGTTTCATATTTGCGATTTCGAATCACGCCATCCTACACGAAGATGAGAACTGTTTCAAATGTGAAAGTGACCCAAATATTATGCATTTTCATAACTATATTTTTTGCTTCTTCATGATGCTACATTTACATTATTACAGCTGTTCATTCAGGCCCTGTGTGGGCTTGTGTTATTTCGCCGAACGGTCAATTTTTGGCGTCAGCTTCAGAGGATAAGACAGCAAGACTGGTGAAGTTCCGCCCAGGATCGGGAGCATTCGTCTTTGGTTCGGAAATGAGAAAATTCGTCGGCCATCGAGCACCCGTGAAAGACGTCCAATTTGCACCCAGCGCAACATGCGTAGCGACCGCCTCAGAAGATCAGACTATTCGATTGTGGGACACTGATACTGGCGCATGCGCTCTGTGTTTGGATGATCCGTTTGGTTCAGTGCGAAAGCTGTGTTTCTCAACAAACGGAAGTTACATGATGAGTCTTTCCGCCGCTGGTAATTTCGTCAGTGTTTGGAATATGAAACAACACATTGTCGATAATGTTCTGGAAGCAAATAATGGCCGAGAAATCCAAGTACGTCTACACTATTAACATCAAGAATGTCAGTTGAATGGAAAGTGTAAAACAATACTTAATCTGAAAGGAACTGTTCCAAAGTGTATTTCACTCTTCTAAATATGGTCTGTCTTCGTAATATTTTTACATCATTTCAAAGCCATCATTTTTTCTGGTGTCTTTACTTTGAAAGGAAGTCGAGATGTTACGGATTTAAATGGGCGTTATTCGATTCGCACCTTCAGTTTTCGAGATGGTTTTTTTCGGTTGTGTTTTGTTTGACGTTTTCTTTTTTTCAAACTATGGTCTCGCTCTGCCTTTTTGTTTCTGAATTGTCTGCCACAAGGGCGGCGGAAGCGGGAGGCAGTAGGGGCATTCGCCTCCTGAAAACCTGAGCAGTGGGGGCATAGTCCCCACGAATGGTAACAATGTCCCCAACAACAACACCACGAAGCAAGGCGTTTATTGTTCTCACGGTAAGCCGTGTAAAGCATTCCAGTGCGGTTGGAGCTGTTTTGACTAGCGACAAAGCTGTCGAAAGCTTGAAATATATTTAACTTATAAAGTGACAATGAAATGTTGTAAATTTTTATAGCTGTTTCGCGTAAGACTTTCATCGCGGCGTAGACAGAAAAGCCAACGTTGTGTTTGTAAAAAGGAATAAAAAATTAACTGAAATTTAGAAATATGACAATTCAACTAGAAGAATTAAAGCAACAGCACGCCTCAGAATTTGGCGCTTTTTAGACTGTGATCCCAGAGTCCCCTATCAGTTCTTGAGCATTTTGAACTCGCCCCCCCGAAACTCAAACTGTTCCGCCGCCATTCGGCTCCAAAGTTTGAATATGATAAACAAGTGAAAAGTAAATTGGAATTCCAAAGTATGAAAACGTCTGTATACGAAAACTGAGAATTTTAGAGAAATTACTTCACCGGAATGAAACAAAACCACGGTAAACATTTCATTACAGCATGTTTCATCAAACTTCATTCAAAATGGTTCTTTTATCAAATGTCCAGCACATGCAGTGCACCGTTTTGAGATTTCTCACCAGAATTGGATTGTTTCGCCTTGAGAAACAAACAGGATTAACCCTGTTTCGAAGTAGAGATTTCCCCTAAACAGACCTTCCAAACATGAAAAAAGTTCTCATCGGATGAGTTTTCCGGAACACCTGGATGACCTGTCCAATGCAGTGAAAATAAGCTCTTAAAAATTTCTTTTTCTGCTCATATAGAACATTGCTATTAGTCCGGATGATCGTATCACCATAGGCTTATCAAAAGATAACAAGATCACTTTGTGGGAGAAGATGACGAAAAAATGTATTCCTGAATTAAGGTAATACGAAGGTAAATGATACAGCAGGAGGTTGAATAGCGCTTACTAATGCTATCTCTCTTTTTCATTGATTTCTTTTAAATTCACTCGCTCATTAGGTGAGTGAGTGAGTAAGTGTTCACTAATTTAACCATCCATTTGCCCACCCTTTCCCAACCGACCCTTTCATCCATATGTTCACTGACCACCGCTTCAACCATCTACCTACCCACTAACCCACCCACCCACTCACCCATCCGTTTACCGCCAACCGATCCAACAGAATCCTTTCCGAGAATTTGAAGCTTTTTGGAAGTTGACCAACATACGTCGACCATATCCTGCCAGATATATTTGACTTTTATTTCAAGGAGTTAGAATTTAGGTTGTTTAGTTGTCTCCGTCGGCCTTTTATCTGGCTTAAGAACTTAAGGTCTGTGTTGATTAAACGAGACTGGAGTTCAGTTAGCAATTTATTCATGGGGTACTTTCAGAAAGAAGATTTGCTATAATCTTTGCTCCTTAAATTCTTAATTAGGACGACCCAACACAAGGGAGGAATTAACACAGTTGCTATCTCACACAACGATTGCTGGGCTGCTACGGGAGATGGAGATGGAACCGTGTTTATCTGGAATTGACTCCGAACATTACTTAATGTTAGAATTTCTTAAAGAAATCAGAAAAGTCGTCAGTGACTCTGACAAGAAACAAATTAGGTCAGTTTTATTGTCCACTGTCGTGGTTTGTAAGAACTGGAAGGTTTTGGAAACGAGTTTTACTTGAAAGAAATAGTGGATACTGGTCAGAATGAACGACTTTGTTTATATCTGAATAAGGATTCGTATTAGCTTAACGGAAGGAAATGTCGAAATTAAGAAAATTCCTGTCTAAAATCATTCCAAATACATGCCGATTATAGAAGTTATTTTATATATAATTAAAATAAATAAATAAAAAAAAAAACTATTTGAAATCAGTTCCACATGCAAGATTGAGGTACATTACGAACATCATAACTACCAAGCTTCTACAATTGCATCATTGATTAGTACATTAAAGAGTTTAACTTTTATTTTATGTCAATATTTGCAAATGTTTTTTTATATTTGGCACAAGGCAATACAGAAAACAAAACTGAAGTATCGGTTATTCACGAAATCCTACGGAAAGGTTCTCCTCGGTTCGGCAACGAAACGGAAGGTAGCGAAGGAGACTAAGTCCTCTCATCGACCCAGTGAACTCAATTTCCATATCTGGAATGCTAACTCCCAGTAATTTGCTCGGGCAAAAAGTGAAGCCAAGATGGCCGCCCATGGAGGGAAATTTTGTACGTCATTTTCAGTCCTTTACACGACTTCTGTTATTAGTTTTTGTTTGGTTTGGTTTCAAAGACATTCCCAATTACTGGACCAATTTTACATAATTGAGTATTCGAAAGGATTCAAAAATGCCGTGTGGTGCAAGAAGTGTGCTAAATTGTCTGAACATGGTAAACTAATGGTAAAAAGAGCACGGGCACTTGGTAACTTGCTAAAGTAATTTTTCGAGGCCGTTTTACCAAGTTTCTTGATAGTTTGATAATTTATTTTCGTGAAAATATATAACCTGTAACTCGGTTTGACTTTGTCGACATATATTTGAAATTCTTAAATTTGTTTCTGTCTTTTGAAGAAATATTTTGCGGGCATTTTCAAAGAAAGCTCTTCAGGAAAGTGTAAAATGTCGCGCGGGAGACTAAAACTGACGTAAAAGACCGCGTAGAACACTAAAACTGACGTGCAAAATTGCTCTCCACGGGCGGCCATCTTGGCTTCACATTTCATTGGCCAGTTAGCATTCCAGATATGGAAATCGAGTTCACTGCATCGACCTCAATCGACACTCTGTGCAGCCACGACTTTAACGGTATTCGAACCTCTTCCTTTGCTATACTGCGGGTAGCTATAAGTACAGTTCATTTTTGCAGCTTATTTCACTCAGGGACTAAAGCTTTAAGCCTAACGATTAACCAAGTTAATGTATGTCTCCGATGAAGATCAGAACAAGAGACCAGAGAAAAGAATTGAACTTATGTGGGAGCCAATCTCTGACATATTCTAGCAACTTAAGGACAAAGTCAAACGCCAACACTTCAACTTTTGCCAACTTTTTCACAGCTGACTAAACTTAGGATTTATCACCAAAATCCCAACGGGCGCGTTGTCTCTTCGTAACGGTTTTTATAGGCAAATGCAAGACTGATTTGATACTGTCCGATAAAAATTGGCCAAAAAAAAAATGACCTCGGTCTGTAAGCGGAGACTATCGATTCTTCTCTCTTCACTGTGGCCAACCAACATTCTTCCTAAAACTTCACGTGACTTATGATCTTCAACATAGCGGTCCAGTGGTTTCAGAATAATCATTTGCCTCAAGCATGCAATATCGAGTGATTTTTTATCGACTCGCCTGCCAAGATGTCAAGACTGTGTAACGATTACACTTGCGCCCAATTTTTGCAAACGCCTTTTGTTTTTGGCAGAAAATTCTATTTCATTTTAAGTCCTTTCTATGTTGTTTTACTGTGACAAACGCTCGACGATTTCACTCGGCTGAGGTGAGACTTTTGGAAAGGAAAGGGTGAAACATTCTGCTCGGAACTAAAACGGATCCAATCTTCTTTATTCTCGAGCTGGATCAAAGATCCTTTTGAGTGAGAGACGTCGACATCGACGCTCTCGTCGTGTTTGTGCTAGGTCCATTGTATGTCCCTGATTGATTCAAAGTTTCTCTCTTCGGCGATGTTCAGCTTTGTGGTCTATATTCAATTGATAAAGTTTCACTCCTGCAGTGAATTGCCCGGCGAATAAAAGCTGCTTACATAGCCACTGTATCAAACAAAACATAATCCGAATAACAGCATCTTGAAAACTAGACATTCAAGCTAAACCAAGATGATGGAGCGAGTCATTGATATTTCGGCTTTATTTCAAAGCCATCATTAGATTAACTGGAATAAACTCGGAATATCACTCATTGGATGTATCATTTTGATTTAACTTGAATCTCTAGTTTTGAACATCCAATCATTCGGGTTATTTTTTGTTCTATTTTATTTTATTTTTTAACAAGCTGTCGGCTGGTATTGGTTTTAAGCCTCTGTATCGTGTACAAAACTATGTTGGCTCCTTCGGTTACGACGAAACGCTCAGTGGAAAGGAAACGTTAACGTGACGTTCTCTATGTTTTTCTTGGAAGGAGTTGGTTAAATGGCAAATTTCAGCCCAGGCTGAAATCTTGGCCCTGAACCATGAGGAAATCTCTTAAAAAATCATCTTGCAAATGCATGACTAAAATTTCAGGCTGGTCCGAAATTTTTTCATGTTAGCAGTCCGTAAAACATGTCAACACTCAGGCTCAGTGTACTCATTACATATGCACAGTTACAGCTTCAATTAGACAATTAGACAAATCAAACTCAACCTGCAATGTCACGAAACTCCTTTCTTTCTTTCGAGTTTCGAACTACAGAGGAAGACTGTAAGCACTCCAGGCCATCACAACTTCCTGACTAACATTTCTTCAAACACGAATGAAAGGATAACAAACTACGCGGGTACAGTTCACACTGATATATACTCCAGTTACGGAGACAAACATTCTACCGACGACAGTCCTTAGGTAAAAATTAGGCAAATCACATTCAACCTGGAATGTCACGAAACTCCTGTCCTGCTTTTAGTTTCGATCCACAACGGAACTACAGCGGAAGACGTCATTACAGTTCACGCTGATATGTACTCCAGTTACGGCGACAAACATTCTACCGACGAAAATCCGTAGCTAACTGTGAGATTGTTTAATCGTCTTTCATTCGTCTTCAGCATATGCCCTTTGAGGTTTTGGTGTAACCGCGGTACCTGGACTATAGTTTGTTTATTTAAATCAAAATATCACATAAGGGGTAATTTTTGTAGTACATCCAGAAGCGAAAGTCTTCTACAAACCAGACTAAGATCTGATACGAATAATTTAACATCCAGGCTATTCGACAAATGTGGAACCCATGACTCTGGATAGTTGTTCTGATGCTCTATCGAGAAAGCCATTAAGACTGCGTCGAAATTACTGTATCTTCAAAATGAAATACAAAACAACGGAAACTCCAAAAAGTGACCTAGACTACAGTCCAGTTGGAGTTTCCGTTCTTTTATGTTTTATTAAAATAATCAGTGGCTTCCGAAACTTCAAAATCAAAGACAGGTCAATATGGGTATAAGGACACGCCAATTAAAACAGGAGTATCGGACGACGTTTACCGTTAGCTCAGCAGTAGGAAGATAATACTGATTTTTAACTTTATCAACTTAAATCAACGAATTCAATTAACTTAACAGCAGGAACCACGCAGGCAGGCACAATTATCTCGCACTTCAATTACAAATTCAAGTGTTTCTTTTTTGAAGTCTAGACAAATCAGCATGGTAAAATTCAAGACCCTAATGTTACCACAGTCATCAAGGTTAAAAATAACCTTGTCATTAGGTGTGGTGATACGGGTAGATAGGTGGGATCATCCCACCTTCCGATCCTCCTGTAGTTTCTGATTTCGCTTAAAAGATCCACTCTTTGCAGTGTGTATGCGACCAGGGTGCCTCGCCCCATGTTTGCTTCTTTAATAGCAAACGATTAAAGAAGAGGTATCCATTTCCGCAAACTATTGTACATACCGGATATTGATCAAATCCTTATTGCCCAGTCGTTGTTTATAACCAGAATCTGTTCAAAACGACAACCTGTGAATAACAAGCAAAAAACAAGCAGTATTTCCTGTTTCTAATTTCACTTCAAGTTGTGCTACTCAACAATCAACAATTCTATAGTCAGTATTAGTCACTATGTATACGCCAGTGGAAACTTGACATGTACACCAATATAAACCTGTTGGGAAGAGTTTCGGAAATTTTTGTCGGGAAATTGAGGCAAAATCTGGAGTTCGTAACCTGACTATTAGACAATATACAAAGTTTGGGACGATTAGTTTTTTGGTACAAAGCGATATCTCCTTGTTTTAAATCTTACTTTTAAATGTGGGGAACGAACGCGCACACCAGTAAACTTTCGCACGTACACAGGAAACGAAGCTTTAACCCTGGTTTCCATATAATCGCTACGATCGCTATGATTGCTGCGATCAGTGTGATCGCTCAAAAAAATTAACTCAGGAATCGCAGCAATCATATGGAAACCATGAATTCGGCGATCGTAGCAATCCTAGCGATCACAGCAATCGTAGCAATCCTAGCGATCGTTAAGATAGAAAATTTTCTATCTCGGCGATCGCGATCGCTGAGTTCACGGTTTCCACATGATCGCTGCGATCGCTGAGTTAATTTTTTTTTGAGCGATCAAAACGATCACAGCGATCACAGCGATCCTAGCGATCGTAGTGATTATATGGAAACCAGGCTTTACCCACTGAGATAAGTCTTCCTGACGACTTGCAGTTGCAACTGATGTTGAATGATAATGGTGGTTATACGCACTCTTTTTAACGTACCTCTCCTAACAAGTGGTGTGGAAAACCGCCTTCCCTTCACCACTGCTCCTTGTTGTGGCAAGTAACAAACATGTTTTGCAACCTCATTTTGCGATATTCTAGGGAAAAAATATATTTAACATTTATAGCTCCGCAAATTTACCCCAAAATGAACCGAAATTTTAAGTAATCGGTTTCAAATTATATATTGCTTTTATATTCAGTGTGTAACTTTTATTTGTAGTACTTCTTGCTTGTTTGACCCGAAACCGAGTCAAGCTCACGACATTCAAAATTTGTAATTTCAGCATTCGATCTGCTTCTGTAACAGCGTAAGGTTAACAACTTAAAGAAGTTATGTTGAAAGGAATGAGGCAAAATTACTGAGCAATGAATATCAAGTGGAGGTAACCACTTTTCAAATTACATATTGCTAATACAGTTCTAAATACCGGTTTCGGTTTCCACTTCTTGCTCGTTTTACAAGAAATCGAGAAAATATTTAAAATATCCAAAACTTTTAATAATAACGCCAGTCAAGCACCACAACCGTGAGTTAATCCGCATTCTCACATTACCATACACGTACTTTCTGACTTTACATTCAGGGGATTAAGTCATTGGTATGCATTGCGGAATAAGTAGAACAAGAATGTGCGCCAAAACAACCTTGCGGTATAACAATGCATCACAAAAGCACTTCATGACACCCAAGTTTATCATGCACCCTGCACAGTGATACCTCCACTGTTTTTTACAAAATCTTTCCGTTATTCTTCCCGTAAAGTTAACAACTGTTAACAACTGTTTGTTCATTAGTAATTGAGCAATTACTTTGCCCTTCTTGTAAATAATCAGTCCATTACCCTGTAATAATTTGCACATAGAGAGAACTTAACAATTCCTGTATTCTTTACCGCTTCAGTGTCTCTGCTTGACGTACTGACGACTTCACGTAACAAATGGACCCTTTGCAGCTGAGCTATAAACACCCTCCGTAACAATATCATAAGAGCAAGCAAATTCTAGCGTCAAGTCTTTTTCTTTGAAAAAAATTTCAACCTTTCATGACTGTTAAACCGAGATCTTTTGCTTCTTTTTTTTCCGAAAGGTATGCAAAGAAAATTGTTTATTGGCCCAAACACATCCAAAGACGATTGATATAAAACTAATTTTGCGAAAGACACGCACAGATAAACATACAAAGTCTTACTTTCACAAACTAGCATAAGATTCATTAAACAATCTGAATATTCAGTAATAACATGATTTACAGTTAAAATTTCTGCAAACTGTTTGAAAAAATAATTTTTTAATCGGGAAACTCCTTCCGCGAGTACGAGAAAAAAAATATCACATGGGATTAATTACCCATAAATAACCAGGAAGGAAGCTTGGCTTGATCACAGGATGAAAGTCAAAGAGATACTGGCAGTGGGCTTACAACTGGTAATGAGCAAATTTTAAACGGCAGATATAGACGAAAACTGACGAAAATTAACATAGCGTGGGTAAAACCACCATTTTTCCGGTTCTCATTGTCTAGCAAGGGAACCAAAAGCTGCGCCGCGAGTATCCTACATAGCATGCAAAGATGGTGAACGATGAGGTTTCAAAACCGAACCTTGACTGTAGTTTCTGTAAATAAACTGCCGATCACCATCCACACACATCTGAGATGAATTAATTTTTATGATGATTTAACGATATCATAAGTGCTTTTCCACAATCTCAGTCACTAGAGGGTTTGGATTTTCTGACGAGACGAGTTAAAGATATGGGATTATGTGTAGTATATGGTTACAGACATGATCCGTATCAGTACAAGGAAAAGGAAAGGAAAGAAACAGTTTTAGAAACTCAAAGTTAAAGTTTAGCTACCTGACATTTATTTCTGTTTGAAAGAACATAATGGTGTTTGAAATATAAATGTAATTCAATTAACCTAACCACAGGAAGCCTACAGGCATAACGACACAAGGCCCAAGACCAGTATGCAGCCGAAGTTTTTTTATGAAAATAAATTTTTGTGGTTACCGTTCCCAACAAAACCTATATATATAAAAGAGCTACGAGCGGGACCTGGCACTTGTAACTGAATTCGCAGTAAAATTACTATCACAAGGATATAATTTGTATCAATTTTGGAGTGAGTGTATTACTTAAAAACTGGACATTATTGGCAATGGGTAAGAATGAAAACTTTTCTATCGTAAATCAGTAAATGGTTTTTAACATTACATAAATAATTTTAGGTAGTAAAGATTTTGACGCCAAAAATAACTTCATATTATGTAACTGGGTGATGCATGGAATGATGAGGACTTATAATCTGGATGTTCAGATATTTTATCAGTTTAAATTACATGTAATTCAGAGGTTAGAGTGCTAAACTCCACAGCAGGAAAAAAAATGCAAAAGAAAAACTGGCGTGTTCTTACCTATCGAGAAAGTTTTTAATGTTTTTGTAGTACTGTATGTCCTGATTCTATATCAAGAAGCATTTTAAATTAAAGTAAACTAAACTGTATTGGTATGATAAATTGCAAATCACGCACTCCATTACACATTTCCGCTACGAGTTGATGATCGAAATGGTTTTTTCTGTTTGCTATCTCGCAGGTTTCATCTTACAATGTATTGGCAAACACACTTTAGTTGTCTTAATCGCTGCTCTGGCTGGAACACAAGGTATAAAATAATCTCCCTAAATTACTATCATCCTCAATCGTAATTTGTACTAGATGAGGCGCTATATCCACAGATTTCAATCCTTTATTACTGCTTGGGGTAAATGTGAGGTTTTTCTTTTGCCGTTAACGAAAGGGCTCATATTTCATGGCGTGGTCAACTCAGGATAAGTGGCTACACATTTTTTTTTTTGCAGAGTCGAAACTCTTGTTCGACCAAACGGAAAACTATTAAAATTCTACAACATGGCTTCGGAAGTGAATCGTTGGCGTCAGTGTGGTTCATCTTAGGGTCCGTTTCACTATATGATCGTCGTATAAGATGGTTCGTTCTGACGTATACGTTTAAATGACTGGAGTAATCTTGGCGTATTGCCACTTTAGTGAGCGAATCAAAAGCAGGAGTTGTGCCCTTGAGATAACATCACATATCTCAGGAAGAACAATCACATACGACAATCATATCCTGTAAACAGGCCCTTACAAGATTATAAAAACAAGTAGAGATAAATGAGAGGAAAATAATCGTTTCACTTTATTCGTTTCAAACACAGGCGGTCCACAGGGAGGTTGAGGCCGCTTGAGCCCTTCCTTAATTACACCTTTTGCTTTTCATTACCAGATAATATACTATCATTAACGCTAACCCAGTGGCGTAACTACGGGGTGGCATGGGGGGGGGGGGGCACGTGCCCCCTCATCTGAAGACGGTGCACCTCCAAGTGCCTCCCCATTTGAAATTTTGAAATTGGAAAAAAAATTACAGAATCAAATTCAGTTGCTATTTTTGCTTATGAAACATATTTACTTCTAAGTCTAAAGGGACTGATAAGTAGCGTGGTAATGCAGCCTGTTGGTCATACTGAAACATGTGAGCATGAAGAAAGCTACAGAAACGTTCTTTATTATCCCGCGATGGACAGACTTTCAGCAGAGATCAGGTTACGATTTTATTCCACCAACAAGTCCCTTCTGCACCCAATTTCAGCTCTTGATCCAAGCTCAGCAATTTTTTTACAGCTTAACCAACTGGACACGTTGGTAACTCAGTATAACATCAACAAAGATATTCTAGAAGTTGAACTCCAACAGACCAAACGCTTAGTTACCAACAAGAAAGCTGAAAATATCAATGACAACTTTGTGGATCTCTCAACATTCTTAGTGCCATACAAAGATGCATTTCCGGATCTGTACAAACTGTTAACTATTGCTCTTGTACTACTCCCAACGTCAGCTTCCCGTGAGAGAAGTTTCTCATTAATAAGACTTATCAAAAACTTCCTGAGAAATTTCATGTCAAGTGATAAGTTGTGCTCTGTTTCTGTGATTGGCATCCATCATCAAAGAGCCAAGCAAATTGACGTGGATGACTTTATCAATCTATTTGCAAGTAAACATAACAACAGACTGGTCCAGTTGTTTTAACTATGCTTTTTGCAAAATAATCTTTGTTGCTATTTTAATGGAGTTTTTTTTTTGCATTGAGTGTCAAGACTATGGGTATTAAAGCATTAGGGCCAACTTACGTATTTGGAACTGCTTTGGTACTGTAATTCACCAACCATGTAAATGCACAATATCGAAATTCACTAAATTTAATAAAAGTGCGTTTCAGAGAAATATCTAGTGCTACCCCCAAAAGTGGTTATGCCCCTTGAGTGCCCCCCTATTTTTCAACCACAGTTACGCCACTGCGCTAACCTCAAACTTATTAACGCAAAAATACATTCCTGTTATTCACTCGACATCCACTAGCGTAGACATGCAACCATTTGCATAAAAAGAGCATTCTAAAGCGCCAACAGACGACCATTAACACCATTCTACTATACATTAGGGATAATGAAATTTCAATTAGCTTGAAATTTTAAATTTACTTAGCATAGCAAATATGAATACTTTAGAGCACAGAAGAATTTGTCAATCACTTGTATTGCTCTACAAGTCCCTTGTACTGCCATGGCCCTAGGTATATACGTAATTTTTTTACTTTTAAGGAGTCAAACAATCATTTAAGAGCTAGTGGGGTTAATTTAAGTCTGCCTAAGTATAATCTTAAATAAATGAAGAATTCGTATACGTATTGGGTAGTAAACACGTGGAACTTATTGAAAACCGATTTAAGACAGGAAAGTCTCAAGGCATTTATCAGAAAAGTTAATGATATTAAATTTTGAGTAATTACTTTGTTAAGTAACTTTACATAGTAATTATGTAATGATGAAAACTCTTCTTATTGTAAATATAGTATATTTAATTGTTTTTAAATTGTATCTTATTGATAAGTATAATGGCTTGTAACTTTTGTTAAGTTTATTATTTTATTAGTTTTTGTACTTTTAAATGCACGTACGTAGTTTGAACGAGCTTAATTTAGCTCTTAGGACGTTACGAGATTAAATAAATGATTAATTGATTGAATTACGCAAGATATTTCCCTTGCGTAATTGAAATTTTATTATCCCTAATGTACAGTAGAATGGTGCTAATGGTCGTCTTTTGGCGCTCAAACTCATTAACGAAAAAATACATTCCTGTTATTCAATCGACATCCACTACCGTAGATATGCAACCATTTGCATCAAAGGGCATTCCATAGCGCCAACAGACGACCATTAACACCATTTATGCTATAAATTTAGCATAATTTACAAAACAGTAACATGATAACGCATGTTGTGACATAAAACTAAATACACCGAACCTATAAATGTAAATAGCATAGTCACTATATATTTAGTTAGCATCTGAAGACCTTTAATAAAAGCGAAAACGTTTGTGCGAAATGAGTGGTTAATTTTAGTCTCCGTCGTTATCACAATATACACTTTCTTATATATATATATATACATATATATATATATGTGTGTATAAGTAAATTTCATCTTACTAAGTGTAGATGTTTGTAAGCTTGGATATATATATGATGAAAAGTTTGTTCTCAAGCTTTATATCAGAAAATTTCTGAGTTCCCCAACTGGAATCGAACCCGTGTCTCCCGAATTGAAAATTTTATTCATAGATTTTTACTTGAGGGAGATATGCACACGCGAAAGAGCCGGTTCTCTAAGCAGTCTCAATTCTGTCTCCCAAAAGTTTCTACTTAATAGGCGAATGTTTTGATTTAGTTTTAGTGGTACGTAATAAAAATATGAATGTATTTTCCATCTTTGTAGCACAAGGCACCTGTGAACCACAATCAGAGGTCGTCTCAATTTATGGCGACGATTTCAAAACACCTCCGGGGTTGACACCGTATTTCATCAAAGTTACCCGATGCGTCAAGTGTGCCATGTGTGGAAATCGTCTTCATTCAGTTCCTGTTCCAAACACCACAACCACAATCAAAGTCGTAGTTATATCTTCTCCAGGAACGTTATATGATTATTCCGTTTATAATCACACAACTTGCAAATGTGGAAAAAAACGTAATCGTGACAATATGCTGTACGGAAATAGAAGAAGTAAGTTTTTTTTAATGTAACTCATCCGTCTAATCTTCCATTTTCAACTTAATGCTCCATTTATTCGTTATCGATATCTATCCATCCATCCTTTCAACCAACCATCAACATTACTGCATCGTATTTCTTCTGTTCTACTGCAAATTTTCTGCAGTAATTTTTTTCTTATTCTCGTGATAACAGTAACGAGAGATCACTAGTGTCTGTAAAATTTGTAATTCCTTCATTTTTGTTTTTCTTTATTTTGAGTCCCTGAGATTTTCTGACTAAAATGGAACCTGTATTGGTAATAAATTCTGATGAGCAGTGAGACAGCTATAGATTTAACAGGCGGGAATCGAAACCTTGTCAAGAACATTTGCCGAGGATAGAATACGGCGAAGAGGCAGTTACCATTATGGCTATAAAACTATTTAGTAGAATTTGTCGTTTCGTTGCTAAACTTGTAACATGTTCAGAGAATATTTAGAAAGTCACAGTGACTGATAAATATATTTACAGACATTAAACCAATTAACTAGAGCAACCAATGAAAATCAGTCAACCATTTTGTTCTCACAATCATGTTCTGTTTTATGCAAGTCTTATTTTAGTTCCTTACCTTGGTTACTCTAGTTAATTAGAATGATGCCTGTAAATATATTTATCAATCACTGTGACTTTGCAAATATTCTCTGAAGATGTTGCAAGTTCAGCAACGAAACATCCGATTCTATTAAATATTTTTATATCCGTAATGGTGACTAGCTTTTCTCCACATCCTATGCTGGGCATAAACATTCTCAACAAAGCAGTGAGACACAAGCAAGTTTCTCCACAGTCTGAACATTTACTGAATTTCTGAGGCGAGATAATGTAATGGTTTGAGCGCCTGACCAGTATTTGGAATGTTATTGAACTGATTTCCGTTACGGTCATTTTATAAGATTTTTCAAGAAAACATTTTTCTTCAAAAACGGGTTAGAAGGACGTTTCACGTGTACTGTCCTTGAATGTTTACAATCACTACACATTAATTTCAAAAATTACTGGCTTGTATAGTTATAAAATTTTGAAATTTTCATCTTTGATAATCTTTTCTGAAACAAATATTTTATTTCCTATTTTCATAGAAAATGCAAACGGAAATTTTTTCCTAAACCCGGATCCAATACAGAATTGTACCATTCCTCATCCACGCTACAGATTCACAAGTGATGGATACTTCCCAAGTTTTTATAAATATCATCAGTGCTTGCCATTATGCAACACAGCTGAGGAACAAACCTTCACAATAACAATTCGTAATTCGGCGACAACGGAGAAAAGAATAACTTACAGAAGTGCAACGAAATGTGCGCCATTTGGTGAAAATTCTGCAAAGTCCTCGCCGCAAAAAATGATGCAATTAGATGCTGCAGGTGAGATATTAATTTTTTAGAACAGAAAGAAAGAAGTTTGAAATTTAATTTCTGTAATAGAAATATCCAATATGTTTTATCATTGTCCTATAAATTTTTCGACGAAATTTACTTTTTAGAATTGTGCCCAGTTGAAAAATATATTATGCATGAATGAATGAATGAACGAATGAACGAATGAAATAAGTGAAATAAGTCTGCAATTTAAATTCTGTTGAAGAAAGACTTTTATCATTGTCCTCAAAATTTTTTTGATGAAAGTTGCTTTTAAAAACTGTGTTAAGTACAAAAATATATTGTGAACGAATGAGCAAATAAACGAACAAACGAACAAGAGGACGGACGGACGAACGGAAGAACGAACGAAGAATCGGACGGATGAACGAACGAATTTTCGGGTAAATCGACAAATCAATCAAACAAACTATCAGTCAATCAGTAAATCAATACATCAACTGATCAATCAATCAACTAATCAATCATTCAATCAACTAAATAAACATACAATCGATCAATTAATTAATCAATCAATCAGCATATCAATCAATCAACCATACAACCAATCGATCATCAAAACAATCATTCATTCATTCATTCATTCAATCGTTCAATCTTTTAAACAATCATTCATTCGATTAATTAATTAATCAATCAATCAATTGAATGATACATTGAAATAACGAGATTTTTGGTTTATTTTTTCTGTTTTAGCATTTCCGTTAATTATCTCCATTGGCGCTCCGAAAATATTTCTTGTTGCTTTTATCATGACGCTCTTATTACTAACCATATTAACTGTGGATTTTACCTTCTGCCGGCGAAGACGAGGATTTTGTTACAGTTTGTTTAACTGCAAGGTGGACGACGTGAATCGCTATCCCACACATGAGGTGGAAGAAACAGCTGTTTGAAAAACAAATCCTAACAAGTCCTTTACATTCAGTGAGTCGACAATACTACTATGATCACCTTGGAAAGAATCCGGGCCAAGTGAGAGGTTGCACCACTCCTCAACCACGCTACAACTTCACGGAAGAATTCTATAATCCAAGCTTCTATAAGTTTCACTGGTGCTTGCCTGACTGTGCAGCCGTAAATGAAACAGCCAAACTCAAGAAGGTTCACATGGAAACCAGCGTAAAAAAGAGAACTTACGAAACGCATAAAAAATGTTTTTTTATAGTAAATAAAAACAAAAGAAATATTTTGCCTAATTGAAATTTTATTATCCCTTATGTATAGTAGAATGTTGTTAATGGTCGTCTGTTGGCGCTATAGAATGCCCTTCGATGAAAATGGTTGCGTATCTACTCTAATGAATGTCGATTGAATAAAATGAATGTATTTTTCGTTAATGAGTTTGAGGTTGGCATTAATGATAGTATATGCTCTGGTAATGAACAGCACAAGGTGTAATAAATTGCTTAAAGGCCAAATATTACAATAAATAAATAAACAAATGCACAGAAATAACATACGTTTCCCGTTCATTTTCCCCGATTTCAAAGTTTCCATTGGCGATTAACATTGGCTCACTTAAAATATTTCTTGTTAACCTTCCTACTGATGCTGTTATGGATAGCCTTATTTATTGTGGACTGCACCTCGGGCCATCAAGAAAGAGGATTTTGTTCAGGTGGAAAACACGGCAGTTTGAAAAACGTTCATTTGCAATACTTGTATGCTTTGACCAACGACCAAAGTTTACTTGCGGAAAAGTTTATGCCAACTTGCTGAAAGCCTCGTGTGTTATTCACTGCTGAGTTGCCACTACACAATATAATTTCAATTAGTGCTACGAGAAGAAGTGTATTTGTTATTAAACGTCTACGAAAAGCAAGGAAGGGTTGGAGGACGCCTCAACAGTCGTAAACTCGCCGGACTTTTACAAACCGTCCCAACGCAAGAGGGGTTATCAGCGGCGTAATTACAAGGGAGGCTTAGGGGACCCGCCCCCACCAACTTCCCCTGGGCCACTCCAGCAGACGGAATGACGTAATCTTCAATCACTATCTAATCAGATATTTCCACAAATGCAGACGTACAAAAGGACGCATTTCATGAGCAAATCTGTACTTCTTACTGCCTCCCCCTACGCCACGCCACCAGAAATGTCCTAGTGAGGTCACTAGGACACATCTGATCACTAATATCTTTCATGACATGAAGTTAGTTTACAATATTATTACCGATGAAATATGACTTGTACTTTTTAAGGCGAGTCGAATTGGAAATTTTACCGCTAAGAATGAAAGTTAAGGAAGTAATCTTGTTGGTTTGTTTTCACCTTTTACTAACAACAATTAAGACTTTGGTCCGAAATTGCGACTTTCCGGTCGGTAATGTGACTTAAAAATTGAGTACCGGCGACCTAAGGGCCCATTTATATGGTCTCGGGTACCCGAGACAACTTTACCGAGCGTTTACATGAAGTTTGAACAACCGATGTATTCAGCGAGGCCAGGTCGTATTCATCTTCGTTCATCTCCTTTACAGGTTTTTGAGGCGCACTGACCTCCTTGGGACCAAAGTCACTTTCTTCGTAAAGCAAAGCCATAGCTTTTCTCACCTCGTCATACAATTTCACCTTGTCGCTGTTAAAGTCTACGGAGTTGAATTCACAAATATTTTTGTACTCTTTGACACAATATATCAAACGTTTTACCATTTTGTTTGTCCACAACCACTTTGCTTTTGATGCCGCCATTTTGATTTTCCAGGCTGTTCTGCCTCTGCTGTCCTAAAATGTGCATACACTGCAGGCTCCAAACAGGGGTCGTCTCGCCTCGGGCAGGCGAGTTGAGTGTTTATATGCGAAAAAGTTGTCTCGCTTACCAGGGTTTCCCTACCTGCCGAGGTGAGACAACTCGCTCCCCGAGATGTCTCGCTTCCCCGAGACGAGTTCAAGATCCTCATATAAATGGTTCGTTGAACTTTTCAAAGGAATAGGTGAAAAGATAGCCCCTCCCGAGGTAGCTCGTGGGTAGGGTTGTCTCGGGTATCCGAGACCATATAAATGGGCCCTAAGTTACTAAAGTCTAAAGTTTCCAATTATGTGGGAGCCGTCACAGACTGCCACGGTCGCACAGTGTCACAATGAAGTCGTTAAATGTCCGTTGAAGTTTTTGCATTTCAAAACTTGGATCGCCAGTTGTCTCTGTCAGTCACTGACGTAGATCCCGACGTTTACAATGCAACCGCTTACAACACTTTGCTACAGCTAGGCGAGCAAAAGGAAACCATGCTTAAGGAATGAGAGAATTTCAACTAATTGCTAAGGAATAAAAATATGTTATGAATGACATATTCAAAAAGGCACGAGCTTTGTCATACAAAGGGATTACGCGAATTTAATATATTACAAAGCAGTTCATTAAATGTCCAACTGCGTTTAGGCTTACGTGAATCATCCGCTGTTTTTAATAGACGATGGAAATGATGTGGTTTCTTCATTTAAAAATGTTGAAAAACATTACAGTTCTTATATGGAAAATTTATTTCCACTCAGGTCAATCTATATGAGGTAATAAACTGAGGCTAATAAAAACCACAGCTAAAGTAAGTCCCGAACTGTGCATTCCTAAGAGTATTTTCGCTACTTATTTTGATCGCGTACGACTTCGTTTTAGACCATTTTCACAAAAGGTCACGGCTGATTATACCCATGGTTAATCTTCCCACATATAAAAAGCGTATTGCTCGTTGTCATGACATTTTTGAGAACCTATTAAACGGCTACAAAACACAACCATCGACCGATCATTTACCATCTTCCTACCTATGTTTAATACTTTCTTACTGAACTTACTTGACGAAAAAATTTTCCGTGCACAAGTAAAATTTCCAGAAGTGGCTATTTTTTAAGTTGACTTGAAAGGAACACCTTTTAAAAGAATTACGCCCACATCCGCTCGCTTTATAAACCAAGAAAAGTGCTGACGTCAAGACGAGATTTACGAGTTAGGAGTCCACAATTCCGAATTGTATGAAACTATTACCATATGAAATAAAATCTTGTTGTTACACAGTTTTTGTGAAATAATTTCATCGCTATGGTAAAATAGTAAATCGTTTAGCTTCAGCAACATACCATAAAAAATCTACAAATCAATTTTCAGAAAATTAGCGCAATTACCAGGTAAGTTAGGTGACCAGAGAAACTCGCTCTTGACCAGCCTGGATCGCAACCCACTTCGCTCGGTTCACTTTTTCTGTAAACTGTCAACTGACTGATGACGTCAAGAAATGTGGCGATGACTATTCAAAACTGAGGACAACAGGTTTCATAACTGTGGACAAAAGGGTTAATTTCGGAACACCATTTCCTCAATCAAAACTACGTCGATTAGAAGAATGTCAAGAATGTTTAGCCTAATGGATATTTATGAGGTAATGTTACAGAACATCGATGAGAAGTATATGTTTACATTCTTTAACGATTCTACAGATGCAGTAACCCTAATTGTAGCACTTATGGCGATGGAAGAACCAGGAGACTTAGTTAGATGATAAAGATAAATGTGCAGCCGATAATATGAACAAAGAACACGACTAAACTGCAAACTCTGGTTCATTATAAAACATTTAATAGCAAACGGTTCTTTCCGGCTTTGGGAATCATCAGAGTGAGTTACAATAAAGGGAAAAAATCTAATTCGTCATAGGAACTTAAAGAAAAGGAAAGGAAAATGAAGAAACGAAGTATGAGGTCAGCTGTGGGAGCTACACCTTTGTTCCTGTTTGTATAGTGGAACAGCAGTATTGGAACAAGGGGATCCTGTGGCATTGGAAGGCATTCTAGAAGTGGCAAGTTTGATCTAGAAAAAAGCCATATTTTGTGGTTAACCATTCCCAACAAGTCTAGCCATGTGAATCAGCAAAAAACTTTTCAGAACAAGCAGTTGAGCTGACTAATGACAAACGAGTCAAATATTTTGAACTAGTCGCGTAGCCAGGAATTTGAAAGCAGGGGAGGGGGGTTGGGGCAGAAGTAATATGAGAGAAACGTCCTGAGAGTTGCTATTTAGGTAACACCAACCGTGATGGCAAAACTAAAACTGTCAGTGAAATTCGATATAAGAATGAACAAATTTTTACTTAAACATTTTGACTGATGTTAAATTAGAAAATGATTTATTAAACGGTAACGTGCACCACATCACGAGAAGTATGTCATACTAACTTATCGCCTTTTAGTTCTGCCATCACCGCTACCACTACCACCACTTTTTACTGAGACAGACCGAATGTGTCGTTACTCACGAACCACCAAATTTTTGTCGGTAGAAACAGGATTCTTCGCATTGTGAGCTATTCATACACTTAAATTAAAAAATTGGAACTTATTTATTGACTTTTCATCCTGGTATTACAAACGCAAACTAAATCCACGATAGACAAGCTCAGTGTACCGACAAATGTTATGGATGTACCGACAGTCGCCAGACTTGGTCTGACTGAAAAGTGGAGGGGGGGGCAACTGCCCCCCTGCCCCACCCCTGGCTAAGCTACTGTTTTGAACTGAATGACATTTTGAAAGAGAAGTGGTCCAGTGAACTTATCGTTCAACGGTTGAATCATTTTTTGCACTAAATTGCGAAACAGTTAATTTCGTTTTTTAATTTGGAATTGATTCCAAAATATTAGGAAGGTTAAAATTAATTAATTGTAAAATGAATTATGAGCACTTATTTCAATGTACAGTTAGATTTTGTTCATTTAAATAATGATCGGTTGATCTAGTCAATGACACAAAAAAGTTAACTGAAATACTATGTTCGGATTGGAAAAAATAAACCAAAATATGAAAACTAGTGTATCTGACATTGAAGCACAAGGTGTTGATTCAACGTGCTACGTTTTTGTTTGATTTGAATGTCATTATGTCGTTCGAAAGCGAAAGTCAACATGAGGGCATTGGGAAAAAAATCCATCAAAACAAAAGCTCGGAGAATCTTTATTTGTAGTGAGATGGAGGAAGTAATCTTGTAATTTCATCTGAAGAATAATTGCGAATAAAAGTTGATGAAGGTAAATCTGTGTTACGAATAGAAATAGCACTTATTTTAAACATCTTTTTGCCCTCTCACACACAGACGAAGCCTGATGGTAAACCGATCAAATCTAAATGAGTTTTTTTTACTAAAATCCAAATGAAACTAAATTCCACACGACGGGTTGAGCGCTGGGCTTCGTTTTGAAAGGGTACAAAGTTATTTCTTAAAAAAGCAATTCTGGTTATGGAGTCCATGTTTTCTTTTCAATTAAAAATCGTTTATTTTCTTCGTAATTTAATAGCTTTACCTTCGAATGTACAGTTAAATAAACCATGATTCTGTTAATGTACAGTTAAATAAACCATGAGCGCTGGGCTTCGTAAAAAAGCAATTCTGGTTATGGAGTCCATGTTTTCCTTTGAATTAAAAATCGTTTATTTTTTTCGTACTTTAATAACTTTACCTTCGAATGTACAGAAAAATAAACCATGATTCTGGTCTTTACTGAAATTGCTTTGGGAGAACCACAAGTTATAAAAATTTGTTTGTTGCTTAACCTATATTTGTTCTTCTCTTATTGCTTGAAAACCTAGTTTAAAAATGTGAAAAAATTGCGCAAACAAATTGTTGTAACAAACGGTTGCTACATATTAAATAAAATTGTTAAGAGCAGCTTTCTAAGAGTTAAAAATGAAAAATACGATAACGGGAAGAGCAAAAAGACTGGGGTTTTTAATTTTCCGACAGAGACGAAATCTGCATGGTGCAAATAAATTCTACACAAAGTCAAATCAATATCAAGTCGATTTCAAAAAAGAAACTGTTTGCTGGAGTACTTCCTCTCATACAAACAGCCCCCGAGATCGGACTGAAAAAAGTTACGGATCCGACAAACGTCCCAACTCGCCTCCCACATACAAACAGTCCCTAAACCCGGGAAGGAAAATGTTCCGACCCGCCTTCATATCAATGGTCTTAAACCCGGGATGCAAAACGTCCCACCCAGGTAAACGTCCCGTCCCAGCCTCTTGATAACAGCTAAAATTACAGTGATCGTCACGAATTTCGTCTTTGACGATTACAGTCGTTGATCTGTGGGCAGCTCTTCAATCTCCTCAGTCCTATCAGTCTAATGTTGTTGGCAACGAAACTTCAGTGTCTAATTTTCAATAAATTATTCTTAAAAAATTACCCATTTCTCATGGTTTTATTCCGCGTGACATGCTTGGCACTAGGTGTTTATACTTCCTCCTCAATTTGGTTCTTTTAAGTTAAGTTTGAGGTTTGACCCAACTGTCGACTTTAATTGATTTTGATCCATCCCACTTGAAGTTTAGTTCGTCTAACGTGAAGACATCACTTGACCCAGGCCTTAGCATTTGCGCCTTTTTCCACTGACAATCTCTTTACCCCTTTGAATACCAACCACCTCTATATAAACCTGTTGCTGAAGACGTAAATATACGCCCTTGGTATTCATAGGGCTAAAGATATCCCATGGCATTTAATTATCAACCTTTTAGCTACGAAATTGTTTTGAAAAATCTTATTTTCAAATGCAAACCCTCCCACAAAAATTGCCATTACTCCAGTTCACTATAACAACAGGGGCAACAAACCGACCTTATATGTAGCCGAAAGGTTAAGAACAGCCAGAAGAGACTCTCATATGAAAGGAAACAAGCTTTCTGGCGGTAATACCGTTGTCAATGACATGTATAGTTCCCATGAGCTCTCGTGCAAGTGGTTCGATGTAGGTGGGAGACTGCTGCAGAGGTTATGCTTTACTGACCTCTCGATTTTTCATTGAGGAATGGGGGAAAGAGGAAAGATCGGACCTCCTTTCGTTAGCTTGAGCAGTGTGATTGTATGTCGCGTATTAAATGTCCGGCTTTGGAGGCATCCGACAATCAGGATTTAACCTTTTAGCTCACCAAAATGTTATTTTCTCAACGAAACAGCCTCTATAAATCGCAAAAGGAGTGCCAAATGTCTTCGATTGCATGAAAGAAAAAAAGAAATATGAAAGAATACGTCGACTGAAATTCATCAACACCTGTCGCTCAATCTCTGGCCTATAGACTGCTTACCTGTTCCTCCAACTGCCATCTGTGATTCAACTGAACGCCTACTTGCTTAAACTTCCCATTTCTGAAATTGGCCACAAACTTCCTGGAATCACCACCTGGGAGCAAATAAAACGTCAAAACATTAATGTGATTTCGGTGGACAAGTCTGAAAATAGCAAACAAAACATCCCAAACGCCTCCTTCAAAAATTGTCTGAAACGCGCTGTAAAGCAATGAACCTCCATCTCACTGTCGCATGTCCTCGGACGTTTGCACAAGACTGAACCACCCACAACCCCCTGGACATACCTGTGCCGAGTCTGCTCATGTTCTAGAGCTAAAAATCTACATAGATGAAGCTGAACAAGATTAGAAACAAGGAAATCCAGGGGCATACGGGGTGCCTGTCCTTCAACTATTTTAAAAAGGATAAAAAGTGCACCGTTTTGCAGCGGAAAGCGCCCATTTCTTAAAGCGAACACGTCATTAACTGTGGTTTTTATTTGTTCCCTGGGTGCACGCTTGTGCCTACCATACAAAAACTTGTTTCCTACGCCCTTAAACAAGAGTATGGAGTTTACCAAAGCTGCAATGCCAGTGATCCCAGTATACAAACAATTTGACTCAATTTCAAAATCATACTCACAGTGGTGATTCTGAGGACGGTTCTGAAATGGAGTCAAAACACTGCACATGTTCACGGACATTGAGCGTTAAGTTGCCGCGAGAATCTGTCGTATAGTTAAATTGGATAAAACAAGCATACTGTCCTCATTTGACTAGATAGCTCATTTGAAGATGAGAGGTCCGGAAACAAGAAGATGTGAGTTCGAATCCCGCTCTAGTCAATTTATCTAGTTGACTTCGACAGTGTGGGTCAATTCGTGAAATAAACTACAATAAAATCCACGGCAGTGAAACAAACCTCGCACGCTAAACTCAGAATGTTTTTCTTTCTGATAAAGAACTCCAGTCAATTCTAGTCAGTCGATTAACTTTATTCATTAAGTACAACTCAAAGCTCTACATGTCTTATGAGCCAATGTCGTCATAAAAAGGTGAAAATGCTCATCTTCCACGTCTTGTATTAAGCCAAAAGGGCGTGAAGAATACTCAAGGACCACTAATTATTCATTTCTTATGTCCAGGAACAGAAATCCTTCTTTATGGCCGAGTCTTCCTTGACGTCCACGTCGTGTTTTCTTACTCTCTGTATTGACTGACCGTTTACTTGTTTCACTGGCGCCGCACATTCTCGCCATATTTGAATAAGTAATAGCGGTCTGCATTGTCGGCCTCCAAATTTTACAACCGAGCGGCGTCGTGGAATTGCTTCGGCGGATATGGTTAAATCAATAGGGCTTGGATGAAAAAATTAAGAATTTTATTTTTTGTTTCAGGTAGAGTTTGACGACCAGTTCATAAATTATGAGCTGGCGTTGTCGACCCAAACATTTGATAGGGCAAATTCCTATAGAGACGTGTTACCCAGCCGACCTAGTCACTCGGCGAAGAGAGTTCCCATTTCATGTAGAAGGCATAACTGTTTTACTGTTTTGTGGATTGGAATCTCCTCCGACATCTCAGCTAGCCGAGTACCTCGGTTTAGCAAAACCAGATTGTCCATTTAAACCTGGCAATCCACATAACTCGGCTAGCCGAGGAACTCGCCCACACATGAACGGTCCCTTATCGACCCTCTCCGACTTTAATAGTCGGAATCATTAATAGCAACGGAAGTTGAACAAACCCGTCTGATTCCTCACCACATTTCTAAAACTTGTCTCCAAACTTTCGAGCTTAAAAATGTGGGCTGCCATTGTTGCTACTGCATCTGATTCATCATTTGGAAACTTTTTACAATGAAAACCAAAGGTGACTCTAGCGGTGCAAGTTCCGATGTTCGACAGTGCCGATAATCAATGCAAATACTTTATGTTCTTAATACGCACGCTCTCAAGCTGTTCTCTCAGAAAAACTTTCTTAGTCCCTGACGGGAATCGAACCCGTAACCTTCTGATCGCCGGTGAGACGCCGGTGAGACGCCGGTGAGACTGGCGATCAGAATGTTATGGTTTCGATTCCTGTCAGGGACTTAAGAAGTTTTTCTGTGAGAACAGCTTGAGAGCGTGCGTATTAATAACATAGTTACTAAGCTGCCACAAACACATCATTGATTAACGCAAATACTTTAGTTCATCAACATTTTTCGACCAACTGGGGACTGATCGTGATAAGCTGGAACAACGAATAATTCGAAAAACTCATGAAACATCAATGGAACTTTTCATAACACGAAGTTACCTATTTCTTTCAGGAGTTGGCCTCAAACCCTTGAACTCACGGAGATTTCACCTTTACTGAATACGACCGTCTTGTAGTCGCAAGAACAAAAACTGAATGAAGGTTTAGGAGTCAAAGGGTCAAACCTCAAATGGACTACCAAGAACAATTATGACCACTTGACCAACTTTTTTTTTAAACACTCAAGGTAAATTGAACATTAACAGACTAGACTATTAAGTTCTAGTTCTAATTACCCCATACCAGCAGGACGAAATATCCCGCAACTAATGCAACATCAGGACCATTGATTACTAACACATGAATGTGCAGCGGAGTTGTTCTCAACGGCGTGGGCGGAATGACTTCTCGTGCGATCGAATCAAGTTCAAGGACGAGGAAAAAGCGGTACGGTGTTCGAAAGAGTGGATATTTTTGGCAGGGGCCGTGAAGAAGATCAACAGCCAGCAATTATGATTAGAGGATATTACATAAATAAAACTGCGCCTTTTATCAAGAAACAATATGACCTTTTCGAAATATTACCAACTCCTAATTACTCGAAGTTTACATCGATCATTAAACATTACATCGTTTAAATATTAATCAGATTTACGGCTTTGCGTGGGTAGATTTAGGAAGTTAAAACACAGAAACTAGAAATGTTAACTATTTAAAGTATGTCAAGGTCCTTTCAATGAACTGTTCATACGGTACTAAACCGCAACGTTATGGGAAACCACTTGAGGAACATCAAAAATAAAATGAAATCGTTTTCCTACGACTGGGAAGTTGTTATGTTTGACTATGTTTACATGCAGTTGCCATCCAGCATAACAGATCAACCATGCACAACGTGCATGGTACCAATGATCCACCACGACATTTTGACCAACATGTTTTAAACGCTCAACATAAATTGAAAACTAGCGAGCTACAATCCTGACCAAAAATACTGGGAAAACACTTTAAAATGAACACACTCTTGAACCCCCCTCCCCCTTCAATGTTGCGGGGTTTTGGTCAATTTTATGCTTTGTGAATGACACAACCAGTATCATTTGACATGGTGGAATGAAGGAATATTGATGGAGGGGGGAGAGGGGAGGAGCGAGTGTAATTCCCTCATTCGGCTTTGGTACGGTTAGTAGGGAGTCATTTGCAACGCTGTCCCAGCCATTATTGGCAAGGATTGTAAATCGTCGAGTTCATCTTTCCGAATGCTTCTGTTCTGCAGGACAGACATTCGACCGGAAACTTATGTAACGTCAGCATTATTAAAGACTAATAGCCGCCAGTGTTGCCGATGTCTCCTCAAGGAAGGGAGCGATGTGAACTTTTGTAGCGATCACGTTAGAAAAAGGTAAAAAGCAGAGAGATTTTTTTTTTTTGCGAAAAGAGGGGAAAATCTCTGTAAAAACAGTTAAAGTATGCTCACCGTGTGAGTGACGAGGATAATACAATATTAAGTAAATAAAACAGTGTCATCAATCATCCTTAGTTCAGTGACGTTCAGGTGAAACATGAGGCGTGGCGAGGAATGATGTAATGGGGTTTCCCGTAAGCCAGAAATAGGCCGCAACCACGAAAAAGGAATTGTTTCAATACAGAGACTCTTGATATCAACAGAATTTCCATCCTCCTGATGACCCCGAACAAGAGTTCCTGTGCTTTTCTTAAGACAAAAATCGCTTTACTATCTTGGGCTTCATTAATACACCAAACCGTTGCCCTTTGTTTAATGAGATTATAGCACTTGAAACCCTAAAAAAGTCAACTCTCCATAATTACTCGTAACTCACCATTTAAAAAATGTACGAGCACACCAAATGAACTCGCTCGTGATACTATAAGATCAAAACCGACAGCATTATCGGTTTTTAGTGCATGGTAGCAAAGAGTGATTTTTTTAATACCTTCTCTTCAAAGGTTTGGCAAGATATCCTTGGAACTCCCTTTCAGCACTTCTTGGATTGACAACACTTTTGCAGCAAGCAGTTGATTCATTTCGGATTAAAAATCTAGGATTACTTTTCGTTCATTTTTATTTCTAATTAGGACTTGAATTCTTTTAAGTAAAGTTCGTAAGATTTTGCGATTTGGGCCAACATCGAGTTTCGATGCTTTAAAATTGCGCGATGAAATGCTATTTTTATATCAATTTTTATCGAATGATCTGATGTTTATTTTTTTGCATATCTGTAGAAACGTGAATAATTGAACTATGAACGAAAGTATTCGGTTTCGTGCTTGTGTTTGGTTCATTTGTGTGATTCAGGAGAAAACTTGTAGGGTAACGCCTTGTAGAAGAATTTAAAGAACTCTCTTCTTTTCTAGAAACGTGTAAAAAAATTTCCGGTTTCGATGTCGGTCAAGTAAATCCGTCACTTATTGATTTACGCATCCAGAAATGACCTAAAATAAAACTATGTTTTACAACCTCAAAAATATTCCAGTCTTCAATACATTTTAATCTTTTATTTTTTTAATCTGTAAAATATCTTAACAATTTATGTTCCACATATATTTCAGGGGCCGCGGACGCGGGGGTGCTGAAGCCCCCCACTTTTTTGGAAAGAAATTAAATATTTCAGTATCGCTTTGAAAAACGTCTTAACCATGGTGAATGGTTATACAAGACAGTTCTGAAAAGAACTAGAGGAACCAACACACACACAGAGAAAGCAAATACTAAAAAGAAGCACTATGCATTTCGGCAGACCACTCTTCAGGTGCAAACGTTTGCTAACTGTTGAGAAATGAGTTATCAGCTTATGTTTACACCTGATGTAAAGGCAATGATGTCAACCCACGTAGGAGGGATTAAACATCAAAATAACGCCAATGTACATGGATTCCATAATCTTTAGAAAGAATGGCGAGCAGCACTTTGCCAGGATGCTAAATTTGGAGTCTGAATAGTTATTGGCACATCCGTTTGACAACAAGTGTCGTCCGATTGCCGCCGAGCCATGGCAACATGCTTGCCATCAAGTGCTCCCAGGCAATGTGGGAAATTCCACTTGGCCTCAAACTCTCTTGCAATACTTGTCCACTCTTCTTTTGATTCAGGGGCTCTCAGGTAGATTTCATTCAGAGCAGCCCAGATTCCATCACAAGTATCACTGATAATGTGACATACAGTAGACCTGCCAACACGAAAATTAAAAGCCTGGGATAATTGTGAGTCCCCTGTTGCCAAATATCGAAGCGTGATGACAAGTCGCTCATCAGCAGATATAGGTATTCGACTTTTACATGCTTTTTTGGCAATTAAATGACCAACCAGAGAGACTAGTGATCTAACCTTTCTGGTGACATTCGCAGGTACCTGTTTGAAAGGAAGAAAAAATTATTAATAATTTAAAGTGCACCAATACTGAATAAACTGGCAAATGTTGAAAAATAATACCAAGAAATTTTAAGCTTGGGTTTATTTATCCAGTGGAATTATCAATATGTGGGTGGACACAGTGTACAAACAGTTTACCATCCATTTTTTTTTCTACTACCAAAGTTGCCACTCTCCAGATAGAGTAGAATAATGCTTACATATATTTTCACACTTTTCATATTTGAACTTAGGAGATCCCACAAAATTTCTTAGGGCCCCTAGAATTTTCAGTATATATAGTAGACTATCATTTTATCCCCCTCAACGGGGTGTTTTACCCCGGTGGTGTTTTACGAATTAATATTTCGTTCACTTGTATCTGCAATTTCAATTTTGCTTAAAAACTCTGAGGATGAGAACAGTAATAAACCAGCTACGGTCCACTAACCTGTAGAAATATTCTCTGTCATGAAGTTTTAATTCCTGAAAGAGAGTATGAAACTGACCACGTACACAGCGTTGCAGGAAAATTTCTCGAACCCAGAATCGGTGTTTTCTTTTCATCTTTTTTCTCGCCCTTCGTCGATTCAAGTAATTGAAAAGGAGAGCAAGTTGACACTTCAACAACAACGTTCGGTTCAAGGCAGCCATTTTCAAATTTAAGTCTGCGCGCCAATTCTCGAAGCAGATGTGCGATGGCGCCGCTGACAGTGTGCTACGCAATAGAGTACCGAAGTGTGACGTCACGCTACCATGACAACGGTTTTGCTGGAGAGAAACAAACCAACATAAGTCCAACATGACGGCGTTGTCGATCACTGCTCTCGCTTCGTTCTTCCACGATGAGCCTAAATCTATATCGAGAGGTGAAAACCATTACTCATCTGGTCACATAGAATCGTTTTCATATTCTGATGGTACTTTGCGAGGAATTGTGAAAGCTAGTATGAAAGATAAACGATACAATGTTACGGTAAGAGAATCTCCGTGTTTCACTGACATACTCACGATACTTTTTCATGATTTTATCATTTGTATTTATTAAACTTGTCTTTAAAAGGATTCTTTTGCTTCTTTTGTTTAGATTTATTTATATGACAGTCAGATAAAGTCAACGGATTGTGAATGCCCGCGAGGAGCGTACATAGCCATGCGGCGGCTTTGTTTATACATGGAATCCATAACCTTAGCCGGACTGATGTTGAATGTGCTTGGAAAAAGCAAAAAACTCAAGACATAACCCGTACTGTGGAGGAGATGTATCCTTCTCCAAAAGAATACAATCCTTTTAAAGAAGATCTTTCCGAAGCAGATCGCGCCAGCTTTTATAACGACTTGAAAGCATATGGCCAGTTCACTGGACTTGGATGGCTTCTAAGTCCTGAGCCAGTTAACAACATAAACGACCTCCCTATAAAGACTGTGGAGGAAATAATCTTATCAAAGGAGTTTGTGGACAGTGGTTTGAGCTTAGACTTTCTATTAAGTAAGCTGCAAGTCACTGACGAAGAACGGGTGGCAGTGCACGAAGCAACAATTGGGCAAAGAGATAACCCGAACTGGCACATACTACGAAGAGGACGACTAACTGCAAGCAACTTTGGCCATGTTCTGACGGCAAAACGGGCGACACCCTCCCTTATTAAAAGAGTGATGGGACAATACGACCTTTCAAGAGTAAAAGCCATTTCTTGGGGAATAAGTAATGAAGATGAAGGAGTAAAGGCATTCGAATCTGCAATGGAGAAACCTGTACAATATTCTGGCTTGTGGCTCACAACTTCTGGCATACTGGGAGCATCTCCAGATGGGCTGATTGCGGACAATGGGATCTTAGAGATAAAATGTCCTTTCACCCAAAGAAACATGACAGTTGAAGAAGCTGTAACTACCTGCAAAGATTTTTTTTTGTTTAAAGAGAATGACAAGTTCAAGTTAAAAACTCAACATGTATACTGGCACCAGGTGCAGGGACAACTTCATATAACTCAGAGAGAGTTCTGCTATTTTGTAACATGGACAACTAAGCAAACTGTTATTATTATTGTTAAGAAAGACCCAGCCTGGGCAAGCAATCTCGACCTCTTGGAGGACTTTTTTAAAATACATCTGTTCCCACAGCTTCTTTAAAGTTAATCTTTAATTATTGATTCTTATAGCTTCTTTGTACAAAGGCTTCATGTTAAATAATAAAAGTTAAGTAACAATATGAAACTAGTTTTCTACGACATGTATTGTTCTTCATTAGGTCTATGGTTATTCCAAAACTTTTTTTAAAAAATTAGTTGTCTTGTATATTTTTAAGTGAAAAAAATATTCATTATTGATTTTATTCACATGGCTAATAGTCACTAATATTATGATTCTCACTATGATTGTAATGTTACCTAAGCTAATGTTACCTAATGTTACCTAATAGCATATGTTACCTAAGTTCACTCCAGGTTTGTAATAAATAGACAAATCTAATCAAATTCTATAGTGTTAGATATTTCCTTTATAAGAGGGTTTTGAAGATTCACTAAAGCTGCACAGAGCTGCACTGTTATGTCGGCATAACACCTTAAATATGGAGGAATGAAACTTAATATTCGAAAATCTTTCAACCTTGCATTGGCCCTTTCTACATGTATCCTACACTTTGCTATACTCTTAGTTAACTTTATCTCACTTTCAGAAAACTTCCCATTGTTTAAAAATGGTGGAATATTTACAGATACCCCATCCGGCATTATATCATGGATTAAAAACCCCTTATCAGCTAGTATTAAATCACCATGTTCAAAAACATTTGCAAGTCCTGAGTCTTCTACTATTGCCTTATCTGAAACTGACCCGGGATAGAGTTTGCTTACGAAAGTTATAACTGCATTTGGTGCAACACCAAGAAGAACTTTGAATGAATTCATGCCACGATATGTGGAATATGTGAGCTTCTGCTCACTCATAAGTGCAGGTGCTGCTACTTCAATATCTGTGCAGTCAAAAATCATTCTACAGTTTGCAAAAATATTAAAAGAATCGGGCAATGAAGTTGAATTTTTTAGCCTTGATGGCACATTTGACATGCAATCTTTGTAAAGAAGCTTATTAAGAACATGAAGAAAAGTAATTACAACATTAGAAATTGTTCTAGTACTGCACGCAAAAAGCTGAGCCAAATGAAGATTAGTATAGTTCTGTCTTGCTTTCATTAAAGTTATCAGCACTTGATCCTCAATAGAGAGTGACTCCACCTTCCAGCCTGCATGATAGTTGATCTTGCACTTTTCAACATATCTAACCACAATGTCAAATACCTGTCTGTTTAGACCTGTTTCCATTCTTATTGCATCTTCGCCAAGTTTTGCAGCGGAGAAGATTGCTGATTTCATTGCTAGTTGGTCTTTAAGGTCTTGAAGTTCTCTTTCCTTGTTTGCTAGTTCAGCCTTAAGAATTATATTATCGATTTCAGCCGGGTGTCTGTTTGGTGTGGGACTGATTTCATCTACATTTAAGCTTGAAGATGTCTGATTGTCTGGTTTTTCGCTAAATGTTTTCTGCTTCTTTTGTTTTGGGGTCTTGACTTCATCAACAGGAAATAGTTTTCCTTCATTCCATTTGAAAAGTTCGGGGCCATTCGCTTTGTTTCCCTCGCGAAAATGGCAGCTACACACTCTCACAGTATCATCAAGATCTCGATCTTTTCGTCTAAATAGATACAAAAAACTCCCGTTAGGCTTCAACAAACCATTCAATGTTGATTAGCGAAGTAAAACGGCGAAGATTATTTGGCTTTGTGTTAAATAACAAAGACTGTGATCTCACAAAGCGTGTGCATTGTGACTCGATGTCACGAACTTTCAAACAGTGTGACGAAATCACTTCTTAAACTCACCTAATTAAAGTAATCCATCTTTTTCTTTCAGCAGGAGCTTTAGGAAACCGAAAAAACTTGCAGCAGTGACTTAATTGCGCGTGATTACACTCGGGGACGAAGCAATAGACCATTTTTTTCCCCTCATGAAGACTCTATTTCCGCCATTTCGAATTCACGTTGGTTTGTTTGTCTCCAGCAAAATTGTTGTCATGGTAGCGTGACGTCATCACTTCGGTACTCTATGGCGCAGGCGATGCCGCAGCACTGTTGCAGCACTGTCGCAGCACTGTCGCAGCACTGCCGCCGGCCTCTTTACGGCTGTTACGGTTATATGGAAACTAGCCTTTAATCGTTTGAGCAGAGGTACATTGCCTTGTCGGTTGATTTCTTAATGGTACGGTCTTGTTTCGAATAACACTTGGCACCTGTTGCTTGATCCTTTCACTTAACCGTTGAGTCGTTCTACCTGAATAGCGAGAACCACACTCGCATTTTAGTTTATGATTTTAATTATCCGATAAACATATCCGATATTTGAGTGACCAGCTGATAGTGTTTGAGTAGTTCCTGTTAATATAACCAGTGTTTCGTGATTTCTGAGTAATCAGTAAAATAAGAAGTGTTCACGACCGTCTCAGAAATATTAATTTTTTCATTTAATTTTTACCAGGGGATCATGATATCGCCTCCTGTCAGCCCCCTCACTCAAAATATCGTTCCGCGGCCCCTGTATTTCTTTTATACAGACAGGGTTTACAAATGAAACGTCAGGGACCCGTTGTTTAAAATACATTAATGGTAACTCAAGATTACCGGATCATTTATTATTTCGTACATTTTCGTACACCACTTCAGTTAAAAATTTCACCACATAAAGCCTTTTTCAAACACCTAAACTTGTCCACAAAATTTACACTTATCCTGGACTTGCGGCATTTCAGATCCACCCAGCCTGGTCTATCGTGTGAACAAACTGTGCAGGCTACCACCTTCGCAACTAAAATTATCCTGAAGAAATGAACATGACGAACTTCAGAAGTTATTCTTCCTTACATCCGGCTTTAGAAATAACTTGATACAACAACCCTGTGTCTCAAAATGCCCTTGGATGAAAATTATTCCGAATTTAAAAACAAAAGCTTGTCTAAATCTTCTAATGAGACAAAAGATGTTCTACCGCTAGTAGCATATATTTGATCAGATGGTCTTGTCTTTATTTCCACAAATTACATCACCGACAATCATGTAAATTAATGTTTAAAAAAAGTCTCGACAATTAATTCAGCAAATCAAGGAGAAGGGGAAGAGTTGGAGAAACAAACAAGCTTCAAAATGATAGTAGTATCTAAAACTTATTACTATATCAAACTGAACGTATGTAAGATTACAGTATAATAATTTTTTGGTTAAATGAAACCCAATTTAGTTAACCTCAGGAATCTCAGGGGAACAGCTAGATGAAAGCGTTTCCTGCAGAGTGAGTATGCATTCCGGAAAAACCGAGTTAGGTCGAGAAGAAAAAAATTTGTTGCGGTTAACCGACTGCAACAAATCCCTATATAAACGAGAAGCCGATGCATCCCAGCCAGCACGCCCACCTGAGCTTACTAGAAAAAAAAACGAACGCAAGAACATACTCAGAGTAACGCTTGGAGTTGGTATCATTCGAGCGAACAAATTATACAATGGGTAAGTGATTACACCCGCTCGATTATGGATCACGGTTTTTTCGTATAATCTTTAGAAAACGTCCTAAAAATATGTACGGATTATTTAATACAATTATATAACCTAATGCAAAAAGAAATCTGCATTGTGCATGTATTGCAAAAAAGTATTATGTTAAAACTGGAACACAAAAGCACTAGTTTAGCCCCCAGAAAAAGCACATGCAAGGGCACGATAAGAGTCTAGGGTTTAGTCTAAATTAAATTGGACATAACTCGACGGAATCTGTCGCCCTGTCTGGATATTATATTTAATTTGTTCCTACAAGTCACAACCGGCTTCAGAGCTTTCATACAACGTGATCGATGTGATCAGTGATTATTGTGTGATGTCCTCTCACCAACATAAATCTAGTGCCCAAAAATGGCGAGAGAAGCAGCAACACGTGAATGAAGAAAAGAGAGGCTCTCGTACATTATCAAAGAAAATATTATTTGCTTTTTGTACTTTTAGTATTTCACTTTTTGTAGAACGTAACATACAAACGTATTTTAGGTGAATAAATTCATAAAAATTAGGTGAAGAGATTTTTTTACATCTTTAATATAATGAACACACGATGGCTTCCATTTAGTTATTTACTTCACGATAACGCCGTTAGAACTAAAAATATTGGAGGCTTTGAGGGGACCGCATTCAAATTTTGAGCCGGGGCCCGCATTGGCTATCGACGGCGTTGCTCTGATGAATATTCTAATGCGTTATCACTTTGTTACCTTTCAGATCTCATATCAAGATGTATCGACATAAACACGTTCGTTCTTGTGTTTATGGCTGTTCTGGTGACATCTTATGGTACAGAATATACTTCTTTATGAAAAGCCTGTGTTTAGTCCATATTTATTGGTGATAGTCTATCAAACTTCAATACTTTATTGCTTCATTCCTTCAAAGAAAAATAGGATACGTTTTTCTTTTAAGGATGAGTGCCTTTTGTCTCTCAGCTTATTATCAAACTTCAAATAAGTGATTAAAACATCACGTACTTCCGCAACAATTATAAATTACTACTTCCCCATGCATGAAATTAACGTACGCAGCTCTTTCAGAGCTCTCGCATCAAACGTAAAACAACAAGATGTAAGAATGGAGAAGAGCAAGGCCAATAATATCTTTTTGTCTTCGATGTTAATTACAGTTAAATAGCCGTACGGAAATTTAAAATCCGGCTAATATGATTTGGAGGAGTGTTAAAAAAGGAAGGAGGACTAACACGCACAACATATTTCAGCAATACAAGATAAAACATATTCCGAAGAGGAATATCTTGAAAACTCAGAATACGAGTCAAAATCAAGACGAAAGTTGAATCAGTAATATTTCCGTTTTATTTCAAAACCATCATCAGACCAATTAACAAATTGAAACTGAAATATTACTGATTCAACTTTCGTCTTGATTTTGACTCGTATTCTGAGTTTCCAAGATGTTCTTCTTCGGAATATGTTTTATCTTGTATATCTCAACAAATGTCTAGTTCTACCAAATGTTGTTTACGGCTGCTATGTTGAATATCACGTTTTTTCGTCCAGTGAATGAACCCGATATTTCATTCGATCCACATAAAATTTGCAAACGCATCGAAATCATTTCCTGGAGATACGGTTACCCAACAATTTTCACGTGTGAAGGAGCTGGATAAACTTCTCGAAATAAGCAGCGCATTGCGTCGACAGTAAAAGAGCTTCATTGATTTACGTTTTGTGCTGATCATTGACCAACATAACGCTTCTATCACTGTTGAGGTCCAGAGACGTTACAAAGCAGTTTCATTTGTGGTGATGACTTCGGTATTGTAAGTCTAAGTTTTAATGTTTGATCAAACTTGCCCACTGTGCACTTCGACTGCCATATAGTTTAGGTAAAAATGGTTTGTATGGCTTAGGTAAAAACCTAAACCATTCCCAAATATAACAATCAAAACAGTAGCATAAGATATCCACTATCAGGGGCGCAACTAGAATTGCGAATGGCATGGATCGGATGACAATATAAAGGCACTGTCGGGGTAATTTTGATCATTTCGAGTGAAGTAGATCGACGTGGCTTTGGGAAATGAGGTCAAAAAGCTGTCACTAAAAGGGTACTTCAAAGATTTCAAAAAAAAACGGCAGGGGTCGCGACTCCTCCACCCCCTTTTAGTTGCAGCCCGAGTACGTAAATCAATTGGCACTTAATGCAAATATCTTCTCGGCTGTAAGGACATAAATCCGTTTTAATACATTTCCGTACTTCTAGTTGTGAATCACTATTTGAGGAAAGAAATCTCTCGGCGAGGAACTTTCAAATGAGAGTGAGGGTTCTCACAACAGTTACAATTATGGCTTCGAGCAGTTTGTAGTTAACTTTTTTTCTACAAGTTTGTGGCTAATAGGCGGATGTTATCTGGCCCTTAATCACGATTTGATATTGTCCGGCCGAACTGAAAATTTTATTCATAGATTTTCACTTGAGGAAGATATGCACACGCGAAAGAGCCGGTTCTCTAAGCAGTCTCAATTCTGTCTCCCAAAAGTTTCTACTTGATAGTTTTTAGTGGTACGTATTAATAATATGAACGTATTTTCCATCTTTGTAGCACAAGGCACCTGTGAACCACAATCAGAGGTCGTCTCAATTTATGGCGACGATTTCAAAACACCTCCGGGGTTGCTACCGTATTTCATCAAAGTTACCCGATGCGTCAAGTGTGCCATGTGTGGAAATAGTCTTCATTCAGTTCCTGTTCCAGACACCAAAACCACAATCAAAGTCGTAGTTAGATCTTCTCCAGGAACGTTATATGATTATTCCGTTTATAATCACACAACTTGCAAATGTGGAAAAAGACCTGATCGTGACAATATGCTATACGGAAATAGAAGAAGTAAGTTTTTTTTAATGTAACTCATCCGTCTAATCTTCCATTTTCAACTTAATGCTCCATTTATTCGTTATCGATATCTATCCATCCATCCTTTCAACCAACCATCAACATTACTGCATCGTATTTCTTCTGTTCTACTGCAAATTTTCTGCAGTAATTTTTTTCTTATTCTCGTGATAACAGTAACGAGAGATCACTAGTGTCCGTAAAATTTGTAATTCCTTCATTTTTGTTTTTCTTTATTTTGAGTCCCTGAGATTTTCTGACTAAAATGGAACCTGTATTGGTAATAAATTCTGATGAGCAGTGAGACAGCTATAGATTTAACAGGCGGGAATCGAAACCTTGTCAAGAACATTTGCCGAGGATAGAATACGGCGAAGAGGCAGTTACCATTACGGCTATAAAACTATTTAGTAGAATTTGTCGTTTCGTTGCTAAACTTGTAACATGTTCAGAGAATATTTAGAAAGTCACAGTGACTGATAAATATATTTACAGACATTAAACCAATTAACTAGAGCAACCAATGAAAATCAGTCAACCATTTTGTTCTCGCAATCATGTTCTGTTTTATGCAAGTCTTATTTTAGTTCCTTACCTTGGTTACTCTAGTTAATTAGAATGATGCCTGTAAATATATTTATCAATCACTGTGACTTTGCAAATATTCTCTGAAGATGTTGCAAGTTCAGCAACGAAACATCCGATTCTATTAAATATTTTTATATCCGTAATGGTGACTAGCTTTTCTCCACATCCTATGCTGGGCATAAACATTCTCAACAAAGCAGTGAGACACAAACAAGTTTCTCCACAGTCTGAACATTTACTGAATTTCTGAGGCGAGATAATGTAATGGTTTGAGCGCCTGACCAGTATTTGGAATGTTATTGAACTGATTTCCGTTACGGTCATTTTATAAGATTTTTCAAGAAAACATTTTTCTTCAAAAACGGGTTAGAAGGACGTTTCACGTGTACTGTCCTTGAATGTTTACAATCACTACACATTAATTTCAAAAATTACTGGCTTGTATAGTTATAAAATTTTGAAATTTTCATCTTTGATAATCTTTTCTGAAACAAATATTTTATTTCCTATTTTCATAGAAAATGCAAACGGAAATTTTTTCCTAAACCCGCATAAAATACAGAATTGTACCATTCCTCATCCACGCTACAGATTCACAAGTGATGGATACTTCCCAAGTTTTTATAAATATCATCAGTGCTTGCCGTTATGCAACACAGCTGAGGAACAAACCTTCACAATAACAATTCGTAATTCGGCGACAACGGAGAAAAGAATAACTTACAGAAGTGCAACGAAATGTGCGCCATTTGGTCAAAATTCTGCAAAGTCCTCGCCGCAAAAAATGATGCAATTAGATGCTGCAGGTGAGATATTAGTTTTTTAGAACAGAAAGAAAGAAGTTTGAAATTTAATTTCTGTAATAGAAATATCCAATATGTTTTATCATTGTCCTATAAATTTTTCGACGAAATTTACTTTTTAGAATTGTGCCCAGTTGAAAAATATATTATGCATGAATGAATGAATGAACGAATGAACGAATGAATGAATGAAATAAGTCTGCAATTTAAATTCTGTTGAAGGAAGACCTTTTATCATTGTCCTCAAAATTTTTTTGATGAAAGTTGCTTTTAAAAACTGTGTTAAGTACAAAAATATATTGTGAACGAATGAGCAAATAAACGAACAAACGAACAAGAGGACGGACGGACGAACGGAAGAACGAACGAAGAATCGGACGGATGAACGAACGAATGTTCGGGTAAATCGACAAATCAATCAAACAAACTATCAGTCAATCAGTAAATCAATACATCAACTGATCAATCAATCAACTAATCAATCATTCAATCAACTAAATAAACATACAATCGATCAATTAATTAATCAATCAATCAGCATATCAATCAATCAACCATACAACCAATCGATCATGAAAACAATCATTCATTCATTCATTCAATCGTTCAATCTTTTAAACAATCATTCATTCGATTAATTAATTAATCAATCAATCAATTGAATGATACATTGAAATAACGAGATTTTTGGTTTATTTTTTCTGTTTTAGCATTTCCGTTAATTATCTCCATTGGCGCTCCGAAAATATTTCTTGTTGCTTTTATTATGACGCTCTTATTACTAACCATATTAACTGTGGATTTTACCTTCTGCCGGCGAAGACGAGGATTTTGTTACAGTTTGTTTAACTGCAAGGTGGACGACGTGAATCGCTATCCCACACATGAGGTGGAAGAAACAGCTGTTTGAAAAACAAATCCTAACAAGTCCTTTACATTCAGTGAGTCGACAATACTACTATGATCACCTTGGAAAGAATCCGGGCCAAGTGAGAGGTTGCACCACTCCTCAACCACGCTACAACTTCACGGAAGAATTCTATAATCCAAGCTTCTATAAGTTTCACTGGTGCTTGCCTGACTGTGCAGCCGTAAATGAAACAGCCAAACTCAAGAAGGTTCACATGGACACCAGTGTAAAAAAGAGAACTTACGAAACGCATAAAAAACGTTTTTTTATAGTAAATAAAAACAAAAGAAATATTTTGCCTAATTGAAATTTTATTATCCCTTATGTATAGTAGAATGTTGTTAATGGTCGTCTGTTGGCGCTATAGAATGCCCTTCGATGAAAATGGTTGCGTATCTACTCTAATGAATGTCGATTGAATAAAATGAATGTATTTTTCGTTAATGAGTTTGAGGTTGGCATTAATGATAGTATATGCTCTGGTAATGAACAGCACAAGGTGTAATAAATTGCTTAAAGGCCAAATATTACAATAAATAAATAAACAAATGCACAGAAATAACATACGTTTCCCGTTCATTTTCCCCGATTTCAAAGTTTCCATTGGCGATTAACATTGGCTCACTTAAAATATTTCTTGTTAACCTTCCTACTGATGCTGTTATGGATAGCCTTATTTATTGTGGACTGCACCTCGGGCCATCAAGAAAGAGGATTTTGTTCAGGTGGAAAACACGGCAGTTTGAAAAACGTTCATTTGCAATACTTGTATGCTTTGACCAACGACCAAAGTTTACTTGCGGAAAAGTTTATGCCAACTTGCTGAAAGCCTCGTGTGTTATTCACTGCTGAGTTGCCACTACACAATATAATTTCAATTAGTGCTACGAGAAGAAGTGTATTTGTTATTAAACGTCTACGAAAAGCGAGGAAGGGTTGGAGGACGCCTCAACAGTCGTAAACTCGCCGGACTTTTACAAACCGTCCCAACGCAAGAGGGGTTATCAGCGGCGTAATTACAAGGGAGGCTTAGGGGACCCGCCCCCACCAACTTCCCCTGGGCCACTCCAGCAGACGGAATGACGTAATCTTCAATCACTATCTAATCAGATATTTCCACAAATGCAGACGTACGAAAGGACGCATTTCATGAGCAAATCTGTACTTCTTACTGCCTCCCCCTACGCCACGCCACCAGAAATGTCCCAGTGAGGTCACTAGGACACATCTGATCACTAATATCTTTCATGACATGAAGTTAGTTTACAATATTATTACCGATGAAATATGACTTGTACTTTTTAAGGCGAGTCGAATTGGAAATTTTACCGCTAAGAATGAAAGTTAAGGAAGTAATCTTGTTGGTTTGTTTTCACCTTTTACTAACAACAATTAAGACTTTGGTCCGAAATTGCGACTTTCCGGTCGGTAATGTGACTTAAAAATTGAGTACCGGCGACCTAAGGGCCCATTTATATGGTCTCGGGTACCCGAGACAACTTTACCGAGCGTTTACATGAAGTTTGAACAACCGATGTATTCAGCGAGGCCAGGTCGTATTCATCTTCGTTCATCTCCTTTACAGGCTTTTGAGGCGCACTGATCTCCTTGGGACCAAAGTCACTTTCTTCGTAAAGCAAAGCCATAGCTTTTCTCACCTCGTCATACAATTTCACCTTGTCGTTGTTAAAGTCTACGGAGTTGAATTCACAAATATTTTTGTACTCTTTGACACAATATATCAAACGTTTTACCATTTTGTTTGTCCACAACCACTTTGCTTTTGATGCCGCCATTTTGATTTTCCAGGCTGTTCTGCCTCTGCTGTCCTAAAATGTGCATACACTGCAGGCTCCAAACAGGGGTCGTCTCGCCTCGGGCAGGCGAGTTGAGTGTTTATATGCGAAAAAGTTGTCTCGCTTACCAGGGTTTCCCTACCTGCCGAGGTGAGACAACTCGCTCCCCGAGATGTCTCGCTTCCCCGAGACGAGTTCAAGATCCTCATATAAATGGTTCGTTGAACTTTTCAAAGGAATAGGTGAAAAGATAGCCCCTCCCGGGGTAGCTCGTGGGTAGGGTTGTCTCGGGTATCCGAGACCATATAAATGGGCCCTAAGTTACTAAAGTCTAAAGTTTCCAATTATGTGGGAGCCGTCACAGACTGCCATGGTCGCACAGTGTCACAATGAAGTCGTTAAATGTCCGTTGAAGTTTTTGCATTTCAAAACTTGGATCGCCAGTTGTCTCTGTCAGTCACTGACGTAGATCCCGACGTTTACAATGCAACCGCTTACAACACTTTGCTACAGCTAGGCGAGCAAAAGGAAACCATGCTTAAGGAATGAGAGAATTTCAACTAATTGCTAAGGAATAAAAATATGTTATGAATGACATATTCAAAAAGGCACGAGCTTTGTCATACAAAGGGATGACGCGAATTTAATATATTACAAAGCAGTTCATTAGATGTCCAACTGCGTTTAGGCTTACGTGAATCATCCGCTGTTTTTAATAGACGATGGAAATGATGTGGTTTCTTCATTTAAAAATGTTGAAAAACATTACAGTTCTTATATGGAAAATTTATTTCCACTCAGGTCAATCTATATGAGGTAATAAACTGAGGCTAATAAAAACCACAGCTAAAGTAAGTCCCGAACTGTGCATTCCTAAGAGTATTTTCGCTACTTATTTTGATCGCGTACGACTTCGTTTTAGACCATTTTCACAAAAGGTCACGGCTGATTATACCCATGGTTAATCCTCCCACATATAAAAAGCGTATTGCTCGTTGTCATGACATTTTTGAGAACCTATTAAACGGCTACAAAACACAACCATCGACCGATCATTTACCATCTTCCTACCTATGTTTAATACTTTCTTACTGAACTTACTTGACGAAAAAATTTTCCGTGCACAAGTAAAATTTCCAGAAGTGGCTATTTTTTAAAGTTGACTTGAAAGGAACACCTTTTAAAAGAATTACGCCCACATCCGCTCGCTTTATAAACCAAGAAAAGTGCTGACGTCAAGACGAGATTTACGAGTTAGGAGTCCACAATTCCGAATTGTATGAAACTATTACCATATGAAATAAAATCTTGTTGTTACACAGTTTTTGTGAAATAATTTCATCGCTATGGTAAAATAGTAAATCGTTTAGCTTCAGCAACATACCATAAAAAATCTACAAATCAATTTTCAGAAAATTAGCGCAATTACCAGGTAAGTTAGGTGACCAGAGAAACTCGCTCTTGACCAGCCTGGATCGCAACCCACTTCGCTCGGTTCACTTTTTCTGTAAACTGTCAACTGACTGATGACGTCAAGAAATGTGGCGATGACTATTCAAAACTGAGGACAACAGGTTTCATAACTGTGGACAAAAGGGTTAATTTCGGAACACCATTTCCTCAATCAAAACTACGTCGATTAGAAGAATGTCAAGAATGTTTAGCCTAATGGATATTTATGAGGTAATGTTGCAGAACATCGATGAGAAGTATATGTTTACATTCTTTAACGATTCTACAGATGCAGTAACCCTAATTGTAGCACTTATGGCGATGGAAGAACCAGGAGACATAGTTAGATGATAAAGATAAATGTGCAGCCGATAATATGAACAAAGAACAGGACTAAACTGACAAGTCTGGTTCATTATAAAACATTTAATAGCAAGCGGTTCTTTCCGGCTTTGGGAATTATCAGAGTGAGTTACAATAAAGAGTAAAAATCTAATTCGTCGTAGGAACTTAAAGAAAAGGAAAGGAAAATGAAAGAACGAAGTATGAGGTTGGCTGCGGGAGCTACACCTTTGTTCCTGTTTGTATAGTGGAACAACAGTATTGGAACAAGGGGATCCTGTGGCATTGGAAGGCATTCTAGAAGTGGCAAGTTTGATCTAGAAAAGAGCCATATTATGTGGTTAACCATTCCCAACAAGTCTAGCCATGTGAATCAGCAAAAAACTTTTCAAAACAAGCAGCTGAGCTGACTAATGACAAACGAGTCAAATATTTTGAACCAGTCACGTAGCCAGGAATTTGAAAGCAGGGGAGGGGGGTTGGGGCAGAAGTAATATGAGACAAATGTAATGACAGTTGTTATTTAGGTAACACCAACCGTGATGGCAAAACTAAAACTGTCAGTGAAATTTGATAAAAGAATGAGAAATTTTTACCTAAACATTTTGACTGATATTAAATTAGAAAATGATTTATTAAACGGTAAGGTGCATCACTTTACGAGAAGTATGACATACTAACTTATCGCATTTTGTTCTGCCATCACCGCTGGCCACTACCACCACTTTTTACTGAGACAGACCGGATGTGACGATATTCACGAACCACCAAATTTTTGTCGGTAGAGACAGGATTCTTCGCATTGTGAGCTATTCATACACTTAAATTAAAAAATTGGAACTTATTTATTGACTTTTCATCCTGGTATTGCAAACGCAAACTAAATCCACGATGGACAAGCGCAGTGTACCGACAAATGTTATGGATGTACCGACAGTCGCCAGACTTGGTCTGACTGAAAAGTGGAGGGTAGGCAACTGCCCCCCTGCCCCACCCCTGGCTAAGCTACTGTTTTGAACTTAATGACATTTTGAAAGAGAAGTGGTCCAGTGAACTTATCGTTCAACGGTTGAATCATTTTTTGCACTAAATTGCGAAACAGTTAATTTCGTTTTTTAATTTGGAATTGATTCCAAAATATTAGGAAGGTTAAAATTAATTAATTGTAAAATGAATTATGAGTACTTATTTCAATGTACAGTTAGATTTTGTTCATTTAAATAATGATCGGTTGATCTAGTCAATGACACAAAAAAGTTAACTGAAATACTATGTTCGGATTGGAAAAAATAAACCAAAATATGAAAACTAGTGTATCTGACATTGAAGCACAAGGTGTTGATTCAACGTGCTACGTTTTTGTTTGATTTGAATATCATTATGTCGTTCGAAAGCGAAAGTCAACATGAGGGCATTGGGAAAAAAATCCATCAAAACAAAAGCTCAAAGAGTCTTTATTTGTAGTGAGATGGAGGAAGTAATCTTGTAATTTCATCTGAAGAATAATTGCGAATAAAAGTTGATGAAGGTAAATCTGTGTTACGAATAGAAATAGCACTTATTTTAAACATCTTTTTGCCCTCTCACACACAGACGAAGCCTGATGGTAAACTGATCAAATCTAAATGAGTTTTTTTTTTACTAAAATCCAAATGAAACTAAATTCCACACGACGGGTTGAGCGCTGGGCTTCGTAAAAAAGCAATTCTGGTTATGGAGTCCATGTTTTCCTTTGAATTAAAAATTGTTTATTTTTTTCGTACTTTAATAACTTTACCTTCGAATGTACAGAAAAATAAACCATGATTCTGGTCTTTACTGAAATTGCTTTGGGAGAACCACAAGTTATAAAAATTTGTTTGTTGCTTAACCTATATTTGTTCTTCTCTTATTGCTTGAAAACCTAGTTTGAAAATGTGAAAAAATCGCGCAAACAAATTGTTGTAACAAACGGTTGCTACATATTAAATAAAATTGTTGAGGGCAGCTTTCTAAGAGTTAAAAATGAAAAATACGATAACGGGAAGAGCAAAAAGACTGGGGTTTTTAATTTTGCGACAGAGACAAAATCTGCATGGTGCAAATAAATTCTACACAAAGTCAAATCAATATCAAGTCGATTTCAAAAAAAAAACTTTTTGTTGGAGTACTTCCTCTCATACAAACAGCCCCCGAGATCGGACTGAAAAAAGTTACGGATCCGACAAACGTCCCAACTCGCCTCCCACATACAAACAGTCCCTAAACCCGGGAAGGAAAATGTTCCGACCCGCCTTCATATCAATGGTCTTAAACCCGGGATGCAAAACGTCCCACCCAGGTAAACGTCCCGTCCCAGCCTCTTGATAACAGCTAAAATTACAGTGATCGTCACGAATTTCGTCTTTGACGATTACAGTCGTTGATCTGTGGGCAGCTCTTCAATCTCCTCAGTCCTATCAGTCTAATGTTGTTGGCAACGAAACTTCAGTGTCTAATTTTCAATAAATTATTCTTAAAAATTACCCATTTCTCATGGTTTTATTCCGCGTGACATGCTTGGCACTAGGTGTTTATACTTCCTCCTCAATTTGGTTCTTTTAAGTTAAGTTTGAGGTTTGACTCAACTGTCGACTTTAATTGATTTTGATCCATCCCACTTGAAGTTTAGTTCGTCTAACGTGAAGACATCACTTGACCCAGGCCTTAGCATTTGCGCCTTTTTCTACTGACAATCTCTTTACCCCTTTGAATACCAACCACCTCTATATAAACCTGTTGCTGAAGACGTAAATATACGCCCTTGGTATTCATAGGGCTAAAGATATCCCATGGCATTTAATTATCAACCTTTTAGCTACGAAATTGTTTTGAAAAATCTTATTTTCAAATGCAAACCCTCCCACAAAAATTGCCATTACTCCAGTTCACTATAACAACAGGGGCAACAAACCGACCTTATATGTAGCCGAAAGGTTAAGAACAGCCAGAAGAGACTCTCATATGAAAGGAAACAAGCTTTCTGGCGGTAATACCGTTGTCAATGACATGTATAGTTCCCATGAGCTCTCGTGCAAGTGGTTCGATGTAGGTGGGCGACTGCTGCAGAGGTTATGCTTTACTGACCTCTCGATTTTTCATTGAGGAATGGGGGAAAGAGGAAAGATCGGACCTCCTTTCGTTAGCTTGAGCAGTGTGATTGTATGTCGCGTATTAAATGTCCGGCTTTGGAGGCATCCGACAATCAGGATTTAACCTTTTAGCTCACCAAAATGTTATTTTCTCAACGAAACAGCCTCTATAAATCGCAAAAGGAGTGCCAAATGTCTTCGATTGTATGAAAGAAAAAAAGAAATATGAAAGAATACGTCGACTGAAATTCATCAACACCTGTCGCTCAATCTCTGGCCTATAGACTGCTTACCTGTTCCTCCAACTGCCATCTGTGATTCAACTGAACGCCTACTTGCTTAAACTTCCCATTTCTGAAATTGGCCACAAACTTTCTGGAATCACCACCTGGGAGCAAATAAAACGTCAAAACATTAATGTGATTTCGGTGGACAAGTCTGAAAATAGCAAACAAAACATCCCAAACGCCTCCTTCAAAAATTGTCTGAAACGCGCTGTAAAGCAATGAACCTCCATCTCACTGTCGCATGTCCTCGGACGTTTGCACAAGACTGAACCACCCACAACCCCCTGGACATACCTGTGCCGAGTCTGCTCATGTTCTAGAGCTAAAAATCTACATAGATGAAGCTGAACAAGATTAGAAACAAGGAAATCCAGGGGCATACGGGGTGCCTGTCCTTCAACTATTTTAAAAAGGATAAAAAGTGCACCGTTTTGCAGCGGAAAGCGCCCATTTCTTAAAGCGAACACGTCATTAACTGTGGTTTTTATTTGTTCCCTGGGTGCACGCTTGTGCCTACCATACAAAAACTTGTTTCCTACGCTCTTAAACAAGAGTATGGAGTTTACCAAAGCTGCAATGCCAGTGATCCCAGTATACAAACAATTTGACTCTATTTCAAAATCATACTCACGGTGGTGATTCTGAGGACGGTTCTGAAATGGAGTCAAAATACTGCGCCTGTTCACGGACATTGAACGTTAAGTTGCCGCGAGAATCTCTCGTATAGTTAAATTGGATAAAACAAGCATACTGTCCTCATTTGACTAGATAGCTCATTTGAAGATGAGAGGTCCGGAAACAAGAAGATATGAGTTCGAATCCCGCTCTAGTCAATTTATCTAGTTGACTTCGACAGTGTGGGTCAATTCGTGAAATAAACTACAATAAAATCCACGGCAGTGAAACAAACCTCGCACGCTAAACTCAGAATGTTTTTCTTTCTGATAAAGAACTCCAGTCAATTCTAGTCAGTCGATTAACTTTATTCATTAAATACAACTCAAAGCTCTACATGTCTTATGAGCCAATGTCGTCATAAAAAGGTGAAAATGCTCATCTTCCACGTCTTATATTAAGCCAAAAGGGCGTGAAGACTAATTATTCATTTCTTATGTCCAGGAACAGAAATCCTTCTTTATGGCCGAGTCTTCCTTGACGTCCACGTCGTGTTTTCTTACTCTCTGTATTGACTGACCGTTTACTTGTTTCACTGGCGCCGCACATTCTCGCCATATTTGAATAAGTAATAGCGGTCTGCATTGTCGGCCTCCAAATTTTACAACCGAGCGGCGTCGTGGAATTGCTTCGGCGGATATGGTTAAATCAATAGGGCTTGGATGAAAAAATTAAGAATTTTATTTTTTGTTTCAGGTAGAGTTTGACGACCAGTTCATAAATTATGAACTGGCGTTGTCGACCCAAACATTTGATGGGGCAAATTCCTATAGAGACGTGTAACCCAGCCGACCTAGTCACTCGGCGAAGAGAGTTCCCATTTCACGTAGAAGGCATAACTGTTTTACTGTTTTGTGGATTGGAATCTCCTCCGACATCTCAGCTAGCCGAGTACCTCGGTTTAGCAAAACCAGATTGTCCATTTAAACCTGGCAATCCACATAACTCGGCTAGCCGAGGAACTCGCCCCCACATGAACGGTCCCTTATCGACCCTCTCAGACTATAATAGTCGGAATCATTAATAGCAACGGAAGTTGAACAAACCCGTCTGATTCCTCACCACATTTCTAAAACTTGTCTCCAAACTTTCGAGCTTAAAAATGTGGGCTGCCATTGTTGCTACTGCATCTGATTCATCATTTGGAAACTTTTTACAATGAAAACCAAAGGTGACTCTAGCGGTGCAAGTTCCGATGTTCGACAGTGCCGATAATCAATGCAAATACTTTATGTTCTTAATACGCACGCTCTCAAGCTGTTCTCTCAGAAAAACTTTCTTAGTCCCTGACGGGAATCGAACCCGTAATCTTCTGATCGCCGGTGAGACGCCGGTAAGACTGGCGATCAGAATGTTACGGTTTCGATTCCTGTCAGGGACTTAGGAAGTTTTTCTGTGAGAACAGCTTGAGAGCGTGCGTATTAAGAACATAATTACTAAGCTACCACAAACACATCATTGATTAACGCAAATACTTTAGTTCATCAGCATTTTTCGACCAACTGGGGACTGATCGTGATAAGCTGGAACAACGAATAATTCGAAAAACTCATAAAACATCAATGGAACTTTTCATAACACGAAGTTACCTATTTCTTTCAGGAGTTGGCCTCAAACCCTTGAACTCACGGAGATTTCACCTTTACTGAATACGACCGTCTTGTAGTCGCAAGAACAAAAACTGAATGAAGGTTTAGGAGTCAAAGGGTCAAACCTCAAATGGACTACCAAGAACAATTATGACCACTTGACCAACTTTTTTTTTTAAACACTCAAGGTAAATTGAACATTAACAAACTAGACTATCAAGTTCTAGTTCTAATTACCCCATACCAGCAGGACGAAATATCCCGCAACTAATGCAACATCAGGACCATTGATTACTAACACATAAATGTGCAGCGGAGTTGTTCTCAACGGCGTGGGCGGAATGACTTCTCGTGCGATCGAATCAAGTTCAAGGACGAGGAAAAAGCGGTACGGTGTTCGAAAGAGTGGATATTTTTGGTAGGGACCGTAAAGAAGATTAACAGCCAGCAATTATGATTAGAGGATATTACATAAATAAAACTGCGCCTTTTATTAAGAAACAATATGACCTTTTCGAAATATTACCAACTCCTAATTACTCGAAGTTTACATCGATCATTAAACATTACATCTTTTAAATATTAATCAGATTTACGGCTTTGCGTGGGTAGATTTAGGAAGTTAAAACACAGAAACTAGAAATGTTAACTATTTAAAGTATGTCAAGGCCCTTTCAATGAACTGTTCATACGGTACTAAACCGCAACATTATGGGAAACCACTTGAGGAACATCAAAAATAAAATGAAATCGTTTTCCTACGACTGGGAAGTTGCTATGTTTGACTATGTTTACATGCAGTTGCCATCCAGCATAACAGATTAACCATGCACAACGTGCATGGTACCAATGATCCACCACGACATTTTGACCAACATGTTTTAAACGCTCAACATAAATTGAAAACTAGCGAGCTACAATCCTGACCAAAAATACTGGGAAAACACTTTAAAATGAACACACTCTTGAACCCCCCTCCCCCTTCAATGTTGCGGGGTTTTGGTCAATTTTATGCTTTGCGAACGACACAACCAGTATCATTTGACATGGTGGAATGAAGCAATATTGATGGAGGGGGGAGAGGGGGAGGAGCGAGTGTAATTCCCTCATTCGGCTTTGCTACGGTTAGTAGGGAGTCATTTGCAACGCTGTCCCAGCCATTATTGGCCTGGATTGTAAATCGTCGAGTTCATCTTTCCGAATGCTTCTGTTCTGCAGGACAGACATCCGACTGGAAACTTATGTAACGTCAGCACTATTAAAGACTAATAGCCACCAGTGTTGCAGATGTCTCCTCAAGGAAGGAAGCGATGTGAACTTTTGTAGCGATCACGTTAGAAAAAGGTAAAAAGCAGATAGTTTTTTTTTTGCAAAAAGAGGGGGAAATCTCTGTAAAAACAGTTAAAGTATTCACCGTGTGAGTGACACAATATTAAGTAAATAAAACAGTGTCATCAATCATCCTTAGTTCAGTGACGTTCAGGTCAAACATGAGGCGTGGCGAGGAATGATGTAATGGGGTTTCCCGTAAGCCAGAAATAGGCCGCAACCAAGGAAAAGGAATTGTTTCAATACAGAGACTCTTGATATCAACAGAATTTCCATCCTCCTGATGACCCCGAACAAGCGTTCCTGTGCTTTTCTTAAGACAAAAATCGCTTGACTCTCTTGGGCTTCATTAATAAGCCAAACCGTTGCCCTTTGTTTAATGAGATTATAGCACTTGAAACCCTAAAAAAGTCAACTTTCCATAATTACTCGTAACTCACCATTTAAAAAATGTACGAGCACACCAAATGAACTCGCTCGTGATACTATAAGATCAAAACCGACAGCATTGTTGGTTTTCAGTGCATGGTAGCAAAGAGTGATTTTTTTAATACCTTCTCTTCAAAGGTTTGACAAGACATCCTTGGAACTCCCTTTCAGCACTTCTTGGATTGACAACACTTTTGCAGCACGCAGTTGATTCATTTCGGATTAAAAATCTAGGATTACTTTTCGTTCATTTTTATTTCTAATTAGGACTTGAATTCTTTTAAGTAAAGTTCGTAAGATTTTGCGATTTGGGCCAACATCGAGTTTCGATGCTTTAAAATTGCGCGATGAGATGCTATTTTTATATCAATTCTTATTAAATGATCTGATGTTTATTTTTTTGCATATCTGTAAAAACGTGAATAATTGAACTATGAACGAAAGTTGTCGGTTTCGTGCTTGTGTTTGGTTCATTTGTGTGATTCAGGAGAAAACTTGTAGGGTAACGCCTTGTAGAAGAATTTAAAGAACTCTCTTCTTTTCTAGAAACGTGTAAAAAAATTTCCGGTTTCGATGTCGGTCAAGTAAATCCGTCACTTATTGATTTACGCATCCAGAAATGACCTAAAATAAGATTATGTTTTACAACCTCAAAAATACTCCAGTCTTCAATACATTTTAATCTTTTATTTTTTTAATCTGTAAAATATCTTAACAATTTATGTTCCACATATATTTCAGGGGCCGCGGACGCGGGGGTGCTGGGGGGCTGAAGCCCCCCACTTTTTTGGAAAGAAATTAAATATTTCAGTATCGTTTTGAAAAACGTCTTAACCATGGTGAATGGTTATACAAGACAGTTCTGAAAAGAACTAGAGGAACCAACACACACACAGAGAAAGCAAATACTAAAAAGAAGCACTATGCATTTCGGCAAACCACTCTTCAGGTGCAAACGTTTGCTAACTGTTGAGAAATGAGTTATCAGCTTATGTTTACACCTGATGTAAAGGCAATGATGTCAACCCACGTAGGAGGGATTAAACATCAAAATAACGCCAATGTACATGGATTCCATAATCTTTAGAAAGAATGGCGAGCAGCACTTTGCCAGGATGCTAAATTTGGAGTCTGAATAAATATTGGCACATCCGTTTGACAACAAGTGTCGACCGATTGCCGCCGAGTCACAATCGTTTGAGCAGAGGTACATTGCCTTGTCGGTTGATTTCTTAATGGTACGGTCTTGTTTCGTATAACACTTGACACATGTTGCTTGATCCTTTCACTTAACCGTTGAGTTGTTCTACCTACATAGCGAGAACCACACTCGCATTTCAGTTTATGATTTTAATTATCCGATAAACATATCCGATATTTGAGTGACGAGCTGATAGTATTTGAGTTGTTCCTGTTAATATAACCAGTGTTTCGTGATTTCTGAGTAATCAGTAAAATAAGAAGTGTTCACGACCGTCTCAGAAATATTAATTTTTTCATTTAATTTTTCCAGGGGATCATGATATCGCCTCCTGTCAGCCCCCTCACTCAAAATATCGTTCCGCGGCCCCTGTATTTCTTTTATACAGACAGGGTTTACAAATAAAACGACAGTGACCCGTTGTTTAAAATACATTAATGGTAACTCAAGATTACCGGATCATTTATTATTTCGTACATTTTCGTACACTACTTCAGTTAAAAATTTCACCACATAAAGCCTTTTTCAAACACCTAAACTTGTCCACAAAATTTACACTTATCCTGGACTTGCGGCGTTTCAGATCCACCCAGCCTGGTCTATCGTGTGAACAAACTGTGCAGGCTACCACCTTCGCAATTAAAATTATCCTGAAGAAATGAACATGACGAACTTCAGAAGTTATTCTTCCTTACATCCGGCTTTAGAAATAACTTGATACAACAACCCTGTGTCTCAAAATGCCCTTGGATAAAAATTGTTCCCGATTGAAAAACAAAAGCTTGTCTAAATCTTCTAATGAGACAAAAGATGTTCTACCGCTAGTAGCATATATTTGATCAGACGGTCTTGTCTTTATTTCCACAAATTACATCACCGACAATCATGCAAATTAATGTTTAAAAAAAGTCTCGACAATTAATTCAGCAAATCAAGGAGGAGGGGAAGAGTTGGAGAAACGAAGAAGCTTCAAAACTATGGTAGTATCTAAAACTTATTACTATATCAAACTGAACGTATGTAAGATTACAGTATAATAATTTTTTGGTTAAATGAAACCCAATTTAGTTAACCTCAGGAATCTCAGGGGAACAGCTAGGTGAAAGCGTTTCCTGCAGAGTGAGTATGCATTCCAGAAAAACCGAGCTAGGTCGAGAAGAAAAAAATTTGTTCCGGTTAACCGACTGCAACAAATCCCTATATAAACGAGAAGCCGATGCATCCCAGCCAGCACGTCCACCTGAGCTTACTAGGAAAAAAAACGAACGCAAGAACATACTCAGAGTAACGCTTGGAGTTGGTATCATTCGAGCGAACAAATTATACAATGGGTAAGTGATTACACCCGCTCGATTATGGATCACGGTTTTTTTGTATAATCTTTAGAAAACGTCATAAAAACATGTACGGTTTATTTAATACAATTATATTACCTAATGCAAAAAGAAATCTGCATTGTGCATGCATTGCAAAAAGGTGTTATATTAAAACTGGGACACAAAAGTACTAGTTTAGCCCCCAGAAAAAGCACATGCAAGGGCACGATAAGAATCTAGGGTTTAGTCTAAATTAAACTGGACATAACTCGGCGTAATCTGTCGCCCTGTCTGGATATTATATTTAATTTGTTCCTACAAGTCACAACCGGCTTCAGAGCTTTCATACAACAATGTGATCGATGTGATCAGTGATTATTGTGTGATGTCCTCTTACCAACATAAATCCAGTAGCCAAAAAAGAGGAGAGAAGCCACAACACGTGAATGGAGAAAAGAGAGGCTCTCATACATTATCAGAGGCTATATTATTTGCTTTTTGTACTTTTAGTACTTCAACTTTTGTAGAACGTAACATACAAACGTATTTTAGGTGAATAAATTCATAAATATTAGGTGAAGAGATTTTTTTACATCTTTAATATAATGAAAATGCAATGGCTTCCATTTATTTAGTTCACGATAACGCCGTTAGAACTAAAAATATTGGAGGCTTCGAGGGGACCGCATTCAAATTTTGACCCTGAGCCCGCTTTGGCTCTCGACGGCGTTGCTCTGATGAATGTTGTAATGCGTTATCACTTTGTTATCTTTCAGATCTCATATCAAGATGTATCGAGATAAACACGTTCGTTCTTGTGTTTATGGCTGTTCTGGTGACATCTTATGGTACAGAATATAATTTCTTTATGAAAAGCCTGTGTTTAGTCCATATTTATTGGTGATAGTTTACCAAACTACAATACTTTATTGTTTCTTTCCTTCAACGAAAAATAGGATACGTTTTTCTTTTAAGGATGAGTGCCTTTTGTCTCTCAGCTTATTATCAAACTTCAAATAAGTGATTAAAACATCACGTACTTCCGCAACAATTATAAACTAATTACTACTTCCCCATGCATGAAATTAACGTACGCAGCTCTTTCAGAGCTCTCGCATCAAACGTAAAACAACAAGATGTAAGAATGGAGAAGAGCAAGGCCAATAATATCTTTTTGTCTTCGATGTTAATTACAGTTAAATAGCCGTACGGAAATTTAAAATCCGGCTAATATGGTTTGGAGGAGTGTTAAAAAAGGAAGGAGGACTAACACGCACAACATATTTCAGCAATACAAGATAAAACATATTCCGAAGAGGAATATCTTGAAAACTCAGAATACGAGTCAAAATCAAGACGAAAGTTGAATCAGTAATATTTCCGTTTTATTTCAAAACCATCATCAGACCAATTAACAAATTGAAACTGAAATATTACTGATTCAACTTTCGTCTTGATTTTGACTCGTATTCTGAGTTTCCAAGATGTTCTTCTTCGGAATATGTTTTATCTTGTATATCTCAACAAATGTCTAGTTCTACCAAATGTTGTTTACGGCTGCTATGTTGAATATCACGTTTTTTCGTCCAGTGAATGAACCCGATATTTCATTCGATCCACATAAAATTTGCAAACGCATCGAAATCATTTCCTGGAGATACGGTTACCCAACAATTTTCACGTGTGAAGGAGCTGGATAAACTTCTCGAAATAAGCAGCGCATTGCGTCGACAGTAAAAGAGCTTCATTGATTTACGTTTTGTGCTGATCATTGACCAACATAACGCTTCTATCACTGTTGAGGTCCAGAGACAACGTTACAAAGCAGTTTCATTTGTGGCGATGCCTTCGGTATTGTAAGTCTAAGTTTTAATGTTTGATCAAACTTGCCCACTGTGCACTTCGACTGCCATATAGTTTAGGTAAAAATGGTTTGTATGGCTTAGGTAAAAACCTAAACCATTCCCAAATATAACAATCAAAACAGTAGCATAAGATATCCACTATCAGGGGCGCAACTAGAATTGCGAATGGCATGGATCGGATGACAATATAAAGGCACTGTCGGGGTAATTTTGATCATTTCGAGTGAAGTAGATCGACGTGGCTTTGGGAAATGAGGTCAAAAAGCTATCACTAAAAGGGTACTTCAAAGATTTCAAAAAAAAACGGCAGGGGTCGCGACTCCTCCACCCCCTTTTAGTTGCAGCCCGAGTACGTAAATCAATTGGCACTTAATGCAAATATCTTCTCGGCTGTAAGGACATAAATCCGTTTTAATACATTTCCGTACTTCTAGTTGTGAATCACTATTTGAGGAAAGAAATCTCTCGGCGAGGAACTTTCAAATGAGAGTGAGGGTTCTCACAACAGTTACAATTATGGCTTCGAGCAGTTTGTAGTTAACTTTTTTTCTACAAGTTTGTGGCTAATAGGCGGATGTTATCTGGCCCTTAATCACGATTTGATATTGTCCGGCCGAACTGAAAATTTTATTCATAGATTTTCACTTGAGGAAGATATGCACACGCGAAAGAGCCGGTTCTCTAAGCAGTCTCAATTCTGTCTCCCAAAAGTTTCTACTTGATAGTTTTTAGTGGTACGTATTAATAATATGAACGTATTTTCCATCTTTGTAGCACAAGGCACCTGTGAACCACAATCAGAGGTCGTCTCAATTTATGGCGACGATTTCAAAACACCTCCGGGGTTGACACCGTATTTCATCAAAGTTACCCGATGCGTCAAGTGTGCCATGTGTGGAAATAGTCTTCATTCAGTTCCTGTTCCAGACACCAAAACCACAATCAAAGTCGTAGTTAGATCTTCTCCAGGAACGTTATATGATTATTCCGTTTATAATCACACAACTTGCAAATGTGGAAAAAGACCTGATCGTGACAATATGCTATACGGAAATAGAAGAAGTAAGTTTTTTTTAATGTAACTCATCCGTCTAATCTTCCATTTTCAACTTAATGCTCCATTTATTCGTTATCGATATCTATCCATCCATCCTTTCAACCAACCATCAACATTACTGCATCGTATTTCTTCTGTTCTACTGCAAATTTTCTGCAGTAATTTTTTTCTTATTCTCGTGATAACAGTAACGAGAGATCACTAGTGTCCGTAAAATTTGTAATTCCTTCATTTTTGTTTTTCTTTATTTTGAGTCCCTGAGATTTTCTGACTAAAATGGAACCTGTATTGGTAATAAATTCTGATGAGCAGTGAGACAGCTATAGATTTAACAGGCGGGAATCGAAACCTTGTCAAGAACATTTGCCGAGGATAGAATACGGCGAAGAGGCAGTTACCATTACGGCTATAAAACTATTTAGTAGAATTTGTCGTTTCGTTGCTAAACTTGTAACATGTTCAGAGAATATTTAGAAAGTCACAGTGACTGATAAATATATTTACAGACATTAAACCAATTAACTAGAGCAACCAATGAAAATCAGTCAACCATTTTGTTCTCGCAATCATGTTCTGTTTTATGCAAGTCTTATTTTAGTTCCTTACCTTGGTTACTCTAGTTAATTAGAATGATGCCTGTAAATATATTTATCAATCACTGTGACTTTGCAAATATTCTCTGAAGATGTTGCAAGTTCAGCAACGAAACATCCGATTCTATTAAATATTTTTATATCCGTAATGGTGACTAGCTTTTCTCCGCATCCTATGCTGGGCATAAACATTCTCAACAAAGCAGTGAGACACAAGCAAGTTTCTCCACAGTCTGAACATTTACTGAATTTCTGAGGCGAGATAATGTAATGGTTTGAGCGCCTGACCAGTATTTGGAATGTTATTGAACTGATTTCCGTTACGGTCATTTTATAAGATTTTTCAAGAAAACATTTTTCTTCAAAAACGGGTTAGAAGGACGTTTCACGTGTACTGTCTTTCAATGTTTACAATCACTACACATTAATTTCAAAAATTACTGGCTTGTATAGTTATAAAATTTTGAAATTTTCATCTTTGATAATCTTTTCTGAAACAAATATTTTATTTCCTATTTTCATAGAAAATGCAAACGGAAATTTTTTCCTAAACCCGCATAAAATACAGAATTGTACCATTCCTCATCCACGCTACAGATTCACAAGTGATGGATACTTCCCAAGTTTTTATAAATATCATCAGTGCTTGCCATTATGCAACACAGCTGAGGAACAAACCTTCACAATAACAATTCGTAATTCGGCGACAACGGAGAAAAGAATAACTTACAGAAGTGCAACGAAATGTGCGCCATTTGGTGAAAATTCTGCAAAGTCCTCGCCGCAAAAAATGATGCAATTAGATGCTGCAGGTGAGATATTAATTTTTTAGAACAGAAAGAAAGAAGTTTGAAATTTAATTTCTGTAATAGAAATATCCAATATGTTTTATCATTGTCCTATAAATTTTTCGACGAAATTTACTTTTTAGAATTGTGCCCAGTTGAAAAATATATTATGCATGAATGAATGAATGAACGAATGAACGAATGAATGAATGAAATAAGTCTGCAATTTAAATTCTGTTGAAGGAAGACCTTTTATCATTGTCCTCAAAATTTTTTTGATGAAAGTTGCTTTTAAAAACTGTGTTAAGTACAAAAATATATTGTGAACGAATGAGCAAATAAACGAACAAACGAACAAGAGGACGGACGGACGAACGGAAGAACGAACGAAGAATCGGACGGATGAACGAACGTTCGGGTAAATCGACCAATCAATCAAACAAACTATCAGTCAATCAGTAAATCAATACATCAACTGATCAATCAATCAATCATTCAATCAACTAAATAAACATACAATCGATCAATTAATTAATCAATCAATCAGCATATCAATCAATCAACCATACAACAATCGATCATCAAAACAATCATTCATTTATTCATTCAATCGTTCAATCTTTTAAACAATCATTCATTCGATTAATTAATTAATCAATCAATCAATTGAATGATTCATTGAAATAACGAGATTTTTGGTTTATTTTTTCTGTTTTAGCATTTCCGTTAATTATCTCCATTGGCGCTCCGAAAATATTTCTTGTTGCTTTTATTATGACGCTCTTATTACTAACCATATTAACTGTGGATTTTACTCTCTGCCGGCGAAGACGAGGATTTTGTTACAGTTTGTTTAACTGCAAGGTGGACGACGTGAATCGCTATCCCACACATGAGGTGGAAGAAACAGCTGTTTGAAAAACAAATCCTAACAAGTCCTTTACTTTCAGTGAGTCGACAATACTACTATGATCACCTTGGAAAGAATCCGGGCCAAGTGAGAGGTTGCACCACTCCTCAACCACGCTACAACTTCACGGAAGAATTCTATAATCCAAGCTTCTATAAGTTTCACTGGTGCTTGCCTGACTGTGCAGCCGTGAAGGAAACAGCCAAATTCAAGATGGTTCACATGGACACCAGCGTAAAAAAGAGAACTTACGAAACGCATAAAAAATGGTTTTTTATAGTAAATAAAAACAAAAGAAATATTTTGCCTAATTGAAATTTTATTATCCCTTATGTATAGTAGAATGGTGTTAATGGTCGTCTGTTGGCGCTATAGAATGCCCTTCGATGAAAATGGTTGCGTATCTACTCTAATGAATGTTGATTGAATAAAATGAATGTATTTTTCGTTAATGAGTTTGAGGTTGGCATTAATGATATTATATGCTCTGGTAATGAACAGCACAAGGTGTAATAAATTGCTTAAAGGCCAATTATTACAATAAATAAATAAACAAATGCACAGAAATAACATACGTTTCCCGTTCATTTTCCCCGATTTCAAAGTTTCCATTGGCGATTAACATTGGCTCATTTAAAATATTTCTTGTTAACCTTCCTACTGATGCTGTTATGGATAGCCTTATTTATTGTGGACTGCACCTCGGGCCATCAAGAAAGAGGATTTTGTTCAGGTGGAAAACACGGCAGTTTGAAAAACGTTCATTTGCAATACTTGTATGCTTTGACCAACGACCAAAGTTTACTTGCGGAAAAGTTTATGCCAACTTGCTGAAAGCCTCGTGTGTTATTCACTGCTGAGTTGCCACTACACAATATAATTTCAATTAGTGCTACGAGAAGAAGTGTATTTGTTATTAAACGTCTACGAAAAGCGAGGAAGGGTTGGAGGACGCCTCAACAGTCGTAAACTCGCCGGACTTTTACAAACCGTCCCAACGCAAGAGGGGTTATCAGCGGCGTAATTACAAGGGAGGCTTAGGGGACCCGCCCCCACCAACTTCCCCTGGGCCACTCCAGCAGACGGAATGACGTAATCTTCAATCACTATCTAATCAGATATTTCCACGAATGCAGACGTACAAAAGGACGCATTTCATGAGCAAATCTGTACTTCTTACTGCCTCCCCCTACGCCACGCCACCAGAAATGTCCTAGTGAGGTCACTAGGACACATCTGATCACTAATATCTTTCATGACATGAAGTTAGTTTACAATATTATTACCGATGAAATATGACTTGTACTTTTTAAGGCGAGTCGAATTGGAAATTTTACCGCTAAGAATGAAAGTTAAGAAAGTAATCTTGTTGGTTTGTTTTCACCTTTTACTAACAACAATTAAGACTTTGGTCCGAAATTGCGACTTTCCGGGTCGGTAATGTGACTTAAAAATTGAGTACCGGCGACCTAAGGGCCCATTTATATGGTCTCGGGTACCCGAGACAACTTTACCGAGCGTTTACATGAAGTTTGAACAACCGATGTATTCAGCGAGGCCAGGTCGTATTCATCTTCGTTCATCTCTTTTACAGGCTTTTGAGGCGCACTGACCTCCTTGGGACCAAAGTCACTTTCTTCGTAAAGCAAAGCCATAGCTTTTCTCACCTCGTCATACAATTTCACCTTGTCGCTGTTAAAGTCTACGGAGTTGAATTCACAAATATTTTTGTACTCTTTGACACAATATATCAAACGTTTTACCATTTTGTTTGTCCACAACCACTTTGCTTTTGATGCCGCCATTTTGATTTTCCAGGCTGTTCTGCCTCTGCTGTCCTAAAATGTGCATACACTGCAGGCTCCAAACAGGGGTCGTCTCGCCTCGGGCAGGCGAGTTGAGTGTTTATATGCGAAAAAGTTGTCTCGCTTACCAGGGTTTCCCTACCTGCCGAGGTGAGACAACTCGCTCCCCGAGATGTCTCGCTTCCCCGAGACGAGTTCAAGATCCTCATATAAATGGTTCGTTGAACTTTTCAAAGGAATAGGTGAAAAGATAGCCCCTCCCGGGGTAGCTCGTGGGTAGGGTTGTCTCGGGTATCCGAGACCATATAAATGGGCCCTAAGTTACTAAAGTCTAAAGTTTCCAATTATGTGGGAGCCGTCACAGACTGCCATGGTCGCACAGTGTCACAATGAAGTCGTTAAATGTCCGTTGAAGTTTTTGCATTTCAAAACTTGGATCGCTAGTTGTCTCTGTCAGTCACTGACGTAGATCCCGACGTTTACAATGCAACCGCTTACAACACTTTGCTACAGCTAGGCGAGCAAAAGGAAACCATGCTTAAGGAATGAGAGAATTTCAACTAATTGCTAAGGAATAAAAATATGTTATGAATGACATATTCAAAAAGGCACGAGCTTTGTCATACAAAGGGATTACGCGAATTTAATATATTACAAAGCAGTTCATTAAATGTCCAACTGCGTTTAGGCTTACGTGAATCATCCGCTGTTTTTAATAGACGATGGAAATGATGTGGTTTCTTCATTTAAAAATGTTGAAAAACATTACAGTTCTTATATGGAAAATTTATTTCCACTCAGGTCAATCTATATGAGGTAATAAACTGAGGCTAATAAAAACCACAGCTAAAGTAAGTCCCGAACTGTGCATCCCTAAGAGTATTTTCGCTACTTATTTTGATCGCGTACGACTTCGTTTTAGACCATTTTCACAAAAGGTCACGGCTGATTATACCCATGGTTAATCTTCCCACATATAAAAAGCGTATTGCTCGTTGTCATGACATTTTTGAGAACCTATTAAACGGCTACAAAACACAACCATCGACCGATCATTTACCATCTTCCTACCTATGTTTAATACTTTCTTACTGAACTTACTTGACGAAAAAATTTTCCGTGCACAAGTAAAATTTCCAGAAGTGGCTATTTTTTAAGTTGACTTGAAAGGAACACCTTTTAAAAGAATTACGCCCACATCCGCTCGCTTTATAAACCAAGAAAAGTGCTGACGTCAAGACGAGATTTACGAGTTAGGAGTCCACAATTCCGAATTGTATGAAACTATTACCATATGAAATAAAATCTTGTTGTTACACAGTTTTTGTGAAATAATTTCATCGCTATGGTAAAATAGTAAATCGTTTAGCTTCAGCAACATACCATAAAAAATCTACAAATCAATTTTCAGAAAATTAGCGCAATTACCAGGTAAGTTAGGTGACCAGAGAAACTCGCTCTTGACCAGCCTGGATCGCAACCCACTTCGCTCGGTTCACTTTTTCTGTAAACTGTCAACTGACTGATGACGTCAAGAAATGTGGCGATGACTATTCAAAACTGAGGACAACAGGTTTCATAACTGTGGACAAAAGGGTTAATTTCGGAACACCATTTCCTCAATCAAAACTACGTCGATTAGAAGAATGTCAAGAATGTTTAGCCTAATGGATATTTATGAGGTAATGTTACAGAACATCGATGAGAAGTATATGTTTACATTCTTTAACGATTCTACAGATGCAGTAACCCTAATTGTAGCACTTATGGCGATGGAAGAACCAGGAGACTTAGTTAGATGATAAAGATAAATGTGCAGCCAATAATATGAACAAAGAACACGACTAAACTGCAAACTCTGGTTCATTATAAAACATTTAATAGCAAACGGTTCTTTCCGGCTTGGGGAATCATCAGAGTGAGTTACAATAAAGGGAAAAAATCTAATTCGTCATAGGAACTTAAAGAAAAGGAAAGGAAAATGAAGAAACGAAGTATGAGGTCAGCTGTGGGAGCTACACCTTTGTTCCTGTTTGTATAGTGGAACAGCAGTATTGGAACAAGGGGATCCTGTGGCATTGGAAGGCATTCTAGAAGTGGCAAGTTTGATCTAGAAAAAAGCCATATTTTGTGGTTAACCATTCCCAACAAGTCTAGCCATGTGAATCAGCAAAAGACTTTTCAGAACAAGCAGTTTAGCTGACTAATGACAAACGAGTCAAATATTTTGAACTAGTCGCGTAGCCAGGAATTTGAAAGCAGGGGAGGGGGGCTGGGGCAGAAGTAATATGAGAGAAACGTACTGACAGTTGCTATTTAGGTAACACCAACCGTGATGGCAAAACTAAAACTGTCAGTGAAATTCGATATAAGAATGAACAATTTTTACCTAAACATTTTGACTGATGTTAAATTAGAAAATGATTTATTAAACGGTAACGTGCACCACATCACGAGAAGTATGTCATACTAACTTATCGCCTTTTAGTTCTGCCATCACCGCTGGCCACTACCACCACTTTTTACTGAGACAGACCGGATGTGTCGTTACTCACGAACCACCAAATTTTTGTCGGTAGAAACAGGATTCTTCGCATTGTGAGCTATTCATACACTTAAATTAAAAAATTGGAACTTATTTATTGACTTTTCATCCTGGTATTACAAACGCAAACTAAATCCACGATAGACAAGCTAAGTGTACCGACAAATGTTATGGATGTACCGACAGTCGCCAGACTTGGTCTGACTGAAAAGTGGAGGGGGGGGGGCAACTGCCCCCCTGCCCCACCCCTGGCTAAGCTACTGTTTTGAACTTAATGACATTTTGAAAGAGAAGTGGTCCAGTGAACTTATCGTTCAACGGTTGAATCGTTTTTTGCACTAAATTGGGAAACAGTTAATTTCGTTTTTTAATTTGGAATTGATTCTAAAATATTAGGAAGGTTAAAATTAATTAATTGTAAAATGAATTATGAGTACTTATTTCAATGTACAGTTAGATTTTGTTCATTTAAATAATGATCGGTTGATCTAGTCAATGACACAAAAAAATTAACTGAAATACTATGTTCGGATTGGAAAAAAATAAACCAAAATATGAAAACTAGTGTATCTGACATTGAAGCACAAGGTGTTGATTCAACGTGCTAAGTTTTCGTTTGATTTGAATGTCATTATGTCGTTCGAAAGCGAAAGTCAACATGAGGGCATTGGGAAAAAAATTCATCAAAACAAAAGCTCGGAGAATCTTTATTTGTAGTGAGATGGAGGAAGTAATCTTGTAATTTCATCTGAAGAATAATTGCGAATAAAAGTTGATGAAGGTAAATCTGTGTTACGAATAGAAGTAGCACTTATTTTAAACATCTTTTTGCCCTCTCACACACAGACGAAGCCGGATGGTAAACCGATCAAATCTAAATGAGTTTTTTTTTACTAAAATCCAAATGAAACTAAATTCCACACGACGGGTTGAGCGCTGGGCTTCGTTTTGAAAGGGTACAAAGTTATTTCTTAAAAAAGCAATTCTGGTTATGGAGTCCATGTTTTCTTTTCAATTAAAAATCGTTTATTTTCTTCGTAATTTAATAGCTTTACCTTCGAATGTACAGTTAAATAAACCATGATTCTGGTCTTTACTGAAATTGCTTTGGGAGAACCACAAGTTATAAAAATTTGTTTGTTGCTTAACCTATATTTGTTCTTCTCTTATTGCTTGAAAACCTAGTTTAAAAATGTGAAAAAATTGCGCAAACAAATTGTTGTAACAAACGGTTGCTACATATTAAATAAAATTGTTAAGAGCAGCTTTCTAAGAGTTAAAAATGAAAAATACGATAACGGGAAGAGCAAAAAGACTGGGGTTTTTAATTTTGCGACAGAGACAAAATCTGCATGGTGCAAATAAATTCTACACAAAGTCAAATCAATATCAAGTCGATTTCAAAAAAAAAAACTGTTTGCTGGAGTACTTCCTCTCATACAAACAGTCCCCGAGATCGGACTGAAAAAAGTTACGGATCCGACAAACCTTCCAACTCGCCTCCCACATACAAACAGTCCCTAAACCCGGGAAGGAAAATGTTCCTACCCGCCTTCATATCAATGGTCTTAAACCCGGGATGCAAAACGTCCCACCCAGGTAAACGTCCCGTCCCAGCCTCTTGATAACAGCTAAAATTACAGTGATCGTCACGAATTTCGTCTTTGACGATTACAGTCGTTGATCTGTGGGCAGCTCTTCAATCTCCTCAGTCCTATCAGTCTAATGTTGTTGGCAACGAAACTTCAGTGTCTAATTTTCAATAAATTATTCTTAAAAATTACCCATTTCTCATGGTTTTATTCCGCGTGACATGCTTGGCACTAGGTGTTTATACTTCCTCCTCAATTTGGTTCTTTTAAGTTAAGTTTGAGGTTTGACCCAACTGTCGACTTTAATTGATTTTGATCCATCCAACTTGAAGTTTAGTTCGTCTAACGTGAAGACATCACTTGACCCAGGCCTTAGCATTTGCGCCTTTTTCTACTGACAATCTCTTTACCCCGTTGAATACCAACCACCTCTATATAGACCTGTTGCTGAAGACGTAAATATACGCCCTTGGTATTCATAGGGCTAAAGATATCCCATGGCATTTAATTATCAACCTTTTAGCTACGAAATTGTTTCGAAAAATCTTATTTTCAAATGCAAACCCTCCCACAAAAATTGCCATTACTCCAGTTCACTATAACAACAGGGGCAACAAACCGACCTTATATGTAGCCGAAAGGTTAAGAACAGCCAGAAGAGACTCTCATATGAAAGGAAACAAGCTTTCTGGCGGTAATACCGTTGTCAATGACATGTATAGTTCCCATGAGCTCTCGTGCAAGTGGTTCGATGTAGGTGGGAGACTGCTGCAGAGGTTATGCTTTACTGACCTCTCGATTTGTCATTGAGGAATGGGGGAAGGAGGAAAGATCGGACCTCCTTTCGTTAGCTTGAGCAGTGTGATTGTATGCCGCGTATTAAATGTCCGATTTTGGAGGCATCCGACAATCAGGATTTAACCTTTTAGCTCACCAAAATGTTATTTTCTCAACGAAACAGCCTCTATAAATCGCAAAAGGAGTGCCAAATGTCTTCGATTGTATGAAAGAAAAAAAGAAATATGAAAGAATACGTCGACTGAAATTCATCAACACCTGTCGCTCAATCTCTGGCCTATAGACTGCTTACCTGTTCCTCCAACTGCCATCTGTGATTCAACTGAACGCCTACTTGCTTAAACTTCCCATTTCTGAAATTGGCCACAAACTTCCTGGAATCACCACCTGGGAGCAAATAAAACGTCAAAACATTAATGTGATTTCGGTGGACAAGTCTGAAAATAGCAAACAAAACATCCCAAACGCCTCCTTCAAAAATTGCCTGAAACGTGCTGTAAAGCAATGAACCTCCATCTCACTGTCGCATGTCCTCGGACGTTTGCACAAGACTGAACCACCCACAAACCCCTGGACATACCTGTGCTGAGTCTGCTCATGTTCTAGAGCTAAAAATCTACATAGATGAAGCTGAACAAGATTAGAAACAAGGAAATCCAGGGGCATACGGGGTGCCTGTCCTTCAACTATTTTAAAAAGGATAAAATGTGCACCGTTTTGCAGCGGAAAGCACCCATTTCTTAAAGCGAACACGTCATTAACTGTGGTTTTTATTTGTTCCCTGGGTGCACGCTTGTGCCTACCATACAAAAACTTGTTTCCTACGCTCTTAAACAAGAGTATGGAGTTTACCAAAGCTGCAATGCCAGTGATCCCAGTATACAAACAATTTGACTCTATTTCAAAATCATACTCACGGTGGTGATTCTGAGGACGGTTCTGAAATGGAGTCAAAATACTGCGCCTGTTCACGGACATTGAACGTTAAGTTGCCGCGAGAATCTCTCGTATAGTTAAATTGGATAAAACAAGCATACTGTCCTCATTTGACTAGATAGCTCATTTGAAGATGAGAGGTCCGGAAACAAGAAGATATGAGTTCGAATCCCGCTCTAGTCAATTTATCTAGTTGACTTCGACAGTGTGGGTCAATTCGTGAAATAAACTACAATAAAATCCACGGCAGTGAAACAAACCTCGCACGCTAAACTCAGAATGTTTTTCTTTCTGATAAAGAACTCCAGTCAATTCTAGTCAGTCGATTAACTTTATTCATTAAATACAACTCAAAGCTCTACATGTCTTATGAGCCAATGTCGTCATAAAAAGGTGAAAATGCTCATCTTCCACGTCTTATATTAAGCCAAAAGGGCGTGAAGAATACTCAAGGACCACTAATTATTCATTTCTTATGTCCAGGAACAGAAATCCTTCTTTATGGCCGCGTCTTCCTTGACGTCCACGTCGTGTTTTCTTATTCTCTGTATTGACTGACCGTTTATTTGTTTCACTGGCGCCGCACATTCTCGCCATATTTGAATAAGTAATAGCGGTCTGCATTGTCGGCCTCCAAATTTTACAACCGAGCGGCGTCGTGGAATTGCTTCGGCGGATATGGTTAAATCAATAGGGCTTGGATGAAAAAATTAAGAATTTTATTTTTTGTTTCAGGTAGAGTTTGACGACCAGTTCATAAATTATGAGCTGGCGTTGTCGACCCAAACATTTGATAGGGCAAATTCCTATAGAGACGTGTTACCCAGCCGACCTAGTCACTCGGCGAAGAGAGTTCCCATTTCATGTAGAAGGCATAACTGTTTTACTGTTTTGTGGATTGGAATCTCCTCCGACATCTCAGCTAGCCGAGTACCTCGGTTTAGCAAAACCAGATTGTCCATTTAAACCTGGCAACCCACATAACTCGGCTAGCCGAGGAACTCGCCCCAACATGAACGGTCCCTTATCGACCCTCTCAGACTTTAATAGTCGGAATCATTAATAGCAACGGAAGTTGAACAAACCCGTCTGATTCCTTACCACATTTCTAAAACTTGTCTCCAAACTTTCGAGCTTAAAAATGTGGGCTGCCATTGTTGCTACTGCATCTGATTCATCATTTGGAAACTTTTTACAATGAAAACCAAAGGTGACTCTAGCGGTGCAAGTTCCGATGTTCGACAGTGCCGATAATCAATGCAAATACTTTATGTTCTTAATACGCACGCTCTCAAGCTGTTCTCTCAGAAAAACTTTCTTAGTCCCTGACGGGAATCGAACCCGTAACCTTCTGATCGCCGGTGAGACGCCGGTGAGACTGGCGATCAGAATGTTACGGTTTCGATTCCTGTCAGGGACTTAGGAAGTTTTTCTGTGAGAACAGCTTGAGAGCGTGCGTATTAAGAACATAATTACTAAGCTACCACAAACACATCATTGATTAACGCAAATACTTTAGTTCATCAACATTTTTCGACCAACTGGGGACTGATCGTGATAAGCTGGAACAACGAATAATTCGAAAAACTCATAAAACATCAATGGAACTTTTCATAACACGAAGTTACCTATTTCTTTCAGGAGTTGGCCTCAAACCCTTGAACTCACGGAGATTTCACCTTTACTGAATACGACCGTCTTGTAGTCGCAAGAACAAAAACTGAATGAAGGTTTAGGAGTCAAAGGGTCAAACCTCAAATGGACTACCAAGAACAATTATGACCACTTGACCAACTTTTTTTTTAAACACTCAAGGTAAATTGAACATTAACAGACTAGACTATCAAGTTCTAGTTCTAATTACCCCATACCAGCAGGACGAAATATCCCGCAACTAATGCAACATCAGGACCATTGATTACTAACACATGAATGTGCAGCGGAGTTGTTCTCAACGGCGTGGGCGGAATGACTTCTCGTGCGATCGAATCAAGTTCAAGGACGAGGAAAAAGCGGTACGGTGTTCGAAAGAGTGGATATTTTTGGTAGGGACCGTAAAGAAGATTAACAGCCAGCAATTATGATTAGAGGATATTACATAAATAAAACTGCGCCTTTTATCAAGAAACAATATGACCTTTTCGAAATATTACCAACTCCTAATTACTCGAAGTTTACATCGATCATTAAACATTACATCTTTTAAATATTAATCAGATTTACGGCTTTGCGTGGGTAGATTTAGGAAGTTAAAACACAGAAACTAGAAATGTTAACTATTTAAAGTATGTCAAGGCCCTTTCAATGAACTGTTCATACGGTACTAAACCGCAACGTTATGGGAAACCACTTGAGGAACATCAAAAATAAAATGAAATCGTTTTCCTACGACTGGGAAGTTGTTATGTTTGACTATGTTTACATGCAGTTGCCATCCAGCATAACAGATTAACCATGCACAACGTGCATGGTACCAATGATCCACCACGACATTTTGACCAACATGTTTTAAACGCTCAACATAAATTGAAAACTAGCGAGCTACAATCCTGACCAAAAATACTGGGAAAACACTTTAAAATGAACACACTCTTGAACCCCCCTCCCCCTTCAATGTTGCGGGGTTTTGGTCAATTTTATGCTTTGCGAACGACACAACCAGTATCATTTGACATGGTGGAATGAAGCAATATTGATGGAGGGGGGAGAGGGGGAGGAGCGAGTGATATTCCCTCATTCGGCTTTGGTACGGTTAGTAGGGAGTCATTTGCAACGCTGTCCCAGCCATTATTGGCCAGGATTGTAAATCGTCGAGTTCATCTTTCCGAATGCTTCTGTTCTGCAGGACAGACATCCGACTGGAAACTTATGTAACGTCAGCATTATTAAAGACTAATAGCCGCCAGTGTTGCGGATGTCTCCTCAAGGAAGGGAGCGATGTGAACTTTTGTAGCGATCACGTTAGAAAAAGGTAAAAAGCAGAGAGATTTTTTTTTTTGCGAAAAGAGGAGAAAATCTCTGTAAAAACAGTTAAAGTATGCTCACCGTGTGAGTGACGAGGATAATACAATATTAAGTAAATAAAACAGTGTCATCAATCATCCTTAGTTCAGTGACGTTCAGGTGAAACATGAGGCGTGGCGAGGAATGATGTAATGGGGTTTCCCGTAAGCCAGAAATAGGCCGCAACCACGAAAAAGGAATTGTTTCAATACAGAGACTCTTGATATCAACAGAATTTCCATCCTCCTGATGACCCCGAACAAGAGTTCCTGTGCTTTTCTTAAGACAAAAATCGCTTTACTATCTGGGGCTTCATTAATACACCAAACCGTTGCCCTTTGTTTAATGAGATTATAGCACTTGAAACCCTAAAAAAGTCAACTCTCCATAATTACTCGTAACTCACCATTTAAAAAATGTACGAGCACACCAAATGAACTCGCTCGTGATACTATAAGATCAAAACCGACAGCATTATCGGTTTTTAGTGCATGTTAGCAAAGAGTGATTTTTTTAATACCTTCTCTTCAAAGGTTTGACAAGACATCCTTGGAACTCCCTTTCAGCACTTCTTGGATTGACAACACTTTTGCAGCACGCAGTTGATTCATTTCGGATTAAAAATCTAGGATTACTTTTCGTTCATTTTTATTTCTAATTAGGACTTGAATTCTTTTAAGTAAAGTTCGTAAGATTTTGCGATTTGGGCCAACATCGAGTTTCGATGCTTCAAAATTGCGCGATGAAATGCTATTTTTATATCAATTCTTATTAAATGATCTGATGTTTATTTTTTTACATATCTGTAAAAATGTGAATAATAGAACTATTAATGAAAGTTGTCGGTTTCGTGCTTGTGTTTGGTTCGTTTGTGTGATTCAGGAGAAAACTTGTAGGGTAACGCCTTGTAGAAGAATTTAAAGAACTCTCTTCTTTTCTAGAAACGTGTAAAAAAATTTCCGGTTTCGATGTCGGTCAAGTAAATCCGTCACTTATTGATTTACGCATCCAGAAATGACCTAAAATAAAATTATGTTTTACAACCTCAAAAATACTCCAGTCTTCAATACATTTTAATCTTTTATTTTTTTAATCTGTAACATATCTTAACAATTTATGTTCCACATATATTTAAGGGGCCGCGGACGCGGGGGTGCTGGGGGGCTGAAGCCCCCCACTTTTTTGGAAAGAAATTAAATATTTCAGTATCGTTTTGAAAAACGTCTTAACCATGGTGAATGGTTATACAAGACAGTTCTGAAAAGAACTAGAGGAACCAACACACACAGAGAGAAAGCAAATACTAAAAAGAAGCACTATGCATTTCGGCAGACCACTCTTCAGGTGCAAACGTTTGCTAACTGTTGAGAAATGAGTTATCAGCTTATGTTTACACCTGATGTAAAGGCAATGATGTCAACCCACGTAGGAGGGATTAAACATCAAAATAACGCCAATGTACATGGATTCCATAATCTTTAGAAAGAATGGCGAGCAGCACTTTGCCAGGATGCTAAATTTGGAGTCTGAATAGTTATTGGCACATCCGTTTGACAACAAGTGTCGACCGATTGCCGCCGAGTCACAATCGTTTGAGCAGAGGTACATTGCCTTGTCGGTTGATTTCTTAATGGTACGGTCTTGTTTCGTATAACATTTGACACATGTTGCTTGATCCTTTCACTAAACCGTTGAGTTGTTCTACCTACATAGCGAGAACCACACTCGCATTTTAGTTTATGATTTTAATTATCCAATAAACATATCCGATATTTGAGTGACCAGCTGATAGTATTTGAGTAGTTCCTGTTAATATAACCAGTGTTTTGTGATTTCTGAGTAATCAGTAAAATAAGAAGTGTTCACGACCGTCTCAGAAATATTAATTTTTTCATTTAATTTTTCCAGGGGATCATGCTATCGCCTCCTGTCAGCCCCCCACTAAAAATATCGTTCCGCGGCCCCTGTATTTCTTTTATACAGACAGGGTTTACAAATAAAACGACAGGGACCCGTTGTTTAAAATACATTAATGGTAACTCAAGATTACCGGATCATTTATTATTTCGTACATTTTCGTACATCATTTCAGTTAAAAATTTCACCACATAAAGCCTTTTTCAAACACCTAAACTTGTCCACAAAATTTACGCTTATCCTGGATTTGCGGCGTTTCAGATCCACCCAGCCTGGTCTATCGTGTGAACAAACTGTGCAGGCTACCACCTTCGCAACTAAAATTATCCTGAAGAAATGAACATGACGAACTTCAGAAGTTATCCTTCCTTACATCCGGCTTTAGAAATAACTTGATACAACAACCCTGTGTCTCAAAATGCCCTTGGATGAAAATTATTCCCGATTGAAAAACAAAAGCTTGTCTAAATCTTCTAATGAGACAAAAGATGTTCTACCGCTAGTAGCATATATTTGATCAGATGGTCATGTCTCTATTTCCACAAATTACATCACCGACAATCATGCAAATCAATGTTTAAAAAAGGTCTCGACAATTAATTCAGCAAATCAAGGAGAAGGGGAAGAGTTGGAGAAACAAACAAGCTTCAAAATGATAGTAGTATCTAAAACTTATTACTATATTAAACTGAACGTACGTAAGATTACAGTATAATAATTTTTTGGTTAAATGAAACCCAATTTAGTTAACCTCAGGAATCTCAGGGGAACAGTTAGGTGAAAGCGTTTCCTGCGGAGTGAGTATGCATTCCAGAAAAACCGAGCTAGGTCGAGAAGAAATAAATTTGTTGCGGTTAACCGACATCCCTATATAAACGAGAAGCCGATGCATCCCAGGTAGCACGTCCACCTGAGCTTACTAGAAAAAAAAAACGAACGCAAGAACATACTCAGAGTAACGCTTGGAGTTGGTATCATTCGAGCGAACAAATTATACAATGGGTAAGTGATTACACTCGCTCGATTATGGATCACGGTTTTTTTGTATAATCTTTAGAAAACATCTTAAAAATATGTACGGATTATTTAATACAATTATATTACCTAATGCAAAAAGAAATCTGCATTGTGCATGCATTGCAAAAAAGTATTATGTTAAAACTGGAACACAAAAGTACTAGTTTAGCCCCCAGAAAAAGCACATGCAAGGGCACGATAGGAATCTAGGGTTTAGTCTAAATTAAATTAGATATAACTCGACGCAATCCGTCGCCTTGTCTGGATATTATATTTAATTTGTTCCTACAAGTCACAACCAGCTTCAGAGCTTTCATACAACGTGATCGATGTGATCAGTGATTATTGTGTGATGTTCTCTTACCAACATAAATCCGGTGCCCAAAAAAAGGCGAGAGAAGCAGCAACACGTGAATGAAGAAAACAGAGGCTCTCGTACATTATCAGAAGCTATATTATTTGCTTTATTATTTCACTTTTTGTAGAATGTAACATACAAACGTATTTTAGGTGAATAAATTCATAAATATTAGGTGAAGAGATTTTTTTACATCTTTAATATAATGAACACACGATGGCTTCCATTTAGTTATTTACTTCACGATAACGCCGTTAGAACTAAAAATATTGGAGGCTTCGAAGGGCCCGCATTCAAATTTTGACCCGGGGCCCGCATTGGCTATCGACGGCGTTGCTCTGATGAATATTCTAATGCGTTATCACTTTGTTATCTTTCAGATCTCATATCAAGATGTATCGAGATAAACACGTTCGTTCTTGTGTTTATGGCTGTTCTGGTGACATCTTATGGTACAGAATATACTTTCTTTATGAAAAGCCTGTGTTTAGTCCATATTTGTTGGTGATAGTTTACCAAACTTCAATACTTTATTGCTTCTTTCCTTCAACGAAAAATAGGATACGTTTTTCTTTTAAGGATGAGTGCCTTTTGCTGGTCAAAAAAAGCCTTTTTTTGTCTCTCAGCTTGTTGTCAAACTTCAAATAAGTGATTAAAACATCACGTACTTCCGCAACAATTATAAACTAATTACTACTTCCCCATGCATGAAATTAACGTACGCAGCTCTTTCAGAGCTCTCGCATCAAACGTAAAACAACAAGATGTAAGAATGGAGAAGAGCAAGGCCAATAATATCTTTTTGTCTTCGATGTTAATTACAGTTAAATAGCCGTACGGAAATTTAAAATCCGGCTAATATGGTTTGGAGGAGTGTTAAAAAAGGAAGGAGGACTAACACGCACAACATATTTCAGCAATACAAGATAAAACATATTCCGAAGAGGAATATCTTGAAAACTCAGAATACGAGTCAAAATCAAGACGAAAGTTGAATCAGTAATATTTCCGTTTTATTTCAAAACCATCATCAGACCAATTAACAAATTGAAACTGAAATATTACTGATTCAACTTTCGTCTTGATTTTGACTCGTATTCTGAGTTTCCAAGATGTTCTTCTTCGGAATATGTTTTATCTTGTATATCTCAACAAATGTCTAGTTCTACCAAATGTTGTTTACGGCTGCTATGCTCATGTTGAATATCACGTTTTTTCGTCCAGTGAATGAACCCGATATTTCATTCGATCCACATAAAATTTGCAAACGCATCGAAATCATTTCCTGGAGATACGGTTACCCAACAATTTTCACGTGTGAAGGAGCTGGATAAACTTCTCGAAATAAGCAGCGCATTGCGTCGACAGTAAAAGAGCTTCATTGATTTACGTTTTGTGCTGATCATTGACCAACATAAGGTTTCTATCACAGTTGAGGTCCAGAGACAACGTTACAAAGCAGTTTCATTTGTGGTGATGCCTTCGGTATTGTAAGTCTAAGTTTTAATGTTTGATCAAACCTGCCCACTGTGCACTTCGACTGCCATATAGTTTAGGTAAAAATGGTTTATATGGTTTAGGTAAAAACCTAAACCATTCCCAAATATAACAATCAAAACAGTAGCATAAGATATCCACTATCAGGGGCGCAACTAGAATTGCGAATGGCATGGATCGGATGGCAATATAAAGGCACTGTCGGGGTAATTTTGATCATTTCGAGTGAAGTAGATCGACGTGGCTTTGGGAAATGAGGTAAAAAAGCTGTCACTAAAAGGGTACTTCAAAGATTTCAAAAAAAAAAAGAGCAGGGGTCGCGACTCCCCCACCCCTTTTAGTTGCAGCCCGAGTACGTAAATCAATTGGCACTTAATGCAAATATCTTCTCGGCTGTAAGAACATAAATCCGTTTTAATACATTTCCGTACTTCTAGTTGTGAATCACTATTTGAGGAAAGAAATCTCTCGGCGAGGAACATTCAAATGAGAGCGAGGGTTCTCACAACAGTTACAATTCTGGCTTCCAGCAGTTTGTAGTTAACTTTTTTTCTACAAGTTTGTGGCTAATAGGCGGATGTTATCTGGCCCTTAATCACGATTTGATATTGTCCGGCCGAACTGAAAATTTTATTCATAGATTTTCACTTGAGGAAGATATGCACACGCGAAAGAGCCGGTTCTCTAAGCAGTCTCAATTCTGTCTCCCAAAAGTTTCTACTTGATAGTTTTTAGTGGTACGTATTAATAATATGAACGTATTTTCCATCTTTGTAGCACAAGGCACCTGTGAACCACAATCAGAGGTCGTCTCAATTTATGGCGACGATTTCAAAACACCTCCGGGGTTGGAACCGTATTTCATCAAAGTTACCCGATGCGTCAAGTGTGCCATGTGTGGAAATCGTCTTCATTCAGTTCCTGTTCCAGACACCAAAACCACAATCAAAGTCGTAGTTAGATCTTCTACAGGAACGTTATATGATTATTCCGTTTATAATCACACAACTTGCAAATGTGGAAAAAAACGTAATCGTGACAATATGCTGTACGGAAATAAAAGAAGTAAGTTTTTTTTAATGTAACTCATCCGTCTAATCTTCCATTTTCAACTTAATGCTCCATTTATTCGCTATCGATATCTGTCCATCCATCCTTTCAACCAACCATCAACATTACTGCATCGCATTTCTTCTGTTCTACTGCAAATTTTCTGCAGTAATTTTTTTCTTATTCTCGTGATAACAGTAACGAGAGATCACTAGTGTCTGTAAATTTTGTAATTCCTTCATTTTTGTTTTTCTTTATTTTGAGTCCCTGAGATTTTCTGACTAAAATGGTACCTGTATTGGTAATAAATTCTGATGAGCAGTGATACAGCTATAGATTTAACAGGCGGGAATCGAAACCTTGTCAAGAACATTTGCCGAGTATAGAATACGGCGAAGAGGCAGTTACCATTATGGCTATAAAACTATTTAGTAGAACTTGTCGTTTCGTTGCTAAACTTGTAACATGTTCAGAGAATATTTAGAAAGTCACAGTGACTGATAAATATATTTACAAAACTTAAACCAATTAACTAGAGCAACCAATGAAAATCAGTCAACCATTTTGTTCTCACAATCATGTTCTGTTTTATGCAAGTCTTATTTTAGTTCCTTACTTGGTTTCTCTAGATAATTAGAATGATGCCTGTAACTATATTTATCAATCACTGTGACTTTGCAAATATTCTCTGAAGATGTTGCAAGTTCAGCAACGAAACATCCGATTCTATTAAATATTTTTATATCCGTAATGGTGACTAACTTTTCTCCGCATCTTATGCTGGGCATAAACATTCTCAACAAAGCAGTGAGATAAAATATATTCCCAAGAATGAAGTCATCTTGAGAACTCAAGATATGAGTCAATGCAAGATAAAACTATTGTTGAAACTGTAATATTTCGACTTTATTTCAAAGTCATCTTCATCATTCTGTCTGAAGATGACTTTGAAATAAAGTCGAAATATTACAGTTTCAACAATAGTTTTATCTTGCATTGACTCATATCTTGAGTTCTCAAGATGACTTTATTCTTCGGAATATGTTTTATTTTATACTTTTTGAAGTTGTCGGCTGGTCATGGTTTTTAAAGCAGTGAGACACAAGCAAGTTTTTCCACAGTCTGAATGTTTGCTGATTTTCTGAGGCGAGATAAGGTAATGGTTTGAGCGCCTGACCAGTATTTGGAATGTTATTGAACTGATTTCCATTACGGTCATTTTATAAGATTTTTCAAGAAAACATTTTTCTTCAAAAACGGGTTAGAAGGACGTTTCACGTGTACTGTCCTTGAATGTTTACAATCACTACACATTAATTTCAAAAATTACTGGCTTGTATAGTTATAAAATTTTGAAATTTTCATCTTTGATAATCTTTTCTGAAACAAATATTTTATTTCCTATTTTCAAAGAAAATGCAAACGGAAAGTTTTCCCAAAACCCGGATCAAATACAGGATTGTACCATTCCTCATCCACGCTACAGCTTCACAAGTGATGGATACTTACCAAGTTTTTATAAATATTATCAGTGCTTGCCATTATGCAACACAGCTGAGGAACAAACCTTGACAATAACAATTTCTAATCGGGCGAACAGGAAGAAAACAATAAATTACACAAGTGCAACGAGATGTGCGCCATTCGGTCAAAATTCTGCAAAGTCCTCGCCGCAAAAAATGATGCAATTAGATGCTGCAGGTGAGATATTAGTTTTTTTGGAACAGAAAGAAAGAAGTTTGAAATTTAATTTCTGTAATACAAATACCCAATATGTTTTATCATTGTCCTATAAATTTTTCGACGAAATTTGTTTTTAAGAATTGTGCCCAGTTCAAAAATATATTATGCATGAATGAATGAATGAATGAATGAACGAAGGAAGGAACGAATGAATGAAGGAAAGAATAAGTCCAGAATTTAAATTCTGTTAAAGAAAGACCCAATCTGTCTTATCATTGTCCTAAAAGTATTTTTGATGAAATTTGCTTTTAAAAACTGTGCTAAGTACAAAAATATATTGTGAACGAATGAGCGAATGAACGAACAAACGAACAAGAGGACGGACGGACGAACGGAAGAACGAACGAAGAATCGGACGGACGAACGAACGAACGGACGTTCGGGTAAATCGACCAACCAGTTAACCAAACTATCAGTCAATCAGTAAATCAATACATCAACTGATCAATCAATCAATCAATCAACTAATCAATCATTCAATCAACTAAATAAACATACAATCGATCAATCAATTAATCAATTAATCAATCAATCAGCAAATCAATCAATCAACCATACAACCAATCAATCATCAAAACAATCATTCATTCATTCATTCAATCGTTCAATCTTTTAAACAATCATTCATTCGATTAATTAATTTATCAATCAATCAATTGAATGATACACTGAAATAACGAGATTTTTGGTTTATTTTTTCTGTTTTAGCATTTCCGTTAATTATCTCCATTGGCGCCCCGAAAATATTTCTTGTTGCTTTTATTATGACGCTCTTATTACTAACCATATTAACTGTGGATTTTACCTTCTGCCGGCGAAGACGAGGATTTTGTTACAGTTTGTTTAACTGCAAGGTGGACGACGTGAATCGCTATCCCACACATGAGGTGGAAGAAACAGCTGTTTGAAAAACACTTTAATTCAATAAATGTATGCTTTTACTAAGACAAAAATTCTTATATTTATAAAAACTGCAATGTATAGTAAGAAATAACCTGCGGGAAAACCTCGCGCATGATTTATAGCTAGTACCGAACTGATAATTAGCAACCAGAAAATTTACATGAGATCTCCACCACACGGACACACTTTAAAAGTTTATCTATACGATTATTAACCAAACACAGCTGAATGATTTGACAATGTTGGACCTTTGTCAGCGGATATTTTCATCCAACTTTGTCAGATGAGAATGTTGCGGAGACCAGCTCAGCCAGTCTGAACTAAGGTTAACTCTTTCGTTGCGGTAACTCTCACATTGATAAGTAAAATAATCTGGCGTTGGCCAGAGTAAAACCATGGAAGTATCGTGCCGCTGTGAAAGAGTTAAGAATAGATTGTCTTCATTGTCAACGTCAACAGGCGGGATTCCGGTGACGTAGGAAGCCTCTTCACGTGAAGAGGCTGTCGAAAGCTTAAAAGCTAACGAACCGGGTGTCATTCAAAATGAAAACTATTCCAGAATATCCTTCTAAAGCACGTTCCAATTTTCTAACGAGATGTAAGATGTTGTAATTCTTTAAATATACATCAGATGTGACAATCATTTGAGGTATAAGAATCTCAGGAGACTGAGTTGTAGGAACAGATGAGGTTTGACGTTGGCTTCATTTCTTTATCTAACTGACGGTATTTAGAGTTATCAAGCACACTAATTCGTGCACGCGAAAAATGAAACGTAGTTTACTTAAAGTAGGAATTTCATTTGCAGAAAAATGTAAAATTGGTACAGATATTGACGCTATCTCAAAATATAAACTACATATCTTGTTATTGCGTTAAGAAATGTACTTTAAAATTTGAAAATAATAAAAACATGAAATACAACAAAGTACGAGAAAATGCACTTGTTTTTGACAAAGAGGAACAGACTAAGGCAGGGTACTGCGTTGCAATGAAATGTGGACGTTGATTTAATACGCCCGGAACTTTCTTAACAACTCGGGTTTGTTTGTTAAGTGCGGGCCGATGTGTTCAGTCTGGTGGTTGTTGTGAAAGCCTCTCTCTTGTACTGCCAGCAAAATCAAATCGGCATCACTGTTGAAATTTTAAGATGCTTGCAGACGAACCCACGTGGCATAGCTATGTTGCTGTAGGGTTTCAGTACTATTACCTCGTTTTGAAGCAGATAAATCCGAGAGTTAGGACCGAATGGGAACAGGGATTTAATAACACTAACCCTGTACACTTCTTTAATTCTTTGTCGATGATGACAAAAAATTGCGATCACTAGTAAACTAGTACCTCGACGGTATTTAACAAAGTGGACCAAATCTTAGGATTTGAGTAAAACAACATGTCATTGATGTTGTAAACCAAGGGTGAGCGTTGTTGTTCCGTCTCTGGAACGTTTCTAAACAGAAACTGAAAACGTTCAACTTTCAATGTACCAACGTAGCCGTGAAGGCGCGCAAAGATTCTCGATGACGCACTGGGTAGAAGAACGTTGTTGAAACTACTGTACGGACTGCAAATAATTAATTTCACTTGTTTCAAAAGAAAAAATAGCGCTATAAAGGACCGTTTACTCCGGGCAATTTTGTGCCTCCCAATTGACATGTTGGAGTATGTGTTAAACTAACGAGAGCATCGATGACAAAATGCAGCGAATCATAAGTGGATATCTTGGTCAATGGACTGTTATAAGGTTTATTACATACACCAGGATGAAAATCGCAACGTACAAAACAGCACGATTAAACGGACCTTAAGGAGCTATCCCCAACAGTTTTGTTGAATAATTTATTGTCCCGGGTAATGACTTCCATTGGTTCTGTTGTATATGGAACCAACATGGCCGATGTATCAGTCTCGTTTTCATCTCAATGAATTGGCAGCAAAACTTCCAGATTAAAAAACCCAGGTTTACCCTTTAATGCCTAAATTCTTTTTTCTTTGTTTGTTATACTCTCTTTGTTTTTGCGTCGTTCTCCGATTTGTTCTTGTGTTCCAACTGTCCGATATTTTACAACGCTGGAAGTGCTGGTGGCACAGTGGTAGTGCACGTGCCTCTCACCACTGTGACTAGGGTTCGATTCTAGTTCCGTGCAGTTCTCTGATTAAAGTTACCTTTGTCAAGTGAGAAGACTGTTGTTTACCAAGCATCACAGGTTTTCTCCGCGTACTCCGGTTTCCTCCTGCAGTAACACTGGACCCACGACGGGTGCCCCTTAACTGGACCTCTAGGGAGAACAGCTCAGCTGGCTGATAGGGTTATCCGGTAGAAAATAGACACTTTAGTTTACTCTAGTTTACTTTACTTTATTGTACTTTAGTTTACTTTACTTTACTTCACTTCACTTTACTTTACTTTACTTTACTTTACTTTACTTTACTTCACTTTCCTTCACTTTACTTCACTTTACTTTACTTCACTTTACTTTACTTTACTTTACTTCACTTTACTTCACTTTACTTTACTTTACTTTACTTTACTTCACTTTACTTTACTTCACTTTACTTTACTTCACTTTACTTTACTTTACTTTACTTCACTTTACTTCACTTTACTTTACTTTATTGTACTTTACTTTTACTTTACTTTACTTTATTTTTACTTTAATTTACTTTTACTTTACTTTACTTTTACTTTACTTTATTTTTACTTTAATTTACTTTTACTTTACTTTACTTTACTTTACTTTACTTTTACTTTACTTTACTTCACTTTTACTTTACTTTACTTTTACTTTACTTTACTTTACTTTACTTTACTTTACTTTTACTTTACTTTACTTTATTTACTTTACTTTACTTTTACTTTACTTTACTTTACTTTTACTTTACTTTACTTTTACTTTACTTTAGTTTACTTTACTTTAGTTTACTTTACTTTACTCTACTTTTACTTTACTTTACTTTTACTTTACTTTACTTTACTTTTACTTTACTTTATTGTACTTTACTTTTACTTTACTTTTACTTTACTTTTACTTTACTTTACTTTATTGTACTTTACTTTACGTTATTGTATTTTACTTTACTTTATTTTTACTTTACTTTTACTTTACTTTACTTTATTGTACTTTACTTTACTTTTACTTTACTTTACTTTACTTTATTGTACTTTACTTTACTTTTACTTTACTTTTACTTTACTTTACTTTACTTTACTTTACTTTACTTTATTGTACTTTACTTTACGTTATTGTACTTTACTTTATTTTTACTTTACTTTGCTTTTACTTTACTTTACTTTTACTTTACTTTTCCTTCACTTTACTTTACTTTATTGTACTTTACTTTACTTTACTTTTACTTTACTTTACTTTATTGTACTTTACTTTACTTTACTTTTACTTTACTTTATTGTACTTTACTTTACTTTTACTTTACTTTACTTTTACTTTGCTTTTACTTTACTTTTACTTTACTTTTACTTTACTTTACTTTATTGTACTTTACTTTACTTTATTGTACTTTACTTTACTTTACTTTTACTTTACTTTATTGTACTTTACTTTTTAGGCTTACATCACTTTACTACATTTTACTTTACCTTACATTACTTTACTGTAGTGTACTTTACCTTACTTTAGTTTCCTTTTCTTTCGTTTACTTTACGCCAGGGAAAAGTTTATGTAAGATACATTTTTTCAACCCTCAAACCTTCATCTTAAAAGGACGTTCCTCCTCTACGACTAAAATGATCCGGTGTTTGCAAACACTAAAGCAATCTGGCGTTAGCCAGAGTAAAATGATAAACTTACCAAATAAATGTGCACATTTAAAAAAACTATATTCATTTCAACTAAAAAAAGATGGAATTTCTAGCAAGCAGTATCTTCGCACGCTAAAAATCCCATAATTATGCGCGTAAATGCTAATAGAAAACCATTTTAATCCCACATTTCGTGCTTTTTATGATCAGATATTTAGTTCATCTATCCATCCGTTCATTCATTGACCGATATTATTTTAAAAATTTCACTCTTGTACCTTACTGTGTTCTGTAACTCTGAAAGACTGTAGTTGAATCACATGTTGTAGAAATAAGAGTACTTACATAATAATTATCCCATATAAAAAACTGTTCACATGGACATCGTCGATAATGGACCTACAATATAAAAACATTTCACATGAGACCGGTTAATCAAAAATTATACACATTTAAACCCTGCTCTTTCGATTGTCGGAAACGGAGTTAAATTTATCTTATTATTGTTCTCAACAACTAATTACATGAGTCAGCGAGAAGATAAAAATTTAAAGCACATACTTTTCATACTTAGATTAGTAATAACAACCAATACAGTCAGTAACCAAAAAGAATAAAAGAAATGGGAGTGTGGTATGTGAGATAGCGGGCGAGTTAGGTGATTGCATGACTTGGGAACTTCATGTGATATGAAGTATGGACGAACAACGCAAGGTTGGAAAAAAACTACCACAGGTGAAGAATTTTCCTGTAATTAGCGCCTTATCACTGATATCTTTCGTGTCATGGTATCATTTAAAAAAAAAACTGCTGCAGCCATGAAGTTAAACAATTGACACCCTAAAGGTATCAACGGCGAACTTCCCTAGCACAACTGCAATCGTTTTAACAATGCTGTCCAGTCATGGTGCTTCAAGTCATGGTTTGCTACGGGAGAGTTCATGACTGGGTATACAGCGAAAACTCCAGAATAGAAACTTTATCGGCTTGTATCAAGCAGACAACAAATAGATGGGTCAGAGGTCCCAAACTCTGGATTGGCCACCTGCTGTAGAATTTTGACGTACAGGAAATGAATGAGATTGCATGTAAAGGTAGGATGGCATAAGGAACACATGCAGTGTGCAAATGAACTTTATTATACCTCATTAACCACAAGAAAACGACCTTAGTTTTTATTTACGCGGGGTTCTTCCGCTCCGTAAATAAGAAACCAAAATCGGATTGGCCAACCTGCGGAATTACAGGTTTCCTGCACCTTCTTGGTTAAGCTTTTTTTTTTCACCCTGCCTGGCCCTATCTTCGCTGTCGTCATATGTCTTTAGTCAGCAAGAGTGTCGTGGCACTTGAGGGGCCCAAAGGGTTAAGACCTATCTGGATTAAACCTTTTGCATGGGCCTGATAGACTGTCATAAACCATATCATGGTTATCGCCACAAGATTTTATTCAGCAAGAGTGGTGCCTGAGGCATCCAAGATGTCAAATATGCTAAGATATACTCTGTTTTAGCAAAAAAGAACATCTTGAATGCTTGCGTAACCCGCCAAATTACAACTGTATCATTCGAGAATTCATCTACCAAACATTTGCAAAAAAGTACCCTAGATATTTCTCAAAATATAAATTTATAGAAGCAGGTTTTCGACCTCTCTTCATTGCAAGTCTGCGGTTATGTAAGTCAATGTTCCAAATCCAAACATATTCCGCGTGCACACCAACATAGATGGTACTGTGATTTGGTGAAGTGAAGCGCGGGTTGCGTAACATGGGTATCCCCAGCTACTCGCAGTTTCATCCGACTGTTAAGCTGTTACAAAATCGGTCGATTGTCAATTAGAATGATCCATTTCCGCAGACTTAGTCTTTGTAAAATTGACATTGAAAACGTCATCGTTTTTTCCTGCCTAGAAGACCAGAAAGCAGTGCATTCCTATCCAGCCAACAGCTTATCACGTTGGCCATACAAATCTAACGCGATGGCATTCTGTTCTTTTAAAACCTGATTCCGCACACAACATGCAGCTCTTACCCATCTTTGATGTCAAGTTTAGACTTGCCTTAGACTTTTAAAATATTCCCCTCTTCCACGAACTGTAACAGGGATCTTGCGTCGAAAAACTGAGCTCTTGTGGCAAACTTCCTCCGACCTCCACACCACAGGAGAGCTTTTCTACACCCTTTTGTAAACACTTTTTTTGTGGATCGACGCATGCGATGTTCTGAAGAGGAAGGAGGGGACGAGATTTGAAATATTTCCGACAAAAGTTAGCCTAAATCGGGTTAACTGAACAAACGGCAAACGCATTTTTAGGAGTCATTTAGAGTTGAGAATTAGTAACAGCAGTCTAGCCTTGGCTGTAGTACGCGGACACAGCGGCGCCAACCAATTAGCATTGTCTGGCTTCTTTAAATTAGTTTCAAATTTTCATTTAACGTAATATTGTATCATTTCTATGATCTACAAATGTCCAATTTTTGATGTTTCTAGTCCTGATGGCTTTTTGACTTCTCAGGAAACGAAATATAGTAAGGTATCCTCCCTCAAATTTTCCTACAAGCTCTAAATTTTCCAACAGAAATGTCCGGCGGAGGAGGGAGTCGCCCCCTGCCCCCCTATACATACGCCACTGTTCGGTGTTAACTGATACCTTTCTGCTCCGTTGTGCTCTTATCAGAAATCAGTCTTGGATATCACAAACAAGAAAGCCCAGCAAACTAAATTGCACAGAGACAATAATCTAAAAACTACGACCTAGGTGACAGTAAAAGGTTAAACTGTTTTTTTATTTTTTACAATTTGATCAAATGACATTACTAATATGGGGACAAAGGAAAGCGTTCGGCGACCCTATGATAACCTGTTTCACGACCATTTAAAACTGTTTGCTCGATGAGGAGGGGGGGGGAGCACATGGTCACAAGTAATGAAGTAGGCAATAAGCATGGTTCGCTTTAGTTTAAATACACATTAGGGACCTTAAGATTTGACGACGCGCTCAGCTACAACGCGATGAAATGCGAGGAAAGACTGGGGAGAGCCGCGTCTGCGTTGCGTGTTAAAAAATCGTTAAGATTTGTGTCTACTTCTACAACGCGACTGTATCAGTGTCACTGTATCAGCGAAATGTGCTCGTTTTAAAAAGCGAGAGATGCTTTACTCGTTGCCTACGACTCCTCTCTTATTGATGATGATGAGTTTATGTTGTACGATCCTTGTCGTTCGAAAAACCCAGAACTCCCATATCAAGACTATTCCAGATTCTGTTGAGAGGATATGGACGAAGATGAATGTGTTGCGAACTTTCGTTTCAAAAAGAATGAAATTCCAGTCCTTGGCCATGCTATGGGTCTTCCTGAACGATTCACTTGTCAGCAGGGAACTGTTTGTGAACAAACTGAAGCGCTGTGTCTACTTCTTCGGCGAATCTGTTGATTTATTCATACGGTGATTTATTCTGTTTTCGAAGCGGACAGAGGTGACTGTGTGGCAGGCATGTTTGCTAATCCTCAGGTTATAGTGATAGAACTAGTGAAAACCATGAAGTTAGATTACATTTAGGTTCTTTTCATCAATAATTTAACGATACAACATTGCATAACAAATTCAAGACATAAAAGTAAGAAAAAAAAATGATGAAAATTACATTTTAACGAAAGATGTAAACAGCGTCCGAGGTCTAATCTGCGACGACGCCAGAAGATGCTAAAACGCCGCGTCGCAGAGGCTTGACAAATTTTTGCGACCCGCGCGCATGCTCAGTGCTTACATGATTACTTCCGCCCGCGTAGTAGATGAGCGAGTCGTGAAATCTTAAGGTCCCTGTTACTGTGGACCACAAACACGCTGACAGTACTTCCCGAACGTAAACGCCTTAGTCTCCAGCTGCGTGAGTATAGTACATTCCAGAACAAACTCTCGGAAACACACCATGCTCCACTCACGTTTGCTCCAAACAAATAAATAGTTCTAGCTGAATTGGTTCGCAGCAGATATAACGAACACGACCAAGTGTATGTTACAGTGTAACAACGGTGTAATGCAACGGTTGTCTTCATTGGCTTTTCAAGGGATTACAGATAAAAATGGGTATGTATAGCTCCTTAAAAAACCAGCCTCGTGATCACTAGTTGATCCTTGTTGTTTGTTTTTTTCAGTGAAGGATTTTAGATTCGTTTTGTTTGGGGGAAGTCGACCTAAGATTAAGCCAGGAGCAAAAATACCATACAATTTGCTCCCGAAAATCGTTTCCCTTCTTCAATTCATCAGTTCTTGTTAACTGGTCGGGCAATTTGAGAAAATCAGAAGTCCGAAAAAGTCGTACATTTACCTGTTGACTAAAACCGAAAGGGAGAAATTAAAAAAAAAAACAAAAACCAAAAAAAAATACTAAGAAGAAAAACAAAACAAATAAAGCTTTACCATCATTGCACCTAAACTAGCTACCATCGCATGGAAGTCATTATTTAACAAATAGAAATAGCTTTCGTTCCTCTCGAGTGTGATAGAAACGTTCACGACGCCATTTCAACCGGAAAAAAATGGCCGGCGGGAACATGACCCACAACCCAGTGTTTTCAGGTTCTTCAGGACAGAAGCTGAGTTTTACTCAGTTAAGGCTGATGTTTTTGTTTGTCATGTTAGTTTGCTTTATGCATAATATTGAAAAACTTAGTTTCTTAAAGTCTTTGATTTCTAACCACGTGAAAATTCCAACGTGTTTAAACCTCAAGCAGAGTGAAGACTGATGACCCGTAATATGTTGCACGTTGAGAAGGTTTCCGAGTGGAACAGGTTATGTGAAGATCAATTGCTGACATAAGTATATTGTTGGACACTATTTTTACCAACGGTAAAATCTTAGAAGGCAAGAGAGCTAAAGTGTATGGGTTATTATGAAATTTGATCGAAGCGATCAAATCAAAACATGTTCGGTTCCCTTTCTTAGTCTCTTTGGTAAAGTCAATTTCTTTTCTCTCTCTCAATATTTATATATATATAGCTGTTACAGTATGGAAACAATTCTCCATGTTTCTTCTCCTCGGCGGTTTGCCACAAGCTCAAGGTAAAACTACTTTCATGATTTTCATATAAATTTGTACTTCGAGTTTTCCTTAAGATTAAAAAACCATCTGGTAGATCACGTGAATTCCCTTTGCCTCCAAAAATCCGGAAGTGAACTCTCGCCTGTTTCTTCATAAATGAGTTTCCGTGATTCTGGCCTAGCATGTCGACTTGACAGAATTCAACCAAACATACCGCTGGTTAATCTTAAGTGCGCGCGCCCTTCAAGATGTAAACGCAGAAAAGTTTCTGAGTCCTAGACGAAAATCGAATCCTCAACTTTGTGAACGCTGGTGAGACGTTCTAACCATTGAGCCACGCGGAATGAGCTGGTTGAGAGGTGAACGGTGGGGGTGGCGCCAAGAATTCCCCGAGGCACGGGCTAAACCTTGGGGGATATGACCACGCCTCCTTTATAATTTCGTTATTTGAAAGTCGAAAATATCACGTTATTTTGCGCAAGAATAATCGCAACTACTGACTAGAAACAGTTTACTTTTACATTTGAAAAGAAGATCAAAGTATTATCTTCCTTGGCTCAATCAATAACAACTGTTCACAGTTTGTACAATATATAAATGTGTTCATCAGTGAAAATTCCCTGACGGATTGTTAATTTTTTCCCGACAGGAGGGCTACGGTTGCACGTCGGGGGGCTTTAGTCCCCTCTGATCCCCCTGGTGCCACCCCTGGTTACCAGTTCGTTCCCGGCAGGAGTTCGGAAACTTTTTTTCAGCTTTTTGCTTCAAAAGCATGCGTACTTAAGATTTACATACATATTTTCTCGGCTGTAAGGACATAAACCGTTTTAATACATTTCCGTACTTCTAGTTCTGAATCACTATTTGAGGAAAGAAAACTCTCGGCGAGAAACTTTCAAACGACAGCTAGGGTTCTCACAACAGTCACAATTCTGGCTTTGAGAAGTTGGTAGTTAACTTTTCTTCTACAAGTTTGAGGCTAATAGGCGGATGTTATCTGGTCCTTAATCACGATTTGATATTATCCGGCCGAATTACAAATTTCATTCATAGATTTTTACTTGAGGAAGATATGCACATGCCAACGAGCCGGTTCTCTAAGCAGTCGCAATTCTGCCTCCCAAAAGTTTCGACTTAGTTGGCGGATGTTATGATTTAGTTTTAGTAGTACGTATTAATATTATGAATATATTTTCTACCTTTATAACATAAGGTACCTGTGAACCACAAACAGAGGTTGTGTCAGTTTATGATGACACTTTCAAGTTATATCGAGACATACCACCGAACTTTATCAAAGTTTTGCGATGCGTCGAGTGTGCCAAATGCGGAAATAATCATAGTCATCTAGTTCCTGTTCCGAACTCCACAACCACTATCAACTTCCTAGTTAGAACGGCGTCTGGAAGGACTGATACGTACCCCATTTACAATCACACATCTTGCAAATGTGGAACCAAACTTGATCGTGACGATGTGTTATATGGAGATAGAATACGTAAGTTTTTTTTAATGTAACTCATCCGTCTAATCTTCCATTTTCAACTTCGTGCTCCATTTATTCGTTATCGATATCTATCGATCCATCCTTTCAACTAACCATCAACATTACTGCATCGCATTTCTTCTGTTCTATTGGCAAATTTTCTGCAGTAACTTTTTTCTTACTCTCGTGATAAAAGTAACGAGAGATCGCTAGATTCTGTAAAATTTGTAATTCCTTCATTTTTGTTTTTCTTTCTTTTGAACCCTTGAGATTTCCTGACTAAAATAGAACCTGTATTGGTGATAAATTCTGATGAGCAGCGAGACAGCTATAGATTTGCCAGGCGGAAATCGAAACCTTGTCAAATACATTTGCCGAGGATAGAATACGGCGAAGAGGCAGTTACCATGATGGTTATAAAACTATTTAGTAGAATTTATCGTTTCGTTGGTAAACTTGCAACATGTTCAGAGAATGTTTAGAAAGTCACAGTGATTGATAAATATTACTTCTAAAATTCAATAAAAATTCATGAGGAAAAGACAAAAGAAAATCATAAGCGTGTCGGATCTATATATGTGATAAAGATACATGTACCTCTATATGAGAAGAAGAAGTTCAATTTTTTCGGATTACAAAAAATAAATTTCCAAACTTTCTTCACGAAGTAGCGTGTTAAGAGGCGAATTTCATAAGACATTTAAAAAACTCGCAGTTTGTGCTTTATCAAGATTTAAATATTACTTACAGACATTAAACCAATTAACTAAAGAAACTAATGAAAATAAAGAACGGCAATAGTATAAACAGTCAACCATTTTCTTCTCACGACCATGTTCTGTTTTATGCAAGTCATATTTTAGTTCCTTACTTTGGTTTCTCTAGTTAATTAGAATGATGCCTGTAAATATATTTATCAATCACTGTCACTTAGCAAATATTCTCTGAAGATGTTGCAAGTTCAGCAACGAAACATCCGATTCTATTAAATACTTTTATATCCGTAATGGTGACTAGCTTTTCTCCACATCCTATGCTGGGCATAAACATTCTCAACAAAGCAGTGAGACACAAGCAAGTTTGTCCACTGCCTGAATATTTACTGACTTTCTGAGGCGAGATAATGTAATGGTTTCAGCGCCTGACCAGTATTTGGAATGTTATTGAACTGATTTCCGTTACGGTCATTTTATAAGATTTTTCAAGAAAACATTTTTCTTCAAAAACGGGTTAGGAGGACGTTTCACGTGTACTGTCCTTGAATGTTTACAACCACTACAAATTAATTTCAACAATGACTGGCTTGTGTAGTTATAAAATTTTGAAATTTTCATCTTTGATAATCTTTTCTGAAACAAATATTTTATTTCCTATTTTCAAAGAAAATGCAAACGGAAAGTTTTCCCAAAACCCGGATCCAATACAGGATTGTACCATTCCTCATCCACGCTACAACTTCACAAGTGAGGGATACTTACCAAGTTTTTATAAATATTATCAGTGCTTGCCATTATGCAACACAGCTGAAGAACAAACCTTGAAAAAAACAATTCGTAATTTGGCGACAACGGAGAAAACGATAACTTACAGAAGTGCAACGAAGTGTGCGCCAAAGTCCTCGCCGCAAAAAATGATGCAATTAGATGCTGCAGGTGAGATATTAGTTTTTTAGAACAGAAAGAAAGAAGTTTGAAATTTAATTTCTGTAATACAAATACCCAATATGTTTTATCATTGTCCTATAAATTTTTCGACGAAATTTGTTTTTAAGAATTGTGCCCAGTTCAAAAATATATTATGCATGAATGAATGAATGAATGAATGAACGAAGGAAGGAACGAATGAATGAATGAAAGAATAAGTCCAGAATTTAAATTCTGTTAAAGAAAGACCCAATCTGTCTTATCATTGTCCTAAAAGTATTTTTGATGAAATTTGCTTTTAAAAACTGTGCTAAGTACAAAAATATATTGTGAACGAATGAGCGAATGAACGAACAAACGAACAAGAGGACGGACGGACGAACGGAAGAACGAACGAAGAATCGGACGGACGAACGAACGAACGGACGTTCGGGTAAATCGACCAACCAATCAACCAAACTATCAGTCAATCAGTAAATCAATACATCAACTGATCAATCAATCAACTAATCAATCGAGCAATGAACTAAATAAACATACAATCGATCAATCAATTAATCAATTAATCAATCAATCAGCAAATCAATCAATCAACCATACAACCAATCAATCATCAAAACAATCATTCATTCATTCAATCGTTCAATCTTTTAAACAATCATTGATTCGATTAATCAATCAATCAATCAATCAATTGAATGATACACTGAAATAATGAGATTTTTGGTTTATTTTTTCTGTTTTAGCATTTCCATTAATTATCTCCATTGGCGCTCCGAAAATATTTCTTGTTGCTTTTATTATGACGCTCTTATTACTAACCATATTAACTGTGGATTTTACCTTCTGCCGGCGAAGACGTGGATTTTGTTACAGTTTGTTTAACTGCAAGGTGGACGACGTGAATCGCTATCCCACACATGAGGTGGAAGAAACAGCTGTTTGAAAAACACTTTAATTCAACAAATGTATGTTTTTACTAAGACAAAAATTCTTATATCTATAAAAACTGCAATGTATAGTAAGAAATAACTTGCGGGAAAACCTTGCGCATGATTTATAGCTAGTACCGAACTGATAATTAGCAACCAGAAAATTTACATGAGATCTCCACCACACGGACACACTTTAAGAGTTTTGCTATACGATTATTAACCAAACACAGCTGAATGATTTGACAATGTTGGACCCTTTTTGCAACCTTGTCAGCGGAGATTTTCATCCAACTTTGTCAGATGAGAATGTTGCGGAGACCAGCTCAGCCAGTCTGAACTAAGGTTAACTCATTCGTTGCGGTAACTCTCACATTGATGAGTAAAATAATCTGACGTTGGCCAGAGTAAAACCACAGAAGTATCGTGCCGCTGTGAAAGAGTTAAGAATAGATTGTCTTCATTGTCAACGTCAACAGGCGGGATTCCGGTGACGTAGGAAGCCTCTTCACGTGAAGGGGCTGTCGAAAGCTTAAAAGCTAACGAACCGGGTGTCATTCAAAATGAAAACTATTCCAGAATATCCTTCTAAAGCACGTTCCAATTTTCTAACGAGATGTAAGATGTTGTAATTCTTTAAATATACATCAGATGTGACAATCATTTGAGGTATAAGAATCTCAGGAGACTGAGTAGTAGGACCAGATGAGGTTTGACGTTGGATTCATTTCTTTATCTAACTGACGGTATTTAGAGTTATCAAGCACACTAATTCGTGTACGCGAAAATGAAACGTAGTTTACTTAAAGTAGGAATTTCATTTGCAGAAAAATGTAAAATTGGTACAGATATTGACGCTATCTCAAAATATCAACTACATATCTTGTTATTGCGTTAAGAAATGTACTTTAAAATTTGAAAATAATAAAAACATGAAATACAACAAAGTACGAGAAAAGGCATTTGTTTTTGACAAAGAGGAACAGACTAAGGCAGTGTATTGCGTTGCAATGAAATGTGGATGTAGACGATAAGCAGACAGTTCAGGTAAGAATTGAAAGCATTTTTTCAGAATGGAAGCAAAAAAAGTTTGAAATAAATGTATATATTTAAAAGCAGAGTTTCGTTTGGGCTATGTCTGCACTATACCGGATAGCATTGATCATATTCATCAATTCTACAAATTGCAAAAAGTAGCTGCTCGTGCGATAATAAGGTCTAACAATGATGAAAGTCGTCCCAAATTTTTGAAGCGTGAAATTGAAAAACCATAAACGAAATCTTAGACGAAAGGCAATTGCTAATGACATTCAAAGCGATACAAGGCGATTTCGAAGCCCCAGACGGGGATCGAACCCGCAACCTTCTGACGACCGGTGAGACGCTCTAACCATTGAGCTACCAAGACTCAGATGGTGAGCTAAGGTGGAAGTTTGACATAAGTACGACCTGAGTGGAAGCCACTATATGTTAATAATGTAATCGATAAGATATATATTTTGAATTGTGGGACCTTGGAGATATTTTGAATGAGCCTTTGTACCTCGGGACAATTAGAGAAACGTAAACAACATCAAATATTTAACGACGTCTTTCAACCGAAAAAAAAATACTCGTATTTTTTCCCATTTATTTGTTTATTTACATATGATAATATGAGATGGCTAAAACACGAAAAGTGATTAATAAAAAGGATACGTGATGTTAGAAATGCGAAAGTGACCCATCATTAATAGTAAGTACATGAATAACGGACGCTTTTTCCTTTCCTTAAGATTTCTCATTTTACATCGACCCTAAGAAGAGCTTTTTCGCTGTTATATTTCTTGGTATGACATTAATGACAACATTAACTGTGGATTTTATCTTCTGTCGACGCAAGAAAGGATTTTGCCATAGCTTAATATCTTGCAACTCGGAAGAATTGGTAACTTGCCCCAAATACAAAGAAGAGGAAAGTTTCGTTTGAGAAAAGTTCGTGAACAAAATGGATAAAAGAACAAAACTCAAGCTCACTATTAAAATCTCAAACTGGATATTCTCCACGAGCTGCCATTAATGACTTTTTTTGGAGTATTAGACTTCGTAGATTTAGTTTTTCTGGGATAACGTCAAGAATAGACACAAACGGTATTGGCCGGAAAATTCCCTCGATTAGTGGCACAGTGGGAGAGAAACAACGTTGAAAACAAACCTTCAGACGTCGTTTACTCCAGTTACAGATCAAAACGGTGGTCTGAAATATGAACTTTTATGTCATAAACTAATGATCAAAAATCCATAATTTATAATACGAATTTGTTATAAAATTATTGTAGAATTTATTAAGAACACTCTCTTTTTGTGACCCGGTACAAATCTTTACATGACAGCGTATGTAAATGTCAGAAAATAAAGAAGTTGTTTTTATTTGTCTGGGGATTGTCTACAAAAATTGACACTCATTAAAATGCCAGTTACATTTCATCCCAAAAGCAACTAAAGTTCCAACTTGATTCGAAAGTTTTCTTCATAAACCACGGATAGGAAGCCTATGGTAATTATTGTTGTTGTAATAATTATGATTATGATTGATGATTATGACTATGATTAATGATTATGACTATGATTATGATTATCTCTGACATAATCAGAGGTCGAAACATTAGTCGAAATTAATCTTAAAAAAATCTTTAACCAAGTTTTTTTTCAAGGAAATAACACCCAACAAGGATGTTAGCAATTTTCTTAGTGAAACTGACACGTCGTTATCAAAATCCGGATTCAATGTCTTGTTTTAAACTGTAAATATTGCTGTAACATTAAGAATGACAGAAAGAATGAAAGGAAAAGGAAGATTGATACCCAAATACGTTTTCACTCAGTCGAGCATTATGAAATAACATTCTAAAAAACGTTATTAAATTGCCGTAGAAAACATCCGCTAACCGAACAATCTAGTCCAAACGATAGACCGGATTCTTAAATTTAATTCACTATGGAATGGCGATGAATGCTTCCAATGCTTTATTCGGTTGGTCACCAAAGTTATATAAAACTGACAAATGAAGATGACTTCGAAATGAAGTCAAAAAATTACAATATCGCAATTCCATTTTGTTGTTAACTCAAATCTTGAGTTTTAATATTTCGGTATTTTTCGTTATATGTTTTGTTCCATACTTTTCACAGTTCTTATTCACTTCAGCCGTAATTCGGGCCGGTACGTCGAAATTGAATAGAAATAATAGGATCTTGGATGACATAACTTTTTATTTTAAATTACATCGCAAAGACGTCTAGCACTTGACGAATATTTTAAAAATGCTTGGTTAGTTGATGAAACCAATGAAAATGTTTATATAAACAGTATATATATATATATATATATATATATATAAGTTGACAAATTGATGAAAGAAATATCGAGTGCCCACCTCATAAAAAAATAATGAACTCGTGGCCATGCTCTCGGCAACGGCCTCCGTAGCTCAGTTGGCAGAGCATCGCACTAGATTCGCGGGGTCGCGGGTTCGATTCCCAGCCGGAGGGCCGGCGTTGCATTTTCGCAACAGGTCCTGGTTAGGTCTCAAAAAATCGAGGATAATGGGCAGTCGATATTTCCTTCACCAATTTGTCAAATTATAATATTCTAAGGAAGGTGACAATGTTTCTTATATATACATATACATATACATATACATATACATATATATATATATATAACTACAGACGGAACCGTTTAGGCCTATTGGGCCTCATCAGTGTAGTGCTGATGAACAGGATGGAGTAGCCTACATTATATAGGCGACTCGATTGTCCCACGCTTGTGGTACATCTAAACCATGCCAGAGCGCTCTAACTAGAGACTAGTGAGCGTGCGCAAATGTGCTAGCAGCATGACTCATCCTGTAGAGCGCTCAATATGAACCAAGAGGCCATAGAGCGATATCTAACTACAGACGGAACCGTTTCGGATATATAAATATATATATATATATGTATATATATATACATATATATATATATATATACATATATATATATATATATATATATATATATATATATATACATATATATATATATATACATATAACCTTCTCCTTGTCCATCTCCTTAGTTAGGAATACGAACATTGGTGAATGAAGCGGTAAAATGTCTGAAGAAAGAACCCGAGACAAAGAAGGCGGCCTATTTGGGCTACAGTCGTCCAAATATTTCCCCCAACAAAAATTATTGTTATTAGAATATAGGTGATATGACAACGGGCCCTTTCCGACGATGACGTCATTGAACCGGTCAAATGTCCGAGGGAATTTCACCGTGCCATCTCTCAGGTGACTCCACCTCATCGCTCCCATGAAAAATTTTCAATTTACCGATTCGAAACAGGGTTTGGTGATATGTCAGCGATAATCTCTTATTGTCTGTGGAAAAGCACAGTATGTGCAGGAATATGGAAAGAGACTGGTGTTTACGTTTCGTTCCAGAAATTCCAGTTTCCTGTGGTAGACTTAAAAAATAGGCAGGAAAAATTTCCTAATGCAGATTCCAACTAAAATAAGACATTTACCGACATCCTAAATAAAACGTTTTTACGCCCCTATAAACAACTACCTACGCCAGACCAACTCGCTTCCAGGGGTGGTAAGAGTTTGTTCCTGCGTGGTACGTAAAAGCTGCCGCTTGCGTGGTGAGAGTGTCTCATTGCATCACTACATGCTCGCAATAGAAACTACATCCCTGGCTGGACTTCCTTAACCAGCTTGGAGATCTGGTTGTGCATCAATTACATAATATTCTTGCCATAAAAAAAATTACAAGCAATTCGTTTTCTTCGTTGGTTCTTCTCTACATCTCTACATCTCTACTTGACTTTATGTGTTTGTTTTCATGTTCAATAGCCACTGGAACGTTATCAACATTCAAGTTTGTTGAAAGACCTTTGTTCCAGAAAAATATATATTTTATACAAATTAAATTTTTACTGCAATAGGGGTAAACATTTCTTAGGGAAAAGTTAATGCTGAAAGAGTAAAACCTTTGATTGATTAAAACCAATTTGAAGCATGAAGGAAGTCGGAACTGTAAATTGTTTGATGGAAATACATGATATCTCAATACACAACTTGTTCACTGAAGCACCTAAACTCTGTTCCGGAGTTGTTTTAAGATGGCTACCGCCAGAGGATTTTACTCGACAACAGGAGAGAACCTACCAGGAAAGGGTTCAGAGATCGCGTGTAAATAACACTGATCAAAACCGCCAGCTATAACATGCATTACTCAATACAGCAGTATTAATTTACAATATTCGTCAACAGGGTTAAACTTGGGGATGTGGCTTCGTCATTTTTATATCTAAACAATCTGCTTTGGTTCATACAGAAGATCATCATTCCTCGTTTTTTTGAGAAATTCCTAACTGCAATACCTCACTCAACCGGCAATTGTTCAGAGTCATCAACTAACAATCAAGGAATATATACCTTGTTCTTTCCATGCTAAAGCGAACTGTAATGTATAGCTTAGAAACCAGGTGACTGTGTTGCTAGAAGACTTCGTAACTAACCAATTTGGCAATCAAATGACTTTTTGACATTATATTAGTCAAACAGCTGCTGTGTGGCCAAATGTTCGACTAAGCATTCAGCCAGATTCTACGAAATTGCGAATTGTGAAGTACATGCTTGTGTATCGCAACAATCGATTGGTTATGGAAAATTTCCGAAAGTCGGTACGTTCGCTGCAAGAAAGACCCTGACATTATAGCGGATTCAAAATAATAGGGACTAGGTTAGTAACTTATGACGACTGCTGAGGAGGTTTCTAGATATTCAACTCAATTTCACGAATCTCAACCAAAGCCTCAACTCGTATGCACGACAAATGTTTACAGAGCCTCAAAGCAAATGGAAAACAGGCAATCAAGCAACGCTTTGAAATTATAATTTACATGATTAAAAACAACAACAGAGACATTAGGTAAGAGGTTGTGCGTTTCATGTTGAGTGCTGGGAGTTTTGCCTCACACACGTTTTGAAAGATAAATGTCTGCCAGTAAACAATGCTGGATGAGCAAGGTACTTACACTGTCAGTGAGCGTAATTAACAGAACACGTAAAAGAAGACGGACTCGTGAAAAATCTGCAAAGGTATTCCATTCATATTCTAGTTGGCTAGGATTCCCAAAATTGCAATAGACTAAGGATCTGAGATCCGGCACCAGCAGCTACTGCAGAAAGCACGACAAGCAAAGGGCAACAGGGAAGTCAGAAATCACGTCACTAAGGTTAAAATTGGTACTCGAAAGGTGCTTTAGAAAGCTTGAGAAAGCAGTCCACGAACACTAGTCGGTGTACTGTTTACTGAAGAACGTTTTCCTGATCGGCTGCACGACGAGATTGAAGCCAAGAGTGTTAAGAATAACCATTATATACAAAATAGCCGTATAATCATATCAGTGAGTTTGTGTTGAGTACACAGGAACTTCAAGATAGGATCACAACGGCAAAGGCAAAGCTAACAGGAAGGTATCAGTTTCATTCAAAGCCTTGAAAGTACAGTGTTCCGACAAGTCACGACGCAGCATCGAGAGCACCAGTGCTCCTAGTTCGGTGCCAGTTTCCTCTTCATCAATCAAAGAATCAAAACTAGGAAGAACTAAAGGAAAAGCTGCGTTCAAATGCAATTTGAAGCTCGAAGTCTCTAAAGATGACTGCGTTTGTTTCTATGTTCAAATTATGTCCCATTTGTAAAACACATCAAAGAAAGTTTTAAGAGTAGCAACGTCCTTCAAAAGTATTGATCTCTTTATCAAAAATCTCCTTTTATATCATCACACTATAAGGGTTAGTGCCTAGTAAATTAATTATTCACGTTTTAACCTCTTAAAGTGGTTGACGGTTCAAGCTAACTTAGATAATGAGCCCCAGCCGGGCATAACTAACAAAAAAATTGAGGGTGACCGAGGAATTCAGTATCACCACAATTTATGTTTGAGCAACACAGGAGTGATAATAAAGATACTCATAAGAAAAAATTGAAGAGCGACAAGTTTTCTCAGAGGTTCAAGTGGGAATTACTTTGAAGTATGTACACTGCCAGAGCTTGGAAAGTTGTAAAATTTATATTATCCAGGAATTCGGTTGTAATATCAGTTCTCTCTCATATAGAACCACTTCGATTTCCTTAATGAGTAACAGATTAGACTTCCTCTTAAGAATCACAGCGGCGGATCAAGCAAGACCTTTTCCGTTGATCTAGTCTAGTCAAACATTATGGATAAACACGTAATTCCTACGTCAATTCCTCATTTCGCTCACTGGTAAGAACTGTTTTATTTGCCTAAACTGAAATATCCTTCCTTGAGTTGCCTTTATTTTCCATAGAATTTCACTGTTGAAGTATTTCTTAGCCACGTGGAAAACGCATGCGCACTTATCAGGTGTTTATTTGAGTGAGTGTTTCAGTTTTGATCCCGTTAAATAGTTTCCCACGTTAACTGTAGTCATAACATCAAACAACGACAAGAGGAAAACCATCACTTCTCGAGAAAATAGCTTCCCTTTTTGGAACAAATTGCAAGTCTAATAAGTGAAGACGTCCCCGGGGTTTCTGTATGCAGAGAAGTTTGAGAGTATTCAGCACGTCTGATCACCGAACGATCTTTACAAAACTGTTCAATTTCACTGAGCAGGTACAAGACTTAATGACAAGTGCACTTACGGGTTGACGAGAAATTAGTTGGTTGAAATAAAGGTAAAGGTGAAGTGCCTTTATTTATACTGGAGAACGCTATCAGCTATCTGAGCTGTCCTCTCTAAAGGTCCAGTAAGAGCCACCCATCGTGGGTCCAGATTTACTTCAGGAGGAAACCGGAGTACTTGCGATGTTTGGTAGAGTCAAACTGGACAACACTCTTCTCACATGTGACCAAGGTAACTTCAATCAGACAACTGTACGGAGCCGGAATCGAACCCTAGTCACAGTGGTGAGAGACACGTGCACTACCACTGTGCCACCAGCAACCCCAAATTGAAATTGCTTCGTTGTCATGGTTTCGACTAAGGGAGAATCCGGAAAATTCTACTCCTCTTCCAAGAATATGTGAACGCCCATGCAAAAGGTTACTAGGAATAACTTAATTAGAAGTTAAACGACATAGAAGACGGCGGTTTGGCTGCGTATCTTCACTTAAGTACAATGAAAATACAAATTTTGTTCAAAAAATCATTCGTGGAAAATGACAATCTGACCTGTAAGCGTACAGTTTGCCCCCTTTAAGTTCATCAACAGATTTTGACTGTCAGAATTCTACAAAAGCGATTCCAGCCCAGTTTTGCGTGGTAAAAATTGAAAATTGCACAAATTTAGTACGAATGCCATTCATCGTGGAAAGGTTTCCACGAGTTATTTAGGTGTTTCGAGAAAACGCACACTTTCAAAATTTCCGCTTAAGTATGCCCTCTGTGAATGTCAGGGAAAGTGATTCAGAGACGGAAAACGCTACGCCCACATTAGTGCGACGTGTACTTTTTCAAATGAAAAGCGACTCCACATTGCTACTTACATCTGAAATGACTCTTCTTAACTCTAGAAATACGGTATTTAACCTAACAAGCTTTTTGTAATGTTTATATAAGTCTACACAAATACAACAATTGTGATAATTTCATTTTATGAAGACAGATAATAATCCGAAAAGAAACGTCTTGAAAACTCAATATATAAGTTTAATACCTGATCTAGTTCTTTTGATTCAACCTAAATCTGGAGAGTTTTCGAGATTTTTCTTTTCCGATCATGAGATGTCTCACTTATAACTCGCGAGTAATTCTTTCACATGACATATCATAAACGTTGCACTTCCACTGGTCATTTTTCATTCGCGGCTGTCCCAAAGATTTCATCAATGAAAGTAGGAAGTAACCGCGAGAAGGAACAGAATTCAGAACAAGTCTTGCACGCGTTATTGACCGGGCTGTCAATATCTTGCACCAGAAAAGGTGGTGTTTTGGTGAAATCTAGTGAAAAAGTTAAATATTTCTACCACGTATTTTTATCGTACGTGGTTTAGGGGGGATATGTGATCTTCAACAATTTCGTTCCATATGAAGCGCGAGGGTTCGTAGACGCTGTCCTCAACCGCACGCTAACCCTAAAAACCCTTACCTTAGTAACCTGCCCTGAAACGAAAGAATTAAGAGTGAAATTGTGTCGGTGGCTCGTGATTTATCTATAGTCATTGAAATTTCAGTACACTTGAACCTGCTAGATAAAGATTTGTTGCACATATGATACTTTTTGGAAGTGCAGAATGCTACATGTCAGATTATCGAAGAGAAGCTCAACAGACTTTTTATGCATGGGTTGCTAAACTTTTGTTCAGCCGTTTATAGCCTAATTTTTCTCAGCTCTTTGTTCTCCTGTGGGTCCTTTTTTGTGGTTTCCGATATGTCGGACATGGGGCGTGAAAGAGTAAAAGTTATAACGATGTCTGGATACCTTGCAATAAGTACTAAACTCTCAAGATTTTTGTGAGAAATTATATGCTACCTGTGGTGAATACTCTCTCCGTTATTCGTACATTGCATTTTCAGGAATGATAGTATTAAAAATTTAAGTCGCTTATCCGTTCAATCGCTCATCCCCCACACATCTCTTAGATAAAGACTATCGAAAAATAAAAATTTGTCTTTCATAACCCGTTAAGTTCCCAAATAGGTCTCTCTTCAGTTCCACGCTATTCGAGAACACCTAATTGTCTGGTAACTAAAGATCAATCTGGAAAGGTGAGTTTATGCTGCGTGTTGATAACACGTTGGCCCCGATCAAAGGTAGCAAAGTATCGGGATAGAATTTACCGAAGTTAAAACTTTTGTTCTTTGACCAAAAAATTGCTCTGAAATCTCATGCACTATTTTAATTTTTGATCCGATACATACTCTGTCGAGGGTCTGGCAATGAAAAGTTTAGCTTGTTTGTTTGCGTGATAACTCATTCTCGCGTCACACGCCGTTCAATCTCACTTTTGTTTCACTGGATTGATTGGGATTGACAGAAGTTTCACAAACTGACATTTAAACTCTTCACGTCAAACTTTGATGTTCTCGCCACATTGTTTGACCATATCTTTAAAAGAACGGTCACAAAGTAACGATATTGAAGCTACTGTGGCATGTCGCTGCGTGTTGATTCCAGTTTACCTCATTTCACCCGCAGACGTTTTCAAGGGTGCTACGGAAATGATTTGTGTGTCGCATTAGTTTTCTTTAACTTTGCCTTTTTCGTGCGTTTTATCGTTAACAAGTTCTCAGTAGTTATTTTGAGAAATAGGAACCAATATTATGGATTACCTTGGTAAATACACTTTCCTTTGTATTAAGTTTCTATAACCATGAACAATGAGCACCAGCGTTGCCAAGGAAGGGGGAGGAGGAAAGAGGGGGGAGGGGGAAAGAGGGGGCAGTTGCTCCCCAATCTTCTCGAAGGCCATCCTGGAGAAAACGTCAAATCCGTGGAGAAACTTACGGGGGAAAAGGACTTATGCTCATGTGGCATAGTCAGGTGAGTGGACATGCAGTCTAATTCTTAACTTAAAACTATTGTTAATTTATAACCAACATCGGACGACATGTCAAAGTTGTCAATTTCACTGATAAATTTTTAGTTCATCCCCCCTGTAAAGATTGTGAAAAACGAGTGGATCATATACTAGATAGGATTAAGTAATTGAAAGATTCGATGGCGATGTTAATTTTTCAGGGGGTTCAATGTATTTTAGTAAGAACTGCCCCCCCCAAAGATCGGAGCCAAGCTTCGCTACTGACCATTATTAGTTTTGTTGTAGGAAAAAAACGTTCTTTATTCGGTAAGAGAAACCATTGTGGGAGTTCATGGGTACTTACCCTTCCTTGACCTTCGTTGAACTTTATCTCTCTATGGCTGTTCAACCTAAAGTGAAAAATTATATGTGAAGAAACTTATTGTTCCTGATAAAAATTCCAGATGCCAGATTTCACCTGCAAACCACCATCTTCGAATCATGTGCTGACTCCATGAGCAAGCGCACAAAATTAAGTTAAACACGTGAAAAAAAATTAGAAATATGAAAATCCACATGCAAACTTGAAACATATTTCATCTTTCGACGTTTGACCACACGTGTCCAAGTGAAATTGCTCGAGTGAAATAGTACTAAATTTTCGTTTGGGGTCGCTTCATGTTTACCTTGTGATTCCTTTTCATTAAATTAAACCATAATGTTGATCATACCAGAAAGGGAGACAGACAAACAGACAGACAGACAGACATGCGTATTTAGATTACAAATTAATAACCAACAGAAAGTTAAATTGTCTCTAAAAACATTTAAGTTTTCATTTATTTATTCTGGATAACCCAATCAGCTACCTAAGCTGTTCACCCTAGAGGTCCTGTAACGTCCACCCCTCATGGGTCCAGTGTTACTACAGGAGGAAACCGGAGTATCCCGGAGAAAACCTGCGATGTTTGGTAGAGTCAAACTGGACAACACTCTTCTCACATGTGACAAAAGTAACTTTAATCAGACAACTGTACGGAACCGGAGTCGAACCCTAGTCACAGTGGTGAGAGACACGTGCACTACCACTGTGCAAGTAACATACAACTAATACAAAAACGATTACTGTTATAAATCAATTCTTATAATAATGCACGTCACTCGAAAAAGGTGAATGTTTTAGTGACATGGGAATGCTGCAGTTTAAATATATATCGTTTTCATTAATTATAAACCTGTGATGGCCTTTAGGAAGAAGACTTTAAGCTGAAATAATGTTTAAAAATACCCACTTGGAATAGTGATCATAGCGTGTAAGGTAATTCCCGCGCCTTTTCCCAGACGCAACTTGCGTACCAAGTGAATATTGGGGCCGCTCATTCGAACTGAAGCTAGTCACGGCTAAAATAAAACCACGAACAGAACATTCATATACCAGTTTATCGCGACCAAAGTTAAGCGTGGCTTATTCCGGTCGCGATCCACTTGACTGCGGGGCTTTTTTCCCTGTTTTAGGGATGTTTTGTCATACACGCGGCCCTTTTCTATCTTTTATATGGATCAGTTGTGCCGTACCGAAAGCATGTCTTATTTAACTCGAGTCTTAATTTCAGTCACTGCCCCCTAGTCCTGGCGCTCAATTTCAAGTAGCACATTTCACCAAGAGAAGTCGACACAGAATGGTAGAAAAAATACGACAAACGTGTTCTTGGCACACCACGTTTGGATTACTGCAGTGACTCAACATCAAGTCAATAACAACCCCTTCAACAAAACACTGTTTGGAATGAACTTCCGACATTTGTAGAGAGCTCAACTGTGGCGACGTTTCCCTCGTTCGCTCGGAGGGTAAAAAAAAAAAGCCCAAAAAAAAGTAAGCCATAGAGAGGAGCCAAGATCGTTTTCATCCTCCATTAAAAGCGACCGCAAAACTTAATTTTACATAAGAAAATAGTTCATAAAAAACGTGTACCTGCATGTCGTCTGTACGTCAAAACAAATATTACACAACAGCTAGAATGTGCTTCATCGTAGACAAACAAGGAAGGAGGAGTGAAAGGAAACGGAAAGCGCAAGGTGCGGTAGATGTCTAATTCTTTGACGGTGTTTTCCTCTTTTTATTTATATAATTCCATGGCTATGTAGGGTATTTGAAATTTTACCAACATGTATTTCCGAATGTTGGTACAACACATGAATGATAAACAATCTTTACTTCTTTACGTTGAATGGAAGTGAAATTAGAAGTTCATAAAAAATAGTGTTTAGATTTAATCTTGACATGTCCAAATTGTCCCCAAAAACGTCTTTGATGAAGTTTATCGCAATTACGTGCACGCTTGCGGAAGTTCTATGACATGAGATTCTTTCTTCAACGTTGCAATACCTGAAGAAATATATTCAGGAATGTTGAAAGTGCTCAAGTATGGGAAGAGAAGCGATGTAAGAAATTCATCGAACGACAATTTTTTAACGTGGCTGCCGAGCGAAATATTCTCAACTTTAAAAATGTTCAACGTTGACCAGTAGCTAACTATCTCTAATATTTAATTAAAACATCAATTGAAGTACCAATAGTGAACCCACGTGCTGTGCATTTGTGTGAACAGATGTATGATCAGATAAAGCCTTCATCTGACGTCACATCCCCACGTTTTTGTCTCTCGTTAGACTGAGAGAAAACAATCCAGATGAAACTTTCGTCATCAAAACGCTCGCTTCTATTTCGGCTAAATTTCGTGGTCCCTAGGGGAATTAAACTCGTTACCCTTCGAGATGCTTAAACTATTGAGCTAAGTCGCAATTGGTCAGCAATATCCAAAAGGATACTAATTGCACCTCGGTTTCGTCACATACGAAACCAACATCATCTGTTTACAATGACCTCCTGGAGTCGCAGATTTTCTCGCGTTAGCCTTCTGACGAACGTGATCGTTCGCCTGCCTTATACTACCACAACTACCTCAAATTAAGATCACATGTAAGTCACAACAAGCCGGCTATGATGTGCGCTTATTTCATAAGTGGAAACGGGCGCGTGGTGACCTGGGCAAGCTCCAAACCTGGAGGACCGTCTTTCGAATATTACGCGAAAATATTTAACCCAGTTTTGCTAAGGATACTTTTAAAATGCTAACGTCCTGATCAATGCAGGTCTTTCCACGAGGATCATCATTAAAATATTGTCAACCTTTCGGAAACGAAGAAAATGTTCCGTTTTTGTAAAGTCCCGCGCCCACTTAGGGTTTAGAAACTATAAACACATCCTTTCATCAGAGGGCTAAAAATATACCACACAAGGGCACATGAAAATGTATAAAAGGCTGGTCAAAATCAAAGAATTCACTTAACCAAACGATCAATCAGCGGAATCGATCTTATACAGCTTTCATAAACAATACTGTAGTAATAAGGTAAGTGTCGGTATAATTTAAAGCGAGTGTCTCTGTTCGTAAAAACCTAAAGGTTGATGAACAGCCGAATTCTCTGAAGAAGGTCCTTCGATTGAAACGTTAGGTTTTAACTCACTTCGGTATTGGCATTTCAACAACCTTTTCGGTTTTTACATGTCATTTCGAACTGTTTGTATGCAGGATTATTTTATATCGTTAGAACTTTGTCTGTCTGTGTTTGGTTGCGTGTATAACCACAAGTGTTACACTGGTTTCGATGAAATACGTGCCAAGGAGAGGTAAAAAGCTACGGTTGGTGTAATATTGGTAACGACAATAAGACATTGATATACTACATGTCAGTCTAGTGAGAAGTGAAGTACTGGAGTATCACTGCCGTTCTTCGTGACTTTCCGCTCTAAAATCTAACACTTGCCCACAGCTTTATAGCGAAGTCATTGCCAAACCTAACAGCGCAATGACTTTGCAATAAAGTCGAATCTCAATCTGTACGACTACATCTGGTGTTCATTCTTATTTTGGTTGTCCAGATACTTCTTGGGATTTATTTCACTTCTTTCTGGATAAAGGGCTCTCCTTCATCCATATCTCAACTAACATCTCTGAAGTATTCGGCATGAATATTTGTATAAACTAAGCAAGAAGCAAATATATCAGAAAAGTAATCAAAAAAACCTGTACGACAGCCGGAATGATGCAACTAACGGACTGTGTTGCACCTGCAATGCGGGGGAAGGCAACAAGTATTTGGTAGTGCCCCTGAAGCAAAAACATCAACAAAATGCTCTCAGACGCCAAAAGTTCGGACAGGTGCATACCAGCAGGTTTTGACAACAAACGAATGTCAGGATGTACAGTGCTGCCCCCAACTTTCAAAAATTTACATCCGATCAGGCGGGAGATCAGTAAGAAAAGCTTCGCATTAATAACGCGTTCTTGGTTTTCAGAATCCAAATTAATTCAAAAATAACCCAGTAACTATGATGACGCATCCATCCTTTGCTGGCATTCCGGAAATTTCCTCCGATCGAGCATCAGGATTCCAGCATCTTGATATGTCGTAAGAAAGGGATAAATTTCATGTATGTCACACAAGACAGACGTAGCTGTGGTTTGGAGAAATTATTATAACTTAGCCAAAAACGGAGTTCTACGTAGGCAGTTCTCAACGTAGTGGAAAAAATTCAAAGCTCATGCATGCTCTACTAAAAAACGAGCGAACAAAGAATTGATGTATCAAACCGAGGCCTCTAAACTACAGCATGAGAAGTGTGAAACGGCTCCACCACAGGTCACTACGAGCCGCGCCACAACACGTCATGTTGTGTGAGACGCACGCTCAGTGGCACGTACCAAAGAGAACATTTTAAAAACGGCAAAAGTTGAGGGAAAAAAAAAGTTAAGAGGTTAATCTGCTTGTTAAAGCTGTATCAAGTTAACCTTTTTTTTATACAGCTGATTGTTGAAAAGAAATTTTCGTTTTGTCTTTGGTTTACAATGATTCAGTCACAGACGCAAACACGGCGTAACCACGATCACCTCTCGTGCTCTTGCACGTGACGACAAGTTTCCCAGTTGACTCGATGGCTCAATCGGCAGAAAAACGGAGCGGAAATCGGGTAGAGAAATACTTTCAATGCCACTGAAGTTACCGGGTTTTTTCAACTGACTTTCGCGTGGTAGGCGATAATCGTGAAACTTTCCCATACCTACTAACCCTTGTCATGTTCATAATGTTAAGTGTTTTCACGGAAGTGCAACAATTACACGTTCTTCCACTGACAACAATTTGCTGAATCACCGATAGTTTCGTGAGAATGTAATTAACTGCCCTAGTCCTTTGTCAGTGAAATACGACGAAACCTGGATTTTGATATTGGTTTTCGTATTACAATTCCTGTTACCAAAATGTTACACAACTCATAAAGAAAATACGGTTGATTAGGTTGAACTAAGTTCGCCACGAAATGAATTACAGTAAAGAGGAAAGATCGACAAAAGTATGTTCAGTTAGAAGTGCAACCTGTGGGGTAAAAATATGACATACCAACAAATATCGAGTCATTTAGATGTCTTTATTACCATTGCATTATTATCGCACTGCTGCCCAAGGCCACCCATGGCAGTACTATTGCGACGTATATCAACAGTTTAAATATGGTGCAACGGTACAGATAACGTTCACCGATAGCTTTCCCTACTTCATGTAATACTTAAGAAATATAAACCATTCTTCTTGATTGCATAGGGTCGTTAAAATACCAAAGGAAGTTTTGGAGAACGGGAAATAGACGTGGGAAATCGAGCCCCATGGATGTGTTTGCTGCCGTTAGTGCTATTTTAAGTTCTTCTGATATTGCACAAGGCTGAATTGACTTTTTTTATCACAGTACTAAAGCACACAAGTGAGTAGAAACGCGTTCAGCCAATCAAAACGAGAGCATTTTTGACATTACCTTATAAAATAACGTAGTATAACCATCATTTCATTAATGAAACTTCTTGCCATGAGGAGAGGTCGAAAATCCTCTCTCGGACAAAAATTAAGAACGTCTTAAAGTGCATGTGACATGAAAAGTAAGTTTTTCAATTTACAAAGGAGCTCTTGAAATGTCAAAGAATGGCATTTTTTGCTCCTTGAAATCTCTTTCCGTTCTTTTTAGACATGCATATGGGGTACTGTAAATGACGTACGGTAATTCTGTTGATCCAGCATTTTTACTCGTGAGAAAATCTAGTGAACCTTGAAGGCTCTTCAACACAATCTCTTCAAACTTTGTACACTGTTGCAGTTCATGAAAAGGGAAAGAACGAAAATTGTGCTTCTATAGTAATGTATCAGTCCCAGACTCTTCAAGTTTCTATAACAAAAAGTAGTTCTTTTGGGTCACTTTTTTTGCTTTTTGACATCTCAGATGTATTTGCAACGGAATGTTCCATGACCTGTAAAAGTGCAAACACAAGAGCTGTGACAACATATTTCAGTTAACATAGTACATTGGTCTAAACAGAGTGAGTCATGGGCCCTGACACGTTACCAACATAATGGTATTTTGCTGTAAATATACCCAGTGCTGTAAGACTCATGCAAAGTCAATGTTTAATGTGATTGCACCTAATCACCTCATATCTGTACATGACTTTCCAATAATTTAAAATGCTTTAAGAAAAAACTAACGCCAAGAAGCAACCCCATCTGTGCACCGAAGAAACCTGAACATCTCAAGAATGAAATGAAACATGGAAGAGTTGTAAAGGCCGTCCTTCATCACTTCATAAGCTCTTTCATATAAAACATACTTTTGAAGTTATAAATCTACTTTAAATATTTTGACTTAAGAGATGTGCCAATGAAATATACATAAAGATTACGATAATATAACTATTAAGAGCGCTTCTGGATGGATATAAGTTTGAATTTGATCGTTGAAAGAAGTCGCGAACCAGTCACGTTCACTTTATACTTCTTTATGCTCCCTATTCTTTCAAAACAAAATTTTTGTAACGAAGAAAATGAGTTGTTTGAAATTCCTAAGACAAGAGTGCACTTGAAGTAATGACACACCAACACGCGCTATTACTGAAAAACTATCACGTGCTTCACACGAGGTCAACTGTAAGAATGTCAAGTCATTCAATAGACGTGTTTTGGAAACATATGACCTTAGGTGAGCAATATATATATACTAGTCTCTAGTTAGAGCGCTCTGGCATGGCTTAGATGTACCACAAGCGTGGGACATTTGAGTTGCCTATATAATGTAGGCTACTCCATCCTGCTCATCAGCACTACACTGATGAGGCCCAATAGGCCGAAACGGTTCCGTCTGTAGTTATATATATATATATATATAACTATATATATATATATATATATAGTTATATATATATATATATATATATAGTTATATATATATATATATATATATAGTTATATATATATATATATAGTTATATATATATAGTTAACTTGCAATTTAATGACGTCGCGACTCTAGTTTATTCAAACTCGTTATTTAACTAGGTTTCCAATGGAGTTGATACACATGAAAGCTGATTTATTTACGGAAAGACGGGGGCATACGACTGTTCGTTGAGATGAACACCAGAGCCTCCATCATTGCAACATTCACTAACAAATGATAAGTAGCAATTAAGCTTTTGATGTATAATCGCATAAGCCGGTGTGAAGAATAGTGTACTACAGTCATATTGTGTGTACGAAACCCAAAAGTTTGAGATAGCCCTGTTGGAAGCGTTATTACTTTTGGAAGAAGTACAATCAAACCTTCTTCCCTTGGTAATGTCGAGTTGTTTGCCGAGATACACTCGTTCGATTTTTCCAAGTTCTCCTCGGCAAACAACTTAGCATTACCAAGAGAAAAGCATGTTATACATCTTGAAGTATACCATGTTACTTCGTTGAAATCGTTTGTAACTAAATATCGGAAGTCATTAGACAATTTAATAATTTCAACCTAGATCACCAAATGTCCTAAGAAGCATTCTCACTCGAAATAAGAACTATGTAAACATTTCCACTTTGCGTGATTCGCTTTTTAATGTGGTCAACACTCACGATAGTGTTCACGAGTCCACATTAAAACCGCAACCTGTTTGGTTAGTTTACGAGTAGCGTGTGTGTGTGTGTGACACTAGCATCTCAAGATTTGCCAAGTGATTTCCATTAATCTTTACGGATTAAACGTTTATTAAATACTTTAGATGATTAATTGTTTAGACTTGACTACACAGGGCGATGGTTGACGTTTGAAATGTCAGACACCAAAGTCAAAGGACATAGACTGTGTTCTGATCAGTTAAGAGATAAGAAATTAAAACGGCGGTATAAGATAGAAAGCACCAGCAACTTGACTCACTGCAATAATATTGATGGCAAACTGTAACATAACAGTATTTACCAGCTAACACTTCGTTTGCGGTTCAAGCAGCTTACAAACAAATTGCAGGAATTACAATTACAATGCTGTTAATTTTTTATCAATACCTATTGAATTTGGTAGGCAAAACCACATTATCACTCCAGATGCAATGCTACACCTGTCTTATGGAGTGGAGTTTCCCTTCTTCGAACACTGAAAAAGGTTTCGAGAATTGAAAGCCAGTTCTTCTATGTCATTACCAGAAAAAAACAGTGGTGATTTGAGACTTGTTATCCAACAGGCTTTTTATCTCAACTTGACGTCCCAGGATTCAGTCGTAACAAAAATTTTGATAAGACCCGGCTATCTTATCAGCACAGACGCGAACTCTCGTTTGTGCGTATATGTTTCCTAACATTCTACCAGTTTGGGTGGAGGAAAAACTGACATGTACCTCGCCCACGTCAGATTTTACGTTATTATGTATCAGTTACAGGTTGTTTTTAAAAACTCCGACGGATAAACGCCATGTAAATGACTATTTCTATGGGAACTGCACTCTGATAAACACCGGATTTCCGCTTTTATCAAAGATTTCGTCTAAAGAAAATTCTCTTACTTTAGTCCCACGCAGTCATTTCCACCCACTCACGATTCGACGTAAGTTCACTTAGTCACAAAGACTCAATGCATCCGCATTTGCTATTTAAATAAATGCAAAGTCAAGAAAGAGCAATTAAAACTTCGGAATATGATTGGCCATGCGGCTGAAGGTGGAGTCGATTAACTTTTATTTAACATACTCGTACTTTATCTGGACTGACAGAGATATCTAAACCTTGAAACCATAACTAACTCTGTTACAGACATGACGTTTGCCACTCTTCCTATAATGATGCTCACTGGAGTGCTGTGTTTGGCTTTCTTATCGCCATTTGCTGCAGGTAAGTTGCTGCTTTAAAGTTGTGTGTGATTACTTGGAAAATATCAAAAATGACTAAAAGGTCGTAACAGTGTTGTAGACTATTTGCAGACCAACTATTGCTTCTCGTATACAAGCTCATCCTGAAGTAACCCCTCTGACCTGCTGAGGCAATGTTTAATGGGTTATTTTTTCAGTAAACTCAAACCAGAGGTTAAAGAATGCCTGCTATGACTATCAATATATTTCAAAGGAAGACATCATGAGAGGAACTTGCCCATGGAATTTGTTCGCGTGGAGGTTTTTTGTTTGTTTTTAGCATTAGGCTTTTTATGTTCCGGAACAACATTCCTGCTTGCGGACGTGCGCCATCTCTTTGTGCCCGACGCTTTCGTGATCACTTCGAAATTTAATTAAATCATCGCCAGTCCAAACGCCTTCGAGGCATGTTAAACATAAGACCAGAAGAGAATCGGGCTTAGAGTTGACTTCAAGCTGGGATAATCCTACTCTGTCACGAGGTTTTTAAATAGCTTCGATACATTGAAAAAGTAATCTAGATTACGTTTGCAAATGAAACTGCATTAAGTCTTTAAGAGATACAAGGCAAAACCACATAGTGTTCCCAACTTACTGATGCATAAAAATGTAAAATATGTGGTTTACAGAACCAGCGTTTGAAACTGGTCCCCCCACTTAACGAATGCCTGGTAAACATGGGTAAGACTTTTTGTCCCTGCTCGCATATTTTTCTCAAATTAACACGCTCACGTCAGTCATTCCTACACTAGGAACATTTCCTGCAGTCCGAACGGCATTCGCACTGACTGGGCAACATCTTCACGGGGTTCGAAATTTACGGTCGTTCATTCGTCAGAAACGACCAAAATTTATCACTGACGACCAAATCCCACGAGAGATGGTTGCCCATTAGACGACCACGTTTCAAGCTGCCAACCTCGTGGGGAGCTGATATTAAGACCAAAAAAATCATAATCTCAATTCGAGGAATTTGCAAGAGAAAAGGCACAATTATTCAACCAGTCCATTTGTTATTCAATTATTCGTACACATAACTCTCCTCATGTTCATACTCTCTGTCATCTTGTTTTGCGTTTTACTGCTGAGCAATAACACCCAGACTTGGTGACTAGATTTCATCTTGGATGCCTAGATCTGAAAAGATGGTTGCCCAATGGGTAACCTCCTTAAAAGGTTAATCTCGGCTCCTGCTACATGCCATGTCTTCAGTTAGTCTAATTTAACCTACTCACATTAGCGCTAACGTGGTATTAGAACAGAAAATATGGTAGCTCGATTGGGCTGTCACGCCAGGTCCCCTCATGTAAGTTAAAGTAACCCTACGTCAGTTCTTCAACGTCAATGCTTCAAGATTTTCCAATTTGCTAGACTTCCGTTGTCGTAAATGATAAGACATTCTTTTTCCAATAAGTCTGTTCCTTCCCGACGCCCCCAAGGATGTGACAATTATATTAAATTAAAATTAGCAACCGGTATCCACGGACGTCTTGCGACAAACAAGAGAGACGCATCTTCAGTGGTTTAAAATGTTTCAATAATTGAAAAAAATTTGAACACTTGAACGATATATCGTGAATGTAAGCGTGAGATGTGGCGTGCGGTAGACCTATATGCAATGTCTTGATCAAGTTTACATCAAGGTCAACACGTTTTATGTCATAAGTGCATATTTGTGGTTTGTAATGCATTAACTAAATGAGCTTCCTGATAGCCATGCGGAATAAATAACATATGCTACTACAGGTTTTCTCTAAATAGTCAGACTAATTCAATGACTGGATCATCTGAGAATAACTTAGTTAAAGTCGAAAATTTACTATTAAAATCGTGCTTCATTAAACTAAATGTAATTATGCACACTATTTTCAGAATTTCATTCAGTCTGTTTCTGGTTCCTTTCACTCGGTACCTTGATTCACCAAATCTGGTTTGCCCTTTGTCCTTCTTTATTCCCATTAATCCTATCATTTAAAAAACTACAGACCACTTCCATAGCAAACTGCATAATTTTTATTGCAGCCAATTTCCTGCATACGGCAAGCAATATATCCAAAGTTATCCTTCTCTGTCTTCCATCCCAGCACACTCCCTGAAAATGTGGTACAAGTTTTTGTTAACCACTCTCAAACTATTCTAGACATTGTCACGTCCAATTCGCGACCATTTTGTCTGGGTACTGTTGAGAAAAGTAACGTTAGAATATTTGAAGGTTTTGCAGTGAACGTCCTGCCAAAGTAACTTGTTGTTCTTTGGAATTATGCGAGTTTGTAGAACCAAACAACATCTTAATAGTTGCCCTCATCTAGGTCAAATATTGCAAACCTATGTATGTATTTACATACAATACATTTTAGAAGTAATGTGTCAAACCTGAATGTTTTTTAACCACAGATTAAACTCAAAGAACAGCATTTGAAAAACTAGACAAAGCCAAGCTCTTAAATGTTTTTTTGAGGTGTCTGATGGAAAGACCTAACACTACCATCATTCTGTGCTATAAATTCTCACACAAACCAGTGTTATGGGAGAAAATCAAAGAAAACTTTTGCTTAGTTTATGCACATGGTATAAAACATGTCCCAATTATGATTTTTCTGGTGTTTTTCTCAAGAACAATTCACAAGTTTGAGAATAAGTAACCCTGATCTCTTAGGAGAGGGTGACTTTGCAGTTACCTATACATTATGGTCTGCGTTTTACCACAGGTGTGGAATGACTTAACTTTACTTCATGATCCATTTTCCACTGCAGGCAATACATCACCTGGAGCAATGTGTAGCCCATGGAAGGTGCCAGTTGAAGTTGACTCTCCTGACCATAGATTTCAACCATACTACGTTGAGATGCACAGATGTCACGGAGGATGCCGCAAGTCACCAAACAGTTGTGAGTGCATAGCTGCTTCTGAACAACCTGTGAGGGTTTCTGTATATGATGTGGCAGTGGGACCCACACATAAAGTTGTTCAAAACCACACAAGTTGCCAATGCAGGTGCAAGGCCAGTCTTAGAGAGACATGCAAGAAAGGAGGACATACATGGAATGAAAATACATGCACGTGCAGCTGTCCTGCACCTCCCAGTGGTACATCCTGCAAACCAAGCCAGTCCTGGGATCCTAGAAGATGTCAATGTGTCTGTTCTAAACAATCTCCAACGTGCTCCCGAGGAATGCTTTGGAACAAATCCATATGTGAATGTACCTGCAGTATAGAGACATTTGCCCGATGCTCAAGGACAGGGAAAGCAACCAACATGAAAACTTGCCAATGTCAAACTCAACCAGCGGTCACAAATCAACTTGGATCAAGAAAATGTGAGTTGAATGTCAGAATTTGATAAATCAGAAAACAGAACTATGAGGAGTGGGAGGATGTCCAGGGCTTTGCCATGAAGGCCTAGCTATTCAGGGGGCCTGGAGAAAATGCAAATGGACTCAGGCCACAGAAGAACATGCATATGAGGCACAAAACAGACCATGTATGCTAAAATTCTTTACCAGAAACTAGAATTCACCTTTGACATAAATTTGCAGTTATATAAACTATTAAGAATCAATCTGCAGCAGCACCATCTAATCACTATCACAATCAACATTTGATCACAATCACACATTCTGCCATCAAATCATCATGATCATCATCTTCATCATCATTGATTACCCTCATCATTATTTTACATCATTCTCAACCTTTCAATGTCTAACTTCTAACATATCAGACACATAGACTCAATGAATAGATTAGATAACAAAACAAAAACAAAAAGAAAGCAAAGAACAAAAGCAGAAAAAAAGGAATTCAGGCATTAAAGGGATAAGTTTATGCATAAGTGAATTGTAAAGATATGTGATGTAAGCCTTCCTTGCTTCCCACCACTGTTATCATCCACTTATATACTTTTTCAACATTATTTAGTGGAAGAAAATCAAATGAAATTGGTGGTTGCCCTGGTGGTTATTGGACTTTCCCTTGGTATCCTGATTATAATTGATCTAATCCTTATGTGCAGCAAGAAAGGGTTCATATATGGGCTTATAAAGAAGTGCAATGAGAATGACAGTCATGAGTTTGGAAGTAAGTAAAAAGTACCCATCATAGATATTAGTAAGATTTTTAAATGCACATGCACATAAACTCAAATTGGAACTTAGTATCCAATAAATCAGAATTGTAGTACTGTATTTCCCAGTGTACAAGTCAACCCAGGATATAAGTTGACCCCTTATTTTTTGACTGAAATATCATGATTTTTACAATACCCCATGTGTAAGCCAAGTCCATCAAATTAAGTAGTTACCAGACACAGAATAGTGTTCACAGAAACATTGATAACATGGCAAATCTTTTAAAGCATATTTTTTTAATCATTAAGAGCTTATTTTCATATAGAAAAACTACACATACAGTACCGGTATTTACTAAAGCTACTTACAATTTACTTTACGTGAAATATTTTAGCATACTAGTCTTGTAGATGAATAAACATTGGATATTAAAATGTCTGTGCATCAAAATCCCTCAAATTCTTCATCGCTATTGTCAGACTGATCAAAAATTTCATGAAATTGTTCCATGGTGATGCAGTTGTTGAAAGGGTCAGCTGTTTCTTTGTCTTCAAGTGGACTGGGACTAATATATCTGATCTCTAATTTTGCTCAATTTCATGACCCTTCGACTAATATATCTGATCTCTAATTTTGCTCAATTTCATGACCCTTCGTATAAGTCGAGGTGGACTTTTAGACATCAATTTTGGGTCCTAGAAAATCGACTTATATGCTGGGAAATATGGTACTGCTTAGGCAGTTCTGAATCATTATAGAAAAAGTTTTAAAGCAATAATCTGCCAAAAAAAAACTGAGAGAATATGGTGCTGACTTCACACACAAAAGCCCTTGATTTGACTCTGTTGAAAGACTTCTGCTAAATGATATTAGTAACATGTCTACTCTTTTTTTGGCAGATTACTACCTTAAAATGTTTTCTTCATCCAACGTCTCTCTTGTTATTAGGCCCATATACTTATTATTTTTCAATGATTTACTGTACCACAAATGTTATCTGCTATTGCAATACAAATCATTTATGAAAGTACTCAACATTAAGTATTCATTTAAAAAATTTTTTTTCTTGTAATTTTAAGAAGAGGAAGGAGATTCTGGAAGTATTATAATTGACTGTGACAGCAGCCAAGAAGCCCAGAAATCAAATGGCAACTGCAACCATAATGGTGAAGCTCTGTTACGAGATCCTGTAACATGTGTCTAGATCAAGCAAATTTCACTTCTCTTATTTAGGATTACATTTTTACTGCTCCACCTGTTAACCCTTAATAAGCATTAAAAACAAAATGAAAAAAAAATTTGCTAAATTCAATGTCAAATTTCATTGCATTTAGCAACATATTTTATTGTATGTAAGCCAAAAAGGAGAACTTTTTTGCTTACCATTCAAACTGCATGATAAAGTTATTAATAGAAAAAATTTTTTAAAACAAGATGGCTAAAAATGGGTGTTAAGGGTTAACAGGTAAATTGCCTTTGCAAACATGTAAATATTACAATATCACATTAGGACAGTCTTGTTTAAATTATTACAGCACTAAAATTGCTGCATACCAAAGAGCACTAATCACTGCGCTCTTAAGTGATTTATTTATTTAGGTAGAACTGTGAGGCACATAAACCCGAGCAGTTAAAATAAATTATTTGATAACAGTTAGGAACAATGGCTAACTTTGTCACATTTTATCTTGACATTCTTGCATTGCATTCAAGGCTATGTAAGGTTGGCAAGACAGGCCTTTTCTCGAATGTGTTTTGATAATCAACGAACCCCAAACCATAGTTACTTAGAGAACTTACCAATCACCCATTACATTTCATATACTAAAGCAGTATGTACTGCAGTCCGCGCTATGTCTTGAGTGCTCAGTAATGTTCCTACACGTAAAATAACGGTGTTGAACTGTTTTTCCTAGTTAAAATCAACTCTAGAGTTCTATTATCTTTTACGTTCTTGGAAAACCTCAGGCAGCAACATTTAAATATTACAATAGATATCACATTTAGTTTTACTTACGAGTCACTAGTCATTGACCACCTCTTGAAAGACCATCTTGTGTCGCTTGGTCTTGTTGATAAACAATTGTTATTTTACTTCCCTAAACAAATTCCAAATTCTAGAATCCACAAATCTTAGTAAACTAATTTCCCCCGCCATGATCAAAATAATTTTCTTCTTAAATCAATGCCTGAAGGTGATTGGCTGTTATAGTCGGTTGTTGCATGGACCAATTAGGAGTCGAATTTAGGAGTATGCTAAGTAACCAAGCCTAATATAACCTGCACTTCAACGATGCAAACTTAAAATATCTTAAGTTTGAAAAAACCCACAGTATTATTCATACAATTTTAATTGCGTAATTTAACTCATACTTGGATCAGCTTTAATTATCTTCTTTTGAACTTCTTTTGGTTCGAAAGAATTTCTGAAAAAAACTGTGAAGTTTTGATTGAAATAATTTTTGCTGTACAATCGAACCTCGAGACAATGCTGTCTCGCTGCTAAATAATATCCTAGAGCAAGGTTCAACAGCAGCCTTCGTATTTAATACACTAGATTTTGAGAGTTTACCAAGTAAACAATGATCAGTAATTATTATACAATGTACTCAACTTTTATGGCCTGCTGTTCACAGTACGATGCAATTCTGATTTGACTTTCTAGGATCACTTCTGTAATGTTTTCCAAATGTCGTATGGAACTCATTAAAATGGTTAGGGCTGTTCCCTGACCGTGAAGATATTTATTATTCAGTTCTTTAAATCTTACATACAAATTACAACAGTGTTTCAAAAACACAGAAACGTTTAATTCTAGTGCCAAATCTTAAAAGTTTCAGACAAAAAAATATTAATTGCCGAGCTTTGAGCTGAAAACTTGCTGCTTCAGAAGCCTTGTAAAAGACATCGTGTATTGTGAAACAGAGCCTCGTAAATTATACTATTTATAAATTATTTGTACAATAGGTATATCAAACTTTTGAAAAAAAATAATTAAAAAAGTTCACCATTGATTCAATCGTTTTTTTATAATTTTTTGAGGGGTAAAGAAAACGTTAAAGGACAGAGGGTTCATTTTTATCATGCTATTTTACTGTGGAATATGAACACTTCTCCGTTCATTTTTTTTTCACTGTTCAACATTGATGATGATGACTGTGGTGCGTTTCAGTAATGACTACGACATCCATAACGAAAACTTTGCTTAAAAACTCATTAATAAGTCATGTTAAAATGCAAAAGAAAAATCATAAGCCTGTCGTGTTTTATTAAATATGATAAAAACTCATTTACTTTTCTCCTCAAATTTTTGCGACTCAGAAAACATCAGTTTTCAAACTTTCTACGCAAATCAAGCCATTAAAAAACCTAGCAGTACGCGTTTTATTTCAAACATTACATAAGAGTCAAGTTGTTTTCGTCAGGTGAGTTGAAATCGATCAGACAACTGCACGGGGACTGGGTACTGCTCCACCTGGTTATCAAGATTCACACCCCAATTCGCGAAGTATGCATCTTCATACTTTAAATAGTTTGCATCAATTGTCGCGCTTGTTCAGCGACGGATTAATTTTCAATGCATTAACTACTACACCACTTTGATAATGGCGATCACGATGATCATGATCGCAACAATAGCGTTTTCATACTCTGCTGTAAACCTTGCAAAATCATGGATGCACCACGTGGCTGTTAGGAATATCCAACGATCACTTCATATTCATTGTACAGCGTAAATAAAATGTCTTTTGTGGGTGTGTGAACCCCGGGTAACGATGATCGATGACGATGATCATTGAATGTGGCACAAAACTGCCTGGTTCACGTGGCACGCTAGCCTTACAGATGTGCTGCTTCAAAGTCCTTTGGGGGATAAATGACAAACAACACAGTCTATGATAAACAAGGTTTAAAATACACATTTACAACTATAGTACAACTGAACAGGCTTACAGATATCGTTAATAAATAAGAAGAATCAAACTATGTAGATTTGGTGGCACGGTAGCCAAAAAGCATGTTTGAGGTAATTCTACAGAAAGTTGAAAGGCATGGTGAAATCTAAATACATAGATGGAGTAATCTGAAGACACAGATGAGTTCATCTTACTTTTCCGTAAGAGATAATTTGAGAATTCGTTCCAGTTCATCGTTTTCAGATTTTTCCTCGCGGTTTCTCTTCATCACCTCTTGTTCAGACATGGCCAAAGCAATTTGAAGCTGTTCATCATAAGTGCTAGCGTTTGTGTTGTCATTTCTTTCTCCTGAGATAGCAATTCCTGGGCTGGAAACCAAGAGGCTTTCACGAATGGCTCTGACGATGTAAAGGGATAAAATTAAATAGTTTGAGGAAACCATGCTTTATTAAACCCAACTGACGGTTTATGTTGTTCGATCTGACATTTCTATTATCATACAATATGATAAGCACACACACCAAAACATACAACTTTACAGGGTGAAGTAAATGAAGACGGTTTTTTAAGAAATTCTTTCATTCATACCGCAACTTTTCCTAATTAAATTTTCTTCTAACGCTTTAGTACAAGATCTTTTATTGTTTTTCTTCATTTTTCACTCTTATACTTGTTCTTTCATTAGTTCCATTGGTGTAATTTGAGGTTATACGACTACAGTAGATATGAAAAAGTTAAAGTCATTTGAATTAGATTTATTAGCCTCGTCGTCATGTCCACTTGCTCTCGTAAAGACCAAGCTGATCTTGTTGCTTCAGATCCGTACAAACCAGCGTAAAATTCGTGGGAATATTCATCATTCGGTTGATTATTCTTTTAAAATTTTTGAGTGCTACTCGAGAAGTTATGATTTATTATTTTCAGACCTTTTTCATTTAATTCTGCTACTGCCACGACTGTTTAACTGGTCGTCACTCTGTTCTGGCCAGAATTCTGGCTGAGGTAATGTAGATAAAATACTTGATGGACAACTAACAACATACGTCCATTTAACATCTAGTCTAACTAAAATATTTGGTTTAAACAGGATGACAAACGCCACAACAACGCTGCCAGCAATAAAGTTCGAAGTATGTGGTGCGACAGTGCTTGAGCGGTTGTAGAACGATTCAGGAGTAGGCGATTAGAAATGACGGTTTTAGGATTGCTTGAATTTAGCCCGGGTCAAGTTCAGGGGTCAAGGGCTTTATTTACCTCTGTAAGTCGTCCTCATCTTGAGGCAAACTTCTGCCGTTGTTCCACAAATCTACATCGATACTTTCATTAGCAGACTCGGCAAGACTTTGTTGGATTGCCAACTGGATTAACAAATCCTCTTCGCCTTGGGTAAGTGAACCTAAATAATATAAATCAACTTATAAGTTTATTTTAACTCAAACTCTTTTTTTACTAAACAAAGGTTTCTTAATGTGATATGAGTGAGTGTATGACAGCACCCAAATTGCAGTTGCCGTTGTCATAGATAATTAAAAATTTGTAAAGTCAAAAAGAAATCAAGCTCAATCTTTGGTTTCCCCATACCTTATTCGTTGACTGTTCGGTGACCATTAAAACCATGCACAAATACAAAAAATTAAAATGAACCGATAACGAATAAGCTTATATTTAGCTGTCCATAGAAGTAAGAATTTTAGCACAACTGATTTCATTATGCAGAGTAAATTGGCAAAATCCCGTGTCATTTGGGAGGTATTATATTGAAAAAAACTCACTCGTATGTTGACGTGCGATAGTTTGATTGACGTAATCTGTCGGCGCATCAAAATATTCCAAGTCAATAAAACACGCTGGCTTAGGCTGGTTCTCAGTCTCCTCTTCGTCATCCGCGTTCATCTCTGTAGCAGGGACTTGTTGGGAGTGGACTCCGGGTACAGGTGTAACAATTCCATTTATGTTAGCAAACGTAATGCGAGCGTTGATAAAATGAAATAAAGGAATTTCTGAAATAAAATGGAACAAAATAAAATGGTTAGATGAGATAGTATGGGATGGGATGAAATGACCTGAGATGAAATGTTACGGAAAGACACTAGATGAATTGACATGAGTAGATGGGATTGGACGGGATGAGATGGGGTGTGATGCAACGGGATAGGATGACGAGGTGAGATGTCATGGGTTGGAACCGGATGGGACGGGATGGTAGAGAATGAGCGGAAATGAATGATATGAACCAATGGTTTTCTGACGAATGAACTCACTGACTTTTTGTTGGAAAAACTGGTTAATTACAATACGTAAGACTTCAAAAAGGTGGTAAACTGCCAATATAGGAGAGCGAAGTACTGAGCCCTAGGCTTGTAAATCAGTATGATATCGCTCGATCACTCTAACCATCTGTACTTTACGGTACACCTTTTATCTATACATCAAAACAAAGTAGTTAATTAAACCGTACACACGAAAATACAAACCTATCTTTACTGGAAAACCAGACGGCAGATGCAGAGCGACAAAATCACGGAGCTTGGCAAAATGAGAGTTGCTTATGGCCTAGTTAAAAAAAAATTATCATCAAATAATATTAGAAAGTGAAGAAAACCAGTAATATATTTCAGAAAAACGTATACATTTAGTTCTAGAATCATCCTCACAAAAGCGCGAAGAGAAAACTTCATTTCCCACACTATAAAAGTCAACTGAAAAGTTTAGTGAATTCTATCTCAGAATCATCATCTGGGTAATATGAAAGCAAAACTTCGTAGTAAATTTACAATGCGAAAGTCAAACCAAAAATGTGAGTTGACTTGTGAGGGATGGAGCTCACATCTTCAGCTCGCTTGGGTTACGGTGCCCTACTAGTCGAACTTTTAAGTCAACTGAGGACTGTGTGTGCTCGTAGAATTCAATTTAAGCGAGCAAGAAACCCTGGCGGCAACTTGACTATTATTGACGAGGATGTACAGTGTTTCAATCCTATTTCTAAATGATCCTTAGGGTAATATTAAGAAAAAATTTCATCATTATCCATGGATAACCACCAATGTTTTCGAATCTTAATTAACGTTAAAAGAAGTTGAAGATTGCACAACGGACAGGAACTTACTGAAATAGAACTAAAATTACTAGAGGGGCATTGGCCTTTAACTTCCGTAAGCAGTTTTTAACCAACTGGACGTCATCATTGCGGGCCAGTTAGGGGATAATTTGGCCGGTCGGGTGAAAAAGGCATACTAGGATGTTTGGCCTTCAACTAACCATAATGGATACTGTAGGTAATGGCGCGTAGACGACTAAAACTAATGTGTAAAATCGTCCTTACTGCGCAGATAATGTCAGGATTTAGCGTTTCAATCATCATTGAAACGAAGGACTAACTAACCAGCAGTTTAATGACAGGAAGAACTTGCTGTTGAAGAGATAGAGGATACGACGGACATAAACACAAAGTAGCTTTAAACTTCTGAGTTTTAGTAATCATGTCTTTCGGTCGTCCAATATCTGAAGAGAGGTAACGAAAAATTCTGAGAAATCATATACGGTTATTGTTTTGGGGGGCTGATGTGAAATACAAGGTTGCAAGAACTTAGGTAAAGTGATGAAGTAAGCAAAGTAAATGAAATGAAGTGGATTGCTGAAGAATGGAGTGGGGTGGACTGAAGCGGGTTAGAGTGAAATAAAGTGTAGTGAAGTGAGACGAAGTGGAGAGGAGCAGAGAGGAGTGGAGGGGTGCAGACTGGAGAAGATCGGAGCAGAGTAGAGTGGAGTGGAGTAAAATGGAGCGGACTGAAGTGGAGCAGAGTAGAGCTAAGCGGAGAAGTAAAGTGGAGTAGCATGGCGTGGAGTGGTGTGGCGTGGAGTGGAGTGGAGTGGAGTGGAGTGGAGTGGAGTGGAATGGCGTGGCGTGGCGTGGCGTGGAGTGCAGTGGAGTGCAGTGGAGTAAAGTGGAGTGGATTGGAGTGGAGTGGAAAACCGTGTAGTGAAATAAAGTAGAGTGTGGTCAAGCGAAGTGAAACGAAGTAGACTGAAAGTACAAACCCTTTTTAGACTTGGTTAATGGGATATTAAAATATTCTTCTAACGATAAATCATACGGATTAAGAGAATTCGCGTCAACCACTTCAGGATCCTGAAAGAGAAAGTAAAGAGAAAATGCGAGATAGAGTTTGCGAGATTTGGGAACTGCTTTAGGGAAAGGAGAAAAGGAAAGAGGAAGAGAGAGAGAAACAGATTGAGAAAGAGAGAGAGTGAAAGTGAAAGAGAAACAGGAAGAGCAAGTGAGGACATTTAGAATACATAAAGGTGATTAAAGTAGAAACAAATGGAGAAGAGAGAAACTAGAAAAAAATTGAAAAGCAAATATAACAAAACCGGGTAAGAGTCGAAAAAGGAAAGCGAAGAGAAGAAGAGGAAGCGAAGGAACGAGATGCGTAGGTAAACAAAGGCACGGAATGAAATGGAAGCGGAATGAGATAGGAAATGGAAAAAGGAAAGGAAATATGAATGGAAAGCGACAGGAAAAAGAAAGAGGTAGAGAAAAAGAAAGGAAAGAAAAGTGAAAGGGAAAGGGCAGTTAAAAGCGAAGGTTGCGGGGTGGGATTGAGACTCTGTATCCGACCCGATGTAACACTACTCAAAGAAACGTTGACCACTGCTTAGTTTACTTTTTACTTTTTTGCGATCATAATACTAACAAACGTTAGTTCCACCAACCTCTGAAGTGCGCTCTTGCTCATGTTGTTCTCCTGTGAGCATGCTCTGTAAACCACCGCTTGAAACAGAAACTAAAGAAAAATACACACGAACTAAATCGATACTGATTCTACGATTGTCGGATGAACGACCGTCTGTAATAAAAATAATTTCATGCAAAAACAACTTACTACCTTGTGCCCTGTTCTTTACCTGTTGAACGCCAGTTTTTGTTTTAGTCGTAAGGACAGAGGTTATTTGAGCTAATATAGCTGAAGGTCGCGACTCTGACCGCACTTCCTCCATATTTTCACAAGCCATTGACTGCTTGGTTTCAAAACACGGAAAGCTTTAAAGTATTTCAAAAACTAACGAGATATCGTTCCTGAGCACAGCCACGGCTATGACTAGTCGGACAAATATTGTTAGAAATAAGGGAATAAATCTTTATGATATTTTATGAATAAAAAATCTTCGAGGCGACATTCCCGCTTTGAGGGATTAGGTGAATACTGGTCTTCTCAGTCAAGTGTATGTGTCTGGAGACTGACCCCATGAAAATATTGTGGTTGGTTCTAAAAACGTCAAACAGCTTATTCAGTGGGCAAGTTCCAGGAAATAAACAGCACCGTTTATTCTTACGACAATTGAACAGAAAATTTCATCCTTTAAATAGCACTAAAAGAGTGATTAACTCGTGATTTGGAGGATAAATTGTATCTTCGACGGTACAAATAATGGATTTTAAAATCGTTGTTCCTTTTCCTTGTCATATCCCCGGAGGTTCAACCACCCGAGTTTTACAACCAGCAAGTAGTTTCCAGTCCCCAAGTCGTTGTTTACCTTTCGCCTTTTCTTTGTCTTCTTCCGTCATATGTTCAAACCTTATTCGGGTGACAACGTCGATTCCTGTCGCGTCGTATATTTTACCTTCGTATTTTTCCACAGTCTCTGTTTTATCTCTACCCCAGCCCCACATTGTCTTATGCCTAAAGAAATAAAACCCTCCATCAAAATCACGTGATTTTTCCCTCCCGGAGACCATGCTAGTCATCGAAAAATCAACTCTAACGGAAATAACAATGACAATTATTGTGACTGTAACAGTGAGGAGGGGCAGCGAGTGGATCAAGATAGTGAAAGAGATCTGGAAGCGACGATGGCGGAGGTAATAGGGAGTTTAAGCAAGCTAGGTACGGCGACAGCATTTCGCAAAGTAGCTCAACCAAACACATTTGAATAAAATAACATTCTAATAAAGTTGTAATGAATTGTGAATGTTGTTTACGCCTCCGAAACTCTTCTCAGCAGCTCAGATCAACATGCCAACTTTTAAAAGATTCGAAACGTCTTACGCATTATGTGGCAACGCAGTCGTGGAACCAAAGAAATGTTCACGACGGCGTACTGTGTAGAAGAATTACGGCGTTGAAAATACTCTTGGAACTTCAAACTATTCGTTACTTTTGTTTTGAATATTTCTTCTGTAAGAACACGTTGCCGTTGTGTTTGCTTAAAATCCCTAATGACAGTGACAAAGATAGTACCGTGACCGATTGTCACTGAGCGTAGGTTATTTTGAAACTCAGAGTATTTATTTACGAAACATTTGTAACCTAATTGTCTCTAAAATGGATTAACGGCAATCACATATTAGATTTGGATTGAATCCGTAATAGAAACGATGAACTTACTTAGAAAATGCGATGGAATCGGTGTCTAAAATGGTCGAAATGTTCGGAGAACTCATTCTGGTGTTGATAGCTTCCATACTAGTTTCAAAACTGTCGGGGTCTCGACGATTATTCCTGGAATTAAAGAGAAGAAAAACTTATTAATCTGCTATGATATGATAAGGTTGAACGACGTCTTTCCAGAAAAACATGTTGGTTTAAATCAAACAAGGGGGAAAGCCATCAGAAATTCTGAAAAAGAAGTAAAAAATGAAACAGGAATAAAGGAAATAAAACCGTTTAGTACAAGAATTCTAGTAAATTCGAGATTTTTAATAGTACTATGAACCGGATTTACCTCATATGAAGTCTCTCTTTCGTAAACACTTTACGTTCGTGATCTATTTCTAAGAATTCTGCACCGTCGACTTAAAAAAAACAATAATAGATAACGTAAAAATCTTTACCAGGCGACAGCTTCGAAAAATATAATAAAGCACAAGCTCTAAAAAATAATATCTCGTGAAGAACTCGATATTCAAGTTGGAAAAACAAGACAAGGTAAAAATTAGAGGTGATATTTCAAGTCTATTACAGAATCATTGTCAAACCTGATGATTCTGTAATAGGTTCGAAATATCACCTCTAATTTTTATCTTGTCTTGTTTTGTCTACTTGTACATCGAGTTCTTCACAATATGTTATTCTCCAGAGCTTCTAGTTTATTACATTTACGAATAACACAGAAGGACAAATTCACAAGCTCTATGTCTTCCTAAATGCACCATTTTAACAGGAAGTTTACCTGTTCCTCTAAAAATAAAACTCATGTTTCCTCTCTCCCAGTTCATAAGGTTTTGATCAAAACCAACCAACGTTGTATCCACACGTACATCACATCCTGAAAAATTGATTGAAGAATGAGACGAATTAGGTGTTGTTAAACAGACAAAAATCTTGATCAGGCGCCTCAGTCAATCAAAGGACATTGTCCGGAAACTCTTTGTCCTAACTTTTTGATTACGGTGCACAACGCAGTAAACGTAGAGTTGGATACACCTGTGGCATACCAGACCAGACTATATGATGTTTACGCTACGATTGCCTTTACCTTTCTTGAACACCCTGTAAGTATCATTTGGACACATTCGTGACATAAAAGGAACTAGATGAGACAGGAAAGTATAATGAGTGGACGTATTGATAGTTATAAAGCAGCGAATAAAAGTAGAGAAAACAACGTAGAAAGGTGAAGAAGGAGAAACAAATGGACTAAAAAATGGTCTGACGGACGAAAGAATGGGAAGACGGACAAACGGACGGACAAACAGACGGACAAACGGACGGACGGACGAACGAACGGACAATGGTATTGACCCACAAACAAACGAACGAACGAACGAAACGAACGAACAAACAAACGAACGAACGAACGATAGAACGAACGAAAGAACGAACGAAAGAACGAACGAACGAACAAACGAACAAACGAACGAACAAACGAACAAACGAACAAACGAACGAACGAATAAACATACGAACAAACAAACGAACAAACAAACGAACAAACAAACGAACAAACAAACAAACAAACAAACGGACGAACAAACGAACAAACAAACGAACAAACATACGAACAGACAAACGAACAAACGAACAAACGAATAAACAAACATACGAACAAACAAACGAACAAACGAACGAACAAACGAACGAACAAACGAACAAACGAACGAACGAACAAACGAACAAACAAACAAACAAATAAATAACCGACGAAATCAACTGACTAAACCAACCAACGTCGCAACCAATCGACCAAACTGACCACCAATTCACCGAAAAAGGGAAAACGGCGGATTTATTCGTAAAGAAAAAAACAAAAACAAAGCAAAACAAACGATAATACAATTTTAGTTACCCCACGTGGTGAATTCCCATTTCATTTCAATGTAAAAATCCGGTGCCTGAAATTAATAAATAATGATATGGATTTTTTAACAAATTTTTCCGACTGTTTAATTAAAATTTTAAGATCTGAAATGAGTCAAGACCTGTAAATGATGATGAAGATGATAATGATGAAGATATCGATGAAGATATCGATAAAGATATCGATAAAGATAACGACGATCATAATGATAAAGATAATGATGACGATAAAGATGATGATATTAATTATAAATAATGCAATGGCATGAGCGAAATTAGTAATCAAACGTCCATGAAAGCCGAGGGAAGTTTGAGGAAATCCCAAGGGCAATAGGCCTGCATGACTTTCACGAAGTCTACCGAGTGCTGAGGGTACATTTAATCGCCAATTCCCCGGCATGTCATCGTCTCACTTTGTGAAACTATGATTACCGAGCAACAACGGAACATCCACAGTACCATTAGTACTCTATTTCTCAGGTGCTTTAGTTTGTTGTACTCAATCGTGAACTCTTTAAAACCCTTCAAGCCAACCCATTCCTCAGTGCTACTACGCACAATCAACTTACTGCTTTAAGGTCGTCCAGTAGCTCTGGTATACCATCAAGTCTTTGACTTGCTCGTTGGAAGTCGCGCTGCGTGAAGACGAGAGAAAGAACCTCAGGATCACCACAACTGACAGCCTCTTGACAAACTGCAATATCACAAGACACAAGTTAGCTGTACAGTCACCAATATTTATCAATATTCATCTTTATAATTACATTTACAGTTACAATGAAACTGACATGTATATTCGTTATATGTTACGTTTGTTGAACATTTCATAAAACCTTCCTTTTCTTTCAAAGTTCTAAGGGAATGTGACATGGTTAGAACATACATGACATAATCCAAAAACAAGTTGGGCCAATTTCACATTTTGAGCCCTTTGGTTGCCATGAAAACAAAGCAACAGATCAGAAGATTGTATGGACAATGATTAATTAATTAATCAACTGACTGATTGATTGACTGAATGACAGATTGATCAACTAATTGATTGATTGGTTGATTGACTGATTGATTGACTGATTAATTGATTGATTGACTGATTGATAGGCAAGAGCTCACTTTGGTATTTTACTCTGGCTAATTCCAGAAAATTTTGCTTATCATGGGGATCAGCCTTGCATATCAAAGGGTTAATAAACGTCATATGTGAATGTTCTTATAGGATTACCTTACCATTCCAGCCTTGTTTGTTCACAGCATTGGCATCAGCCTTGTGATGTAATAAGGCTTTAATGCACTCAGTCTTCCCCAGAGACACAGCCAAATGTAGAGCAGTTCTTCCACATGGATCTTTGCTTTCCAAATCAACCTGTAGATTTACTATGCATTTTAATCATAAATATAATTATAGTGTAAGAAGCACTGTCAGTAGCAGTCAGTGGAGTGATTAAAAATACTGAAGATATAGTAAAATACAAATCACTGTAGATTAGAATACATCAACTAAAACTATTCCTACATGTAACTTTAATACTAACCCCAACAGGCATCTGTAAACAGATTTAGAAAGAAAAAAAATGAAGTAAGATAAATTTAAAAAAAATACAAAACAAATTAAACTAGTAGCCCCAAAAAAATTCAAGCCAATACCAGACAATTTCAAAAACTACATGTGACACACTCACTAGACCAGAGGAAGGTAGTAAAATAATCACTGAGAGGCTTAACTGTCAAACTTAGTGCCTAGGGGAGCAGTTTGTGGATGTCTCTGAGTTTAAGTTGGAATTCATTCTGTTAATCCAAGAAGTACAAGCCTAAATATTGGTTGCTCATGGAAACAGACCTTCTTCTAGGTAGCCTGTAATTCTAACTTCATATAGTTCTCAACTGAGCAATTATTATTTTGATACAGGTTGTAAATAGTACTGTTATAAGATTCATTTAAAAGGACTGACAGAATAACTTTTTTTCTAATAATAAGGTGGTGTCCATGCCACATGCTGGTATATTTATTCAACATAGTTCTAGACCATGCCTGAGAGGCTACAGTCATTTAAGAAACCATGGTGTTTGTAATGCCTTCATAGGCTAATAAACAAGCACTGTAAGCAGTGACAAAATATTTTGAGTGCAGTAATTCCACAGGATACAATATAGCCTTCACCTACAAAAGTGTACAACTTCACAAATTGTGCAGTTACTTCCATTTATTATTTTTATCACATATTTCTAAGCAAGAGGAACAGAACTTTAATTAAATCTAAATAAAATTCAGAAAGTGAACAGAAACTTTGCAAGCAAATGCTAATACATTGTAGCCACGAAAACTGCTTGCCACCAAATCCTTTGAAACTCAAAACAGAAAAAATCTGTCTGTTAAAAAGTCTGTTATCAGACGTTCTCTTTGACAAGAGTTAAACAAAACACCAGAAATATGAAATATTATTGCCTTGACACTGAATACTCCATAACAAGGACTACATTCTAAGGATGAAAATTACGAAACAATATAAATAACTAAGAAAAAACCTTATATAGTGAATCAAATCAATGCTTTGATTAAAAATGTTTTAAACCTCATAACAACGATAAAAATTCGGGATAACTAAACTTTTTAGATACTCGCGTAAGCAGTTTCCATGCCGTTTCGTCACTGAGGTAAACACACAACAGCTGGGATGAAATTGACGAACACTCTTTAATAACACTGATAAATATATTGATGGGGATCAATAAGACAATAAGTACAGTACAATAATGTTACATGTAAAATCTTGGAAACAGTACAGTTACAGTGACCTTGCTTTGCTTCAGTATCTCGCTCAATTCTGCACATTTTCCTTCAAAGACATAGCAGTGCAATGGCCATTTTTCTTCGATTTCTCTCTTGTTAAACAGTTGCCAATGTTTATCGGCCATTTTGAATTACGTCCGCTGACAAAGCTGCCCGGTTGTTCACATTCAAATATCATCAGATCTAAGCATATTACACGCCGATTATCCCAAATAACGCAAGGATTCCATCAGTGTTTGCCCTTAGCGACTTAAGGTTTTCTTTGTGGCATTTTCGAACATCTCGGCTTACTTCCTCTTCAATTTAAGCGTTGTAAAGACATGGAATTTCGATTCCTCCACCTTGCAGCCAAATGCCTTCTGGAGCGCCTCTTGAATGGCCAGTAATTATACACGTTTAAGTTGATTGTTAACTTTGAATACAAACATTACTTTTTGTTAAATAAACATGTGTTTGAAATATATAAGCACTACATTCGAAGGAGCCGCTACTTTCGGGGGCCCCCGCTACTTTCGGGGGGTGGGCCGCTACTTTCGGAAAATTTTAAAAGTGTCACAAATTTGACGTTACTTTCGGGGGGTCGTTACTTTCGAGGGGCCGTTACTTTCGGAATTCTACGGTATTCAACAATAATGACTTCCCCTCCGACGAGTAATAGTTTGATATATCCAGGGAAAACATGCATAAAAAAATCCCAAAGTAGCTTGATTTTCCCCCCGGAAAATCAATAGTTTGATCGTTATGCGTTTCCAGGCTTTTCTACTGTCTCGCTACTTAAGCCTTCCCATCCATCTATGAGCCCACTCGAATTCCCTTCCTGGGGTACTGGCGGTACAGTACTAAAAGTAAAGTATTTTTATTTATACTGGATAAAACTATCATCTACCTAAGTTGTTGTCGCTGTAGGTTCATTAAGGGCTACCGCTCATGGCTGCAGTGTCACTACAGGAGTAAACTGAGACAAGTGCACTAACATTGTGCCACCAACACCCTTATGAAGTGTAGTACATGTGACACTTATTACGGTACTGACCAGGGTGAGACTACGTTTGCCTACAGTTGCCAGACTAACCTTTGTACTCTCAACGTTCTGCACATACCGATCACCGAGAATAAAAAATATATATGAGAAAAAAGCGAAAACTAAGAGAGAACAGAGAACAAAATAAAACAAATTTTGTCCGTAAAATGGTTAAAGTTAACTTGGTCACACGTCACAAGAGTGTGGTCCAGTTTGACTCTACCGAACACAGCATAGTTTATCTGAAAACTGCGGCTTTCTCCTGTAGTAACACTGGATCCATGGTCTTCACTGCTCCTCCGGGGAGAACAGCCTATTAGTTGGCAGATAGTGGTATCCAGTACAGGTAAATATGTCGAAAATGAAGCACGGTATGACCAGTGCAGAACACGCTCATACTGATAAAAGTTCGCACATATTTAAACATCTTGAACATTCGTCTTCTTGCAAAATTCAATATACCTACCTAACTTTAGACTCAGCTAATTCTGTCATTTCTCCTAAACTTAAAGAAGCTCGACGCAGTAAAATCTTTACGGAAGTACTTAACCAAAAAAATAGTCTACAACGGGAATGGCGTTTTGACCGAAAGCCGTTCAATACCGTGCTAACTCGTTCTTTGGCAGAGTATTACCGTTAAAAGTTTTGCTACAAATAAAGATACTTGTAATGATTTGTATACTTACTCAGCTGGGTTCCCGTACTTGACGTCAACAAGTTAACACGTCCGCTTTTGCCCGACAGTTTCGATTGTGGAACCAAAGTATGCTTCCGGATACTTTCCAGGGCATTCCAGAATACTTGATCCTGGCTGAAGTTATAGTCAACATCAGTAAATATTAAACAATACGATAGTCCTCATACTTATTTTTGGTGTCAACCGTGGTGAAAGGAAGAAAGTTTTCCTATTTTCAGGCGGTGGTGGACTTTAGATTTTAAAACTATGATGTAAAAGATGTGTCGTTGGCAATTTTGAACGAAATGTGCAAAAAAGCTAAAAGGATTAGGAAACTGCAGAAACATGCAATAGAAAATAATGATGTTTTGAGCGAAAACCGTTCATCGAGATGAAAAGTGAAGAAGGAAATAAATAAATGAAATAAAATGCAATAAAGAAACCCGACAAAATTATAAGATTGACTTTATGACTGTTATGCATTCACTCGTTTAAACTGTCTACACAGATCGTCGATTAGGTCATGTTAGTTTTGGCGTCACCTTCCGAACTGTCCGTGCCCAAAACGAACGTTCCCGAAGCATTTCGCTCGCGGTGCAAGCAACGGTTGCACATTATGCCAGCCAACGGAAGCAATGGATCAATGTGATTGGATTACTTGATTCATACCCTCGTCATCTTTGTTCTAAATACAAAGAGCATTTGAAGATGTTGGTCTCATGAGTAAACAACGTTTCGAAACAAGCGTACCGTCAGTAGTTATTGAAATACAACTCAATCTTAATCTCGCAAAGACTATCAGCTGAACAACTCCTTCTCTTCAAGACACCCGCGAGAAAACGAGTGTGTCTCATTAAATATCAATAATTTTGGATTTATTGGTGTATCACTATTCCTCACAATATTTACATTAATTCTCAATTACACTCGCATTCCATCGTTCCTAAAATAACCAAAGACATCTTTCTCTGTAGCCGGTCTTCCTTCCGGACCATTCAATCGCAAAGGTTCAGGATGACTTTAGTTAGGATGACTCGTAAAAATCGTGTCGTAGCAGTCGTCGCCACCCTTGAGATTTATTGGAAATGTGAGTCGAAGTGACTCTTGCGACTCAAGCGACTAATCGCAAATATAGGATTATTGCGATTTTTGTGATTGCGATTGCGATTCTTGCGATTCTTGCGATTCTTGCGATTCTAACGATTTAATGGAAACCAGGCTTAAGATCGGGAAGGAAGGGAAATATATGAGCTGGTTGTATTGATAGGCAAGAGTGCTGCCCAGCAATTAAACCAGCACATATCTGTAACCTTTGCTCTCCACTAATCCGAGTATCTACAGCTTAATGTTTTCAACGCTCATCAAACGTTACAGGTGCCATCTCGTATTTCAAGGGAGCCAGAAACAATTTGTGAAGATTTCATCTTGAGCTTGATCTTGAAGATTTGATCTTGATTTGATCTTGAAAGATTTGAATCTTGAATTGCCAGAGAAAGGCCAGGGAGAGTGGTCGATGCTGAGATTCAGTGACGACGCCAAAGGTTCCTATGACGATTCTTTTTTTCTGACAAACTGAAGTGACCTCAACTAAATGGGCGCAGTTTCAATGCCAGCATTTGTTGTAATAAAATCGTCTAACCTCCGAAATATTTCAGAATGTCTTTTCAAAATCCTTCACCTTCGCCTTTATTGCGGGTTTGAAAGTTAAATAAAGAGATCTGCATGGGGCATATCGTTTTGAAAGCTTTTTGTAAAGCTCGATAACTTTGAGGCCACTGTAGTCATGTCATTGGACTCAACGCCTCCATGTAAATATAACAATGCTAAAAAACCCCCCAAACAATCTTTATTTATCCACAGATGCCTCTTCATACAAGTATGCTCTTCCAGAAAGCCGTGCTAGAATAAATTAATTAAACTATTACAAAGCTAAGTACTAAATTATGATATATATGTAAGTTACTGAAATTCCATTACTTCTACGCAATATTAAAAATTTAAAACTAAAATATACACAGTATTATGACAGTGAATGGAGCAATTTTACATAATTTCTCGCAACCTGACATAACATAGGGAGTGAATTCCAAATCACTGCACCCCTGAAAGAGAAACTTCTTTTCCCATACTCGTTATTTGGTCTAGGTACGAATAAGGCGTGATTCGAGTTTCTCAAATTGTGATTATGCACTGAGCTAATTGTAGAAAATATATCACTTAGGTAAACGGGCACTTTATTGTGCACACATTTGTACATCATGGAAGCAAGCTGTGACTGGCGTCTTTCATTTAATTTCTTCCAATTTAATTTAGTTAATATATCGTCTGACCTTATCTCGTAGCTTGAACTGATAATGATTCTAGCAGCTCTATTCTGCAGCTTTTGAAGATCAGCTGCTAGTGTTTTACCCAAATTACCCCATACTTCACTGCAATAATCAAAGTGGGGTAAAATCAATGATTTGTAAATTATTATTAGAATATCTTGAGTCACATATGATCTCAATCTGCGTAATGCTCCTAGTACCTTAGCAATTTTCTTAGATATGGATTTTACGTGTGACTCCCAAAACAGGATCTCATCAAGATTAACACCAAGGCACTTGAAAAGTTTCTTTCGTTCAATTAGTTTGCCATCTAGGCTTATGTCTAAGTTTGATTGCATAGATGAAACTTTTTGCCGCGTCCCAATCAGCATATATTTGGTTTTGGTAACATTTAAACTGAGCTTATTTGCTTTCAGCCACTCGTGAATGGTCTCAAGATCACGATTTAGGATATTAGATATTTCAGATTGGTCGGCTGAGGCATACGTAAGATTAGTATCATCAGCATACATGCGTACTCTGAATGATTAATCACAGTTTGGCAAATCATTAATATATAATAAGAAAAACAAACGGCCAAGAATTCATCCTTGTGGTATTCCACATTTGACAGTATAGCAATCGGATAGCACTCCTTGGACTTTCGTCTTTTGAGAGCGATTAGAAAGATAATTTGCCACCCACGACAATGCTTTTGATTGAAATTCATAAAGATTTAGTTTTGTTAAAAGGATGTCATGGTCGATAGTATCAAAAGCTTTTTTGAGATCGAGGAACAAGACTGCATTAATTAGACCGTTATCAATATTCAGTAACCATTCATTTGTGGCATCGAACAATGCCGTTACAGTTGAATGTAAAGGCCTAAATCCTGATTGGAACTTTGCTAAAATGTTAATACGGATTAGATAATTATATACCTGATTATTTTATACCCCTTTCAAGTACCTTGATTGTAACCGGAAGTATTCAGATTGGACGATAATTAGTAGGATCTGTTTTGGAGTCATCTTTAAAAATAGGAGATACTCTTGCATTTTTTCAGTCGAAAAGTGAAATTCCTGGGTCTATGGACAGATTGAATATATGTGTTAAGGATTTAGAGACATAATTGACACTGTACTATAGAAGATTAGCTGGAATAGTATCAAGGCCACTGGTATTGTTAATATGCAAATTATTAATAATCTCAGACCCCGTTCACACGATACCGGTTCGAAACTGCACCGTTATCAAAATATCACGGTACGAACCTGTTCACACGATTACGGTTTCACATTACGGTTTCAAATCGTTAAGGTTTGCATTACGGTTTCATGCTTTTTCATACCGGTACCGTGTGAACGCAAAGCCTAACCGTAATAATTTTGTTACGGTTTCATTTCGTACAGGTATCGTGTGAACGGGGTCTCAATAATCTCAGATTGTGATAACTGTGTTAATTCAAAAGTTGAATTTGTTTATTTAACATAATTTCTGAAATCAGTATTTGGTAATGGAATGGAAGAAGCTAGCTCCGGCCCGATATTGACAAAATGCTGATTGAAAGCATTTGCAATATCGAATGGGTTTTGTAGTGTCGCTCCATTTACCTCCAACTTAGTAGGTTCAACACAAGATCTATCGTTCTTGGACAGGATAGAATTTATTCCGTTCCAAGTTCTACGCATATCGCTGGAATTCATAGAAAAGAAATTACTGTAATAATGAGCCTTACTCTATTTTATAGATTTATTTACATGATTCCCGGCACACTTGTAAGCTGTCCAGTCAGATTCTGTGTTTTGTATGATTGCAATTCGTTTCAATCTATCTCTCTCATATATCAGATTTTTTATTTCGGAGGTTAACCAGGGGGTAGATGAGTTCTTAACAAGTTTAGACTTTATAGGAATGTGCCAGTCAGCGATTTCAAAAAACATGGTTTTCCAAAGGTGCCATGCCTTTCTAGGGTCATTATAAGACGCAATCTTATCCCATGGAGCTTGGCTAATGTCCGTTAGAAAACGGTCCAAATCGAAATGCTTGTAACTCCTATTTTAATTTTTCCTTGATGTATGGCGGTTTCGAACTCTAGAAAATTCTGTTCTCTCAAATACGAGAACATTCTTCCGAAGGCGAAGCTTCTTCTATTTCCGTTTTCTTTCAAACGCGTCGTTAAAGGAAATAATTTAGTTAATAACTTCACCTTTCCCGGTCATCGATGTTTGCACTAAAATAACAAAAAGAACTTAAATTATAAGTCTGACGGACCCGAAAAGAAAATTAGATTATGATACAGAATTTATGTACATGCAACAATGATAAATTTTATGAAACCTTGCAAAACAATAAAATTTTACGATGATTTTAAACCTTCAGGGGACATCCCCTTGATGATTTCTTAGTGAAAGGTAAATGTACAGCCAATGAGTTTTGCAACTCCACAAAGCTAAGCGAAAGACATACGCACCAGTCAAAATGGTTCATTCTCGTTGAATGCATGAGAAAGAGATATAAGTTTTATCCATAGTCTGTACACATAATGTAGAACTGATCAAACGACGCGTTTATCGTGCTGCATTTTGCGAACCATGCTTCTAGGACTTCCCACTTTCTGTTCTAACCGCAAGACGAATCGAATCATGACGAAAGGAAACAAAATTCTTGTTCGAGATCTACGTATATAACGGACAGTGCGTTGGTGAATGGCCATTGAGACACGAAGGACAAAAGAGAGTGGGGAACAAACTAACAACGTGGTAAATACTCAGTTCTAAACAAAATCTCCTTCACAAAGAATACTCAACGAAGAATTTTTCAAGAACATTAGTTTCTTAAACCTAAAAAACACCATACAAAGGTAAATTAACTTAACTAAAGTAATAATACATCGATGTTGCTGACTGAATGCTTTTTCTTTGCAATCTTTTTTACCCATTAAGCTTAAAGTTTATGTACATTAATCAGTATGTTCTATAATGTCACAAAGAAGGAATCTCATATTTACATATTTGCCTCTCTTTTTCTCACAGCATGGATACTTATTTGAAAATCCAATGGATAATTCTGGTCGTGGTAACTCAACTAGGTAACTACATTTAAACTTTTTCTACCAGACTCATTTTTGTATATTACTACTAGCAACACACTTAAAAGGATTTATATAATCAGTTATTTGAAACAAAGTTATTTACCCCAAACTAAGGCTGGGTGAACCTTTATTATCTCCCAGGGAGCGTAAATTTCAAATTCTGAACGGATATGATGTTTTCTTTACATAAATTTAAAGGATGATCTCCCTTCAACGAGAATTAGTTTCCCATACACATTCTGCCAAAACAGCCAGAAACAACCATATGTTTTTGGTTTTTTCCCCTTTTCTACAGTGGTGACAGTGGAACTATGCCGACTGAAGAAGCTGAACGCCACTTGTAAGAGAACAGTAAAAGGCACAGAATATTATAGAGATTGCTACAAATGTAACCCGATGGGGTTAAAGAATTGTTACCCTTCGTTATACAAACTTGAAACAGTGACCTATACCCACGATACTGACGATAGTATTCTGAAAATGAAAGAGTACGTAGTGAAGAAATGTACGACAACAGGTGAAGCGCCACTTTGCATTACTTTTTCTAATTGCAAAAGAAAAAATAACTAACATGTATAGAAAGAAAATGATCAAATGTCTGTACGAAATATCGTTAAAAATCCTCTGCTTTATTGATTAAACCTTTCCGGTCCGAAATGACTCCCCTTGACAAGTAAAATCGTCTCGCCTTAGGCACACCAAAACTGTCTGGGTCAGCTAGAGTAAAATTAAAGAGTCGGATACGAACCCAAAATAGTTAATAACCTCTATCTATTATGTATCATTTATTTTTATGTATTTGTGTATATATACTATACATAATTTATTTTTATATATTTAAAATAATAAATGTAAACATTAACTTATCGATTGTAGCTTGGTACAAAGAAATAATTAAAAAGCTGTTTCTAAAAACACCGTGTCGTGGTTTAATTAACATTTCAGGGGGAAGCTCCGATATCGAGGAGTTCTTGACAAAAGTGATTATCCGAAACACTGGTTGCAATCAAGTTAACAATTTTGTGATGTTTTATAAAATAACACTCGTCCAACGCACGTTCTCATTGGACGAGCCTCATTTTCTCTCAGAGTATAGAGACATGATTGACGTCATTTTCATTTTGTATTAGAGTACAGAGACATGAATGACGTCACGAAAACTCGAGAAAACCTTGGTTATTTTATAAAACAAATAGAAAATAGTTTTCGTGTCTCTGCACTGAGGTAGAAACATGAATGACGCCATTTCAACCAGAAATATACCAGAAAACACTCGGCTACGCCTTGTGTTTTCACTGGACATTTTTCTGGTTGAAATGATCTCATTCATGTTTCTATCACGGCACAGACACACTCAAGAAATTTTCTGTTTGTTAAATATAAATTTCTAAACTCATGTTTGAGTTGGTTATTATGGGTATTTCAGGGTGGCTTACTTCAAGCCTGCGCGAGCCTGAAGTGCCTGCCGGGGCTAACACCTCTAATTTTTATCTTGTCCTGTTTTGTCAACTTGAACATCGAGTTCTTCACAATATGTTATTCTCCAGAGCTTCTAGTTTATTACATTTACGAATAACACAGAAGGACAAATTCACAAGCTCTATGTCTTCCTAAATGCACCATTTTAACAGGAAGTTTACCTGTTCCTCTAAAAATAAAACTCATGTTTCCTCTCTCCCAGTTCATAAGGTTTTGATCAAAACCAACCAACGTTGTATCCACACGCACATCACATCCTGAAAAATTGATTGAAGAATGAGACGAATTAGGTGTTGTTAAACAGACAAAAATCTTGATCAGGCGCCTCAGTCAATCAAAGGACATTGTCCGGAAACTCTTTGTCCTAACTTTTTGATTACGGTGCACAACGCAGTAGACGTAGAGTTGGATACACCTGTGGCATACCAGACCAGACTATATGATGTTTACGCTACGATTGCCTTTACCTTTCTTGAACACCCTGTAGGTATCATTTGGACACATTCGTGACATAAAAGGAACTAGATGAGACAGGAAAGTATAATGAGTGGACGTATTGATAGTTATAAAGCAGCAAATAAAGGTAGAGAAAACAACGTAGAAAGGTGAGGAAAGAGGAACGAATGGACAGAAAAATGGTCTGACGGACGAAAGAATAAGCAGACGGACAAAAGGACGGACGAAATAACGGACAAAAAACGGACGAACGGACAATGGTAGTGACCCACAAACAAACAAACAAACAAACAAACGAACAAACGAATGAACGAACGAACGAACGAACGAACAAACGAACGAACGAACGAACGAACAAACGAACAAACGAACAAACAAATGAACAAACGAACGAACGAACGAACAAACGAACAAACAAACGAACAAACAAACAAACATACGAACAAACAAATATACGAACAAACAAACGAACAAACGAACAAACAAACAAACATACGAACAAACAAACAAACATACGAACAAACAAACATACGAACAAACAAACGAACAAACGAACAAACATACGAACAAACAAACATACGAACAAACAAACATACGAACAAACAAACGAACAAACATACGAACAGACAAATGAACAAACGAACAAACATACGAACAGACAAACGGACAAACGAACAAACAAAATACGAACAAACGAACAAACGAATGAACAACCGACCAAATCAACCAACTAAACCAACCAACGTCACAACCAATCGACCAACCTGACCACCAATTCACCGAAAAAGGAAAAACGGAGGATTTATTTGTAAAAAAAAAACCAAAAACAAAACAAAACAAACGATAATACAATTTTAGTTACCCCACGTGGTGAATTCCCATTTCATTTCAATGTAAAAATCCGGTACTTGAAATTAATAAATATTGATATGGATTTTTTAACAAATCTTTCCGACTGTTTAATTAAAATTTTAAGTTCTGAAATGAGTCAAGACCTGTAAATGATAATGAAGATAACAATAAAGGTAACGACGATCATAATGATAAAGATAATGATGACGATAAAGATGATGATATTAATTATAAATAATGCAATGGCATCAGGGAAATTAGTAATCAAACGTCCATGAAAGCCGAGGGAAGTTTGAGGAAATCCCAAGGGCAATAGGCCAGCATAACATTTACGAAGTCTACGGAGTGTTGAGGGTACATTTAATCGCCAATTTCCCGGCATGTCATCGTCTTACTTTGTGAAACTATGATTAACGAGCAACAACGGAACATCCACAGTACCATTACCACTCCTCAAAGTAAACATTCCCAAGACAATGAAATATAGGAGTTCTGTCAAGCTTTCACTGCACTGGAGTCCCGGGTAATGTCTCCGACGCTTGTGGGACATCCAAAGATCCTATTTCTCGCATTAAAGTTCATGTCTTTTCCATATCACCTTGAAATTCTGTAACATTCCTTACTGTGAGGTCAGCTCTTCTTCACACTTGATAACCCAACCATTTCTCAGGTGCTTTAGTTTGTTGTACTCAATCGTGAACTCTTTAAAACCCTTCAAGCCAACCCATTCCTCAGGGCTACTACGCACAATCAACTTACTGCTTTAAGGTCGTCCAGTAGCTCTGGGATACCATCAAGTCTTTGACTTGCTCGTTGGAAGTCGCACTGCGTGAAGACGAGAGAAAGAACCTCAGGATCACCACAACTGACAGCCTCTTGACAAACTGCAATATCACAAGACATAAGTTAGCTGTACAGTCACCAATATTTATCAATATTCATCTTTATAATTACATTTACAGTTACAATGAAACTGACATGTATATTTGTTCATGTTATGTTTGTTGAACATTTCATAAAACCTTCCTTTTCTTTCAAAGTTCTAAGGGAATGTGACATGGTTAGAACATACATGACATAATCCAAAAACAAGTTGGGCCAATTTCACATTTTGAGCCCTTTGGTTGCTATGAAAACAAAGCAACAGATCAGAAGATTGTATGGACAATGATTAATTAATTAATCAACTGACTGATTGATTGACTGAATGACAGATTGATCAACTAATTGATTGATTGGTTGATTGACTGATTGATTGACTGATTGATTGACTGATTGATTGACTGACTGATTGATTGATTGACTGATTGATTGACAGACTGATTGATTGACAGACTGATTGATTGACTGACTGACTGATTGATTGTTTGATTAACTGATTGATTGACTGATTGATTGATTGACTGATTGATTGATTGACTGATTAATTGATTGACTGATTGATTGACTGATTGATTGATTGACTGATTGATTAACTGACTGATTGATTGACTGATTGATTGAATGATTCATTAATTGATTAATTGATTGACTAATTGATTAATTGATTGACTAATTGATAGACTGATTGATTGACTGATTAATTGACTGATTGATTGACTGATTGATTGACTGATTGATTGACTAATTGATTGATTGAAAGATTGATTGATTGACTGATTGATTGACTGATTGATTGACTGATTGATTGACTGACTGATTGACTGATTGATTGACTGATTGATTGACTGATTGATTGACAGATTGATTGGTTGACTAATTGATAGATTTATTGATTGATTGATTGACTGACTTATTGATTGACTGATTGACTGATTGATTGACTGATTGATTGATTGACTGATTGATTGATTGACTGATTGATTGACTGACTGATTGATTGACTGATTTATTGACTGACTGATTGATTGACTGATTGATTGATTAACTGATTGATTGACTGTTTGATTGATTGACTGATTGATTGATTGATTGACTGATTGATTGATTGGCTGACTGATTGATTGGCTGACTGATTGATTGACTGACTGATTGATTGACTGATTGATTGATTGATTGACTGATTGATTGATTGATTGATTGATTGATGGGCAAGGGCTCACTTTGGTATTTTACTCTGGCTAATTACAATGAAACTGACATGTATATTTGTTCATGTTATGTTTGTTGAACATTTCATAAAACCTTCCTTTTCCTTCAAAGTTCTAAGGGAATGTGACATGGTTAGAACATACATGAGATAATCCAAAAACAAGTTGGGCCAATTTCACATTTTGAGCCCTTTGGTTGCTATGAAAACAAAGCAACAGATCAGAAGATTGTATGGACAATGATTAATTAATTAATCAAATGACTGATTGATTCACAGAATAACAGATTGATCAACTAATTGATTGATTGGTTGATTGACTGATTGATTGACTGATTAATTGATTGACTGATTGATTGATTGACTGATTGATTGATTGACTGATTGATTGATTGATGGGCAAGGGCTCACTTTGGTATTTTACTCTGGCTAATTCCAGAAAATTTTCCTTATCACAGGGATGAGCCTTGCATATCAAAGGCTTAATGAATGTCATATGTGAATGTTCTTATAGGATTACCTTACCATTCCAGCCTTGTTTGTTCACAGCATTGACATAAGCCTTGTGATGTAATAAGGCTTTAATGCACTCAGTCTTTCCCAGAGACACAGCCAAATGTAGAGCAGTTCTTCCACATGGGTCTTTGCTTTCCAAATCAACCTGTAGATTTACTATGCATTTTAATCATAAATATAATTATAGTGTAAGAAGCACTGTCAGTAGCAGTCAGTGGAGTGATTGAAAATACTGAAGATATAGTCAATTACAAATCACTGTAGATTAGAATACATCAACTAAAACTAATCCTACATGTAACTTTAAGACTAACCCCAACAGGCATCTGTAAACAGATTTAGAAAGAAAAAAAATGAAGTAAGATAAATTTAAAAAAATACAAAACAAATTAAACTAGTAGCCCCAAAGAAATTCAAGCCAATACCAGACAATTTCAAAAACTACACGTGACACACTCACTAGACCAGAGGAAGGTAGTACAATAATCACTGAGAGGCTTAACTGTCAAACTTAGTGCCTAGGGGAGCAGTTTGTGGATGTCTCTGAGTTTAAGCTGGAATTCATTCTGTTAATCCAAGAAGTACAAGCCTGAATATTGGTTGCTCACTGGAACAGACCTTCTTCTAGGTAGCCTGTAATTCTAACTTCATATAGTTCTCAATGGAGAAATTATTATTTTGATACAGGTTGCAAATAGTACTGTTATAAGATTCATTTAAAAGGACTGACAGAATACCTTTTTTCTAATAATAAGGTGATGTCCATGCCACATGCTGGTATATTTATTCAACACAGTTCTAGACCATGCCTGAGAGGCTACAGTCATTTAAGAAACCATGGTGTTTGTAATGCCTTCATAGGCTAATAAACAAGCACTGTAAGCAGTGACAAAATATTTTGAGTGCAGTAATTCCACAGGATCCAATATAGCCTTCAACTACAAAAGTGTACAACTTCACAAATTGTGCAGTTACTTCTATTTATTATTTTTATCACATATTTCTAAGCACGAGGAACAGAACTTTAATTAAATCTAAATAAAATTCAGAAAGTGAACAGAAACTTTGCAAGCACATGCTAATACATTGTAGCCACGAAAACTGCTTGCCACCAAATCCTTTGAAACTCAAAACATAAAAAATCTGTCTGTTAAAAAGTCTGTTATCAGACGTCCTCTTTGACAAGAGTTAAACAAAACACTTAAAATATGAAATATTATTGCCTGGACACTGAATACTCCATAACAAGGACTACATTCTAAGGATGAAAATTACGAAACAATATAAATAACTAAGAAAAAACCTTATATAGTGAATCAAATCAATGCTTTGATTAAAAATGTTTTAAACCTCATAACAACGATAAAAATTCGGGATAACTAAACTTTTTAGATACTTGCGTAAGCAGTTTTCATGCCGTTTCGTCACTGAGGTAAACACACAACAGCTGGGATGAAATTGACGAACACTCTTTAATAACACTGATAAATATATTGATGGGGATCAATAAGACAATAAGTACAGTACAATAATGTTACATGTAAAATCTTGGAAACAGTACAGTTACAGTGACCTTGCTTTGCTTCAGTATCTCGCTCAATTCTGCACATTTTCCTTCAAAGACATAGCAGTGCAATGGGCATTTTTCTTCGATTTCTCTCTTGTTAAGCAGTTGCCAATGTTTATCGGCCATTTTGGATTACGTCCGCTGACAATGCTGCCCGGTTGTTCACATTCAAATATCATCAGATATAAGTATATTACAAGCCGATTATCCCAAATAACGCAAGGATTCCATCAGTGTTTGCCCTTAGCGACTTAAGGTTTTCTTTGTGGCATTTTCGAACATCTCGGCTTACTTCCTCTTGAATTTCAGTGTTGTAAAGACATGGAATTTCGATTCCTCCACCTTGCATCCAAATGCCTTCCTGAGCGTCTCTTGAATGGCCAGTAATTATACAAGTTTAAGTTGATTGTTAACTTTGAATGCAAACATTACTTTTTGTTAAATAAACATGTGTTTTAAACATAAAAGCACCACATTCGAAGGGGCCGCTACTTTCGGGGGTGGGGGCCGCTACTTTCGGGGGTGGGGGTCGCTACTTTCGGAAAATTTTAAAAGTGTCACAAATTTGACGTTACTTTCGGAGCGTCGTTACTTTCGAGGGGCCGTTACTTTCGGAATTCCACGGTATTCAACAATATTGACTTCCCCTCCAACCAGTAATAGTTTAATATATCCAGGGAAAACATGCATAAAAAACCCCCAAAGTAGTTTGATCGTAATGCGTTTCCAGGCATTTCTACCGTCTCGCTACTTAAGCCTTCCCATCCATCTATGAGCCCACTCAAATTCCCTTCCGGGGGTACTGGCTGTACGGTACTAAAAGTAAAGTATCTTTATTTATATTGGATAAAACTATCATCAACCTAAGTTGTTGTCCCGACAAGTTCATTAAGGCCTACCGCTCATGGCTCCAGTGTCACTACAGGAGTAAACTGAGACAAGTGCACCAACAATGTGCCACCAACATCCGTATGAAGAGTAGTGCACGTGACTCTTATTACTGTACTGACCAGGGTGAGACTACGTTTGCCTACAGTTGTCAGACTAACCTTTGTACTCTCAACGTTCTCTACATATCGATCACCGAGAATAAAAAAATAATCACGAGAGAAAAGCAAAAACTAAGAGAGAACAGAGAACAAAATAAAACAAATTTTGTCCGTAAAATGGTTAAAGTTAACTTGGTCACACGTCACAAGAGTGTGGTCCAGTTTGACTCTACCGAACACAGCATAGTTTATCTGAAAACTACGACTTTCTCCTGTAGTAACACTAGGTCCATGGTCTTCACTGCTCCTCCGGGGAGAACAGCCTATTAGTTGGCAGATAGTGGTATCCAGTACAGGTAAATATGTCGAAAATGAAGCATGGTATGGCCAGTGCAGAACACACTCAAACTGATAAAAGTTCGCACATATTTAAACATCTTGAACATTCGTATTCTTGTAACATTCAGTATAACTCTCTATGCTTCAAAATTTTAGACTCAACTAATTCTGTCATTTCTCCTAAACTTAAAGAAGCTCGACGCAGTAAAATCTTGACGGAAGTGCTTAACCAAAAAAATAGTCTACAACGGGAATGGCTTTTTGACCGAAAGCCGTTCAATACCGTGCTCTCTCGTTCTTTGGCAGAGTGTTACCGTTAAAAGTTTTGCTACGAATAAAGATACTTGTAATGATTTATATACTTACTCAGCTGGGTTCCCGTACTTGACGTCAACAAGTTAACACGTCCGCTTTTGCCCGACAGTTTCGATTGTGGAACCAAAGTATGCTTCCGGATACTTTCCAGGGCATTCCAGAATACTTGATCCTGGCTGAAGTTATAGTCAATGTCAGTAAATATTAAACAATACGATAGTCCTCATACTTATTTTTGGTGTCAACCGTGGTGAAAGGAAGAAAGTTTTCCTATTTTCAGGCGGTGGTGGACTTTAGATTTTAAAACTATGATGTAAAAGATGTCTCGTAGGCAATTGTGAACGAAGTGTGCAAAAAAGCTAAAAGGATTAGGAAACTGCAAAAACATGGAATAGAAAATGATGTTTTGAGCGAAAACCGTTCATCGAGATGAAAAGTGAAGAAGGAAATAAATAAATGAAATAAAATGCAATAAAGAAACCCGACAAAATTATAAGATTGACTTTATGACTGTTATGCATTCACTCGTTTAATCAAAGTTTAAACTGTCTACACAGATCGTCGATTAGGTCATGTTAGTTTTGGCGTCACCTTCCGAACTGTCCGTGCCCAAAACGAACGTTCCCGAAGCATTTCGCTCGCGGTGCAAACAATGGTTGCACATTATGCCAGCCAACGGAAGCAATGGATCAATGTGATTGGATTACTTGATTCACACCCTCGGCATCTTTGTTCTAAATACAAAGAACATTTGAAGATGTTGGTCTCAAGAGGAAACAACGTTTCGAAACAAGAGTACCGTCAGTAGCCATTGAAATATAACTCAATCTTAATCTCACGACTATCTGCTGAACAACTCCTTCTCTTCAAGACACCCGCGAGAAAACTAGTGTGTCTCATTAAATATCAATAATTTTGGATTTATTGGTGTATCACTATTCCTCACAATATTTACATTAATTCTCAATTACACTCGTAGTCCATCGTTCCTAAAATAGCTTAATGTTTTCAACGGTCATCAAAAGTTACAGGTGCCGTCTCGTATTTCAAGGGAGCCAGAAACAATTTTTAAAGATTTGATCTTGAGCATGATCTCGATTTGATTTCATCTTGATTTGATCTTGAAGATTTGATCAAGATTTGATCTTGATTTGATCTTGAAAGATTTGAATCTTGAATTACCAGAGAAAGGCCAGGGAGAGTGGTCAATGCTGATATTCAGTGACAACGCCAAAGGTTCCTATCACGATTTTTTTTTTCTGACAAACTGACGTGACATGAACTAAACGGGTGCAGTCTCAATGCCAGCATTTGTTGTAATAAAATCGTCTAACCACCGAAATATTTCTGAATGTCTTTTCAAAATCCTTCACCTTCGTCTTTATTGCGGGTTTGAAAGTTAAATAAAGAGATCTGCATGGGTGCATAACGTTTTAAAAGCTTTTTGTAAAGTTCGAAAACTTTGAGGCCACTGTAGTCATGGCGTTGGACTCAACGCCTCCATGTAAATATAACAATGCTAAAAAAAAAAAAAAACAAAAAATCTTTATTTATCCGCATATGCCTCTTCATACAAGTATGCTCTTCCAGAGAGCCGTGCTAGAATAAATTAATTAAACTATTACAAAGCTAAGTACTAAATTATGATATATATGTAAGTTACTGAAATTCCATTACTTCTACGCAATATTAAAAATTTAAAACTAAAGTATAAACAACATTATGAGAGTGAGTGGAGAAATTTTGCATAATTTCTCGCAACCTGACATACCATAGGGAGTGAATTCCAAAGCATTGCACACCTGAAAGAGAAACTTCTTTTCCCATACTCGTATTTGGTCTCGGTACGAATAAGGCGTGAATCGAGTTTCTCAAATTGTGATTGTGCGCTGAGCTAGTTGTAGAAAATATATCACTTAAGTAAACGGACACTTTATTATGCACACATTTGTACATCATGGAAGCAAACTGTGACTGGCGTCTTTCGTTTAATTTCTTCCAATTTAATTCAGTTAATATATCGTCTGACCTTATCTCGTAGCTTGAACTGGTAATGATTCTAGCAGCTCTATTCTGAAGCTTTTGAAGATCAGCTGATAGTGTTTTACCCAAATTACACCATACTTCACTGCAATAATATAAGTGGGGTAAAATCAATGATTTGTAAATTATTATTAGAATATCTTGAGTCACATATGATCTCAATCTGCGTAATGCTCCAAGTACCTTAGCGATTTTCTTAGATATGGATTTTACGTGTGACTCCCAAAACAGGATCTCATCAAGATTAACACCAAGGCACTTGAAAAGTTTCTTTCGTTCAATTAGTTTGCCATCTAGGCTTATGTCCAAGTTTGATTGCATAGATGAAACTTTTTGCCGCGTCCCAATCAGCATATATTTGGTTTTGGTAACATTTAAACTGAGCTTATTTGCTTTCAGTCACTCGTGAATGGTCTCAAGATCACGATTTAGCATATTAGATATTTCAGATTGGTTGGCTGAGGCATACGTAAGATTAGTATCATCAGCATACATGCGTACTGTCGATGATAAGTCACAGTTTGGCAAATCATTAATATTTAATAAGAAAAACAAAGGGCCAAGAATTCATCCTTGTTGTATTCCACATTTGACAGTATAGCAATCGGATAGCACTCCTTAGACTTGCGTCTTTTGAGCGCGATTAGAAGAATAATTTGCCACCCACGCCAATGCTTTTGATTGAAATCCATAAAGATTTAGTTTTGTTGAAAGGATGTCATGGTCTATAGTATCAAAAGCTTTTTTGAGATCGAGGAACAAGACTGCATTAATTAGACCGTTATCAATATTCAGTAACCATTCATTTGTGGCATCGAACAATGCCGTTACAGTTGAATGTAAAGGCCTAAATCCTGATTAGAACTTTGCTAAAATGTTAGTACGGATTAGATAATTATATACCTGATTATTTTATACCCCTTTCAAGTACCTTGATTGTAACCGGAAGTATTCAGATTGGACGATAATTAGTAGGATCTGTTTTGGAGTCATCTTTAAAAGTAGGAGATACTCTCGTTCCAAGTTCTACGCATATCGCTGGAACTCATAGAAAAGAAATTACTGTAATAATGAGCCTTACTCTACTATTGATTTATTTACAAGATTCCCGGCACACTTGTAAGCTGTACAGTACTTCCTCGATTAACCGTACCCCGATTAAACGAACTTCGATTATCCGAACCGAAAGTAGAAGCAAAAAAAAAAAAAAAAAACGGTTCAAATTCTCATCGATTTCTAACTGCCTTAACTTGGATTTGCAATAAAATCAAGTAGTTCAGATGTGGCATTTAGAGGTGTCACGTTTCACAGAGGTGTAACGTTTCACCTAAGAACAAAAGCACATGGAAACCGCGTCATATGAGATGAATTGGCGAACGTTTTCTGAATCGAATTTTAATTTCAACGTTTGAGAGCCAGGTGTGCTGTTTCGCATTTAGTGTTGGCATGGCTTCGTCGTCTACCTCCACTGCAAAGCGAAAGAGAGTTGTTCTTACAGTTGAAGACAAGTTGACAGTTTGCGATCTGGTGGAGAAGAAGGTTCCTTACACCGAATTTATGAATCGATTCAACATAGGTTTAAAAACATTATAAGTGACTGATTAATGATTGCACAGTAATAAATAAAGAATTCGATTATCCGGTATTTTGGATTATCCGAACGGTTTTCCGAATTGTAATGTACCAGTTGTTCGGATAATCGAGGAAGTACTGCATCTCTCTTATATATCAGAATTTTTATTTCGGAGGTTAACCACGGGTAGATGAGTTCTTAACACGTTTAGACTTTATAGGAATGTGCCAGTCAGCGATTTCTAAAACCATGCTTTTTTAAAGCTGCCATGTCTTTCTGGGGCTATTATAAGACTCAATCTTATCCCATGGAGCTTGGCTAATGCCCGTTAGAAAACGGTCCAAATCGAAATGCTTGTAACTCCTATTTTTTATTTTAATTTTGGTATAAATTCACCCCATCGCCTGTTCATCTTCCTACTCGGTGCATGGCCGTTTCGAACTTTAGAAAATTCTGTTCTTTCAAATACGAGAACATTCTCCCGAAGGCGTAGCTTCCATTTCCGGTTTCTTCCAAACGCGTCGTTAAAGGAAATAATTTACTTAATAACTTCACCTTTCCCGGTCATCGATGTTTACACAAAAATAACAAAAAGGACTCAAATTATAACTCTGACAGATCTGAAAAGAAAATTAGATTATGGTACAGACTTTATGTACATGCAACAGTGATAAATTTTATGAAACCTTACATAACAATAAAATTTTACGATGATTTTAAACCTTCAGGGGACATCCCCTTGATGATTTCTTAGTGAAAGGTAAATGTACAGCCAACGAGTTTGCAACTCCACAAAACTAAACAAAAGACATACGCACCAGTCAAAATGGTTCATTCTCGTTGAATGCAAGAGGAAGAGATCAGTTTTATCCATAGTCTGTGCACATAATGTAGAACTGATCAAACGACGCGTTTCTCGTGCTGCATTTTGCGGAAACGGACCATGGTTCTAGGACTTCCTACTTTCTGTTCTAACCGCAAGACCAATGGAATCATGACGAATCGAAATATCTATATAACCTAAAAATATCTTGTTCGATATCTATATAACCAGGCATTGCGTTCGTGAATGGTCATTGAGACACGAAGGACAAAAGAGGGTGATAAACAAACTAACAACTTGGTAAATAGTCAGTTCTAAACAGAATCTCCTTCACAAAGAATCCTCAACGAAGACTTTTTCAAGAAGATTAGTTTCTTAAACCGAAAAAACACCATACAAAGGTAAATTAACTGAACTAAAGTAATAATAAATCGATGTTACTGATTGAATGCTTTTTCTTTGCAATCTTTTTTACCGATTAAGCTTAAAGTTTATGTACATTAATCAGTATGTTCTGTAATGCCACAAAGAAGTAATTTCATATTTACATATTTGCCTCTCTTTTTCTCACAGCATGAATACTTATTTGAAAATCCAGTGCATAATTCTGGTCGTGGTAACTCAACTAGGTAACTACATTTAAACTTTTTCTACCAGACCCATTCTTGTATATTACTACTAGCAACACACTTAAAAGGATTTATATCATCAGTTATTTGAAACAAAGTTATTTACCCCAAACTAAGGCTGGGTGAACCTTTATGATCTCCCGTGGAGCGTAAATTTCAAATTCTGAACGGATATGATGTTTTGTTTACATAAATTTAAAGGATGATCTCCCTTCAACGAGAATTAGTTTCCCATACACATTCTGCCTAAACAGCCAGAAATAACCATATGTTTTTGGTTTTTTTCTCTTTTCTACAGTGGTGACAGTGGAACCATGCCGACTGGAGAAGCTGAACACCACTTGTACGATAGAAGTAAAAGGCACAGAATATTATAGAGATTGCTACAAATGTAACCCGATGGGGTTAAAGAATTGTTACCCTTCGTTATACAAACTTGAAACAGTGACCTATACCCACGATACTGACGATAGTATTCTGAAAATGAAAGAGTACGTAGTGAAGAAATGTACGACAACAGGTGAAGCGCCACTTTGCATTACTTTTTCTAATTGCAAAAGAAAAAATAACTAACATGTATAGAAAGAAAATGATCAAATGTCTGTACGAAATATCGTTAAAAATCCTCTGCTTTATTGATTAAACCTTTCCGGTCCGAAATCACTCCCCTTGACAAGTAAAATCGTCTCGCCTTAGGCACACCAAAACTGTCTGGGTCAGCTAGAGTAAAATTAAAGAGTGGGATACGAATCCAAAATAGTTAATAACCTCTATCTATTATGTATCATTTATTTTTATGTATTTGTGTATATATACTATACATAATTTATTTTTATATGTTTAAAATAATAAATGTAAACATTAACTTATCAATTGTAACTTGGTACAAAGAAATAATTAAAAAGCTGTTTCTAAAAACACCGTGTCGTGGTTTAATTAACATTTCAGGGGGAAGCTCCGATATAGAGGAGTTCTTGACAAAAGTGATTATCCGAAACACTGGTTGCAATCAAGTTAACAATTTTGTGATGTTTTATAAAATAACACTCGTCCAACGCACGTTCTCATTGGACGAGCCTCATTTTCTCTCAGAGTATAGAGACATGATTGACGTCATTTTCATTTTGTATTAGAGTACAGAGGCACGAATAACGTCACGAAAACTCGAGTTTTATTTTATAAAACAAATAGAAAATAGTTGTCGTGTCTCTGCACTGAGATGGAAACATGAATGACGCCATTTCAACCAGAAATATACCAGAAAACACTCGGCTAAGTCTTGTGTTTTCACTGGACATTTTTTTGGTGGAAATGACCTCATTCATGTTTCTATCACGGCACAGACACACTTGAGCAATTTTCTATTTGTTAAATATAAATTTCTAAACTCATATTTGAGTTGGTTATTATGGGTATTTCAGGGTGGGTTACTTCAGGCCTGTGCGAGCCTGAAGTGCTTGCTGGGGATATCACCTCTAATTTTTATCTTGTCCTGTTTTGTCAACTTGTACACAGAGTTCTTCACAATATGTTATTCTCCAGAGCTTCTGGTTTATTACATTTACGAATAACACAGAAGGACAAATTCACAAGCTCTATGTCTTCCTAAATGCACCATTTTAACAGGAAGTTTACCTGTTCCTCTAAAAATAAAACTCATGTTTCCTCTCTCCCAGTTCATAAGGTTTTGATCAAAACCAACCAACGTTGTATCCACACGCACATCACATCCTGAAAAATTGATTGAAGAATGAGACGAATTAGGTGTTGTTAAACAGACAAAAATCTTGATCAGGCGCCTCAGTCAATCAAAGGACATTGTCCGGAAACTTTTTGGTGCACAACGCAGTAGACGTAGAGTTGGATATACCTGTGGCATACCAGACCAGACTATATGATGTTTACGCTACGATTGCCTTTACCTTTCTTGAACACCCTGTAAGTATCATTTGGACACATTCGTGACATAAAAGGAACTAGATGAGACAGGAAAGTATAATGAGTGGACGTATTGACAGTTATAAAGCAGCGAATAAAGGTAGAGAAAACAACGTAGAAAGGTGAGGAAGGAGGAACGAATGGACTAAAAAATGGTCTGACGGACGAAGAATTGGCAGACGAACAAACGGACGGACGGAATAACGGACAAAAAACGGACGAACGGACAATGGTAGTGACCCACAAACAAACAAACAAACAAACAAACAAACAAACGAACAAACGAATGAACGAACGAACGAACGAACGAACACACAAAAGAACAAACAGACGAACGAACGAACGAACGAACGAACAAACGGACGAACGAACAAACGAATGAACGAACGAACAAACGAACAAACGAACAAACGAACGAAAAAACGAACAAAAGAACAAACGAACAAAGAAACGAATAAACGAACGACCGAACGAACAAACGAACAAACAAACGAACAAACAAACGAACAAACAAACAAACGAACAAATAAACGAACAAATAAACGAACAAACAAACGAATAAACAAACGAACAAACAAACAAACATACGAACAAACAAACGAACAAACAAACATACAAACAAACATACGAAGAAACATACGAACAAACATACGAACAAACAAACGAACAAACAAACGAACGAACAAACGAACAAACAAACGAACGAACAAACGAACAAACAAAAGGACGAACAAACGAACAAACAAACGAACGAACAAACATACGATCAAACATACGAACAAACGAACGAACAAACGAACAAACGAACGAACAAATAAACGAACAAACATACGAACAAACATACGAACAGACATACGAACAAACGAACGAACAAACGAACGAACGAACGAACGAACGAACGAACGAACGAACGAACGAACGAACGAACGAACAAACGAACAAACAAACAAACAAATAACCGACCAAATCAACCAACTAAACCAACCAACGTCACAACCAACCGACCAACCTGACCACCTACTCACCGGAAAAGGAAAAACGGCGGATTTATTCGTAAAGAAAAAAACAAAAACAAAACAAAACAAACGATAATACAATTCTAGTTACCCACGTTTTATTAATTACCCCACAATTCACATTTCATTTCAATGTAAAAATCCGGTGCTTGAAATTAATAAATAATGATATGGATTTTTTTAACAAATCTTTCCTACTGTTTAATTAAAATTTTAAGTTCTGAAATGAGTCAAGACCTGTAAATGATGATGAATATGATAATGATGAAGATATAGATAGAAATAACAATAAGGTAACGACGATCATAATGATAAAGATAATGATGACGATAAAGATGATGATATTAATTATAAATAATGCAATGGCATCAGGGAAATTAGTAATCAAACGTCCATAAAAGCCGAAGGAAGTTTGAGGAAATCACAAGGGCAACAGGCCTGCATTACTTTTACGAAGTCTACCGAGTGTTGAGGGTACATTTAATCGCCAATTCCCCGGCATATCATCGTCTTACTTTGTGAAACTATGATTACCGAGCAACAACGGAACATCCACAGTACCATTACCACTCCTCAAAGTAAACATTTCCAAGACAATGAAAAAAAGGAGTTCTGTCAAGCTTTCACTGCACTGGAGCCCAGGGTAATATCTCCGACGCTTGTGGGACATCCAAAGATCCTATTTCTCGCATTAAAGTTCACGTCTTTTCCATGTCACTTTGAAATTCTGTAACATTCCTTAGTGTGAGATCAGCTCTTCTTCACACTTGATAACCCAACCATTTCTAAGGTGCTTTAGTTTGTTGTACTCAATCGTGAACTCTTTAAAACCCTTCAAGCCAACCCGTTCCTCAGTGCTACTACGCACAATCAACTTACTGCTTTAAGGTCGTCCAGTAGCTCTGGTATACCATCAAGTCTTTGACTTGCTCATTGGAAGTCGCACTGCGTGAAGACGAGAGAAAGAACCTCAGGATCACCACAACTGACAGCCTCTTGACAAACTGCAATATCACAAGACACAAGTTAGCTGTACAGTCACCAATATTTATCAATATTCATCTTTATAATTACATTTACAGTTACAATGAAACTGACATGTATATTCGTTATATGTTACGTTTGTTGAACATTTCATAAAACCTTCCTTTTCTTTCAAAGTTCTAAGGGAATGTGACATGGTTAGAACATACATGACATAATCCAAAAACAAGTTGGGCCAATTTCACATTTTGAGCCCTTTGGTTGCTATGAAAACAAAGCAACAGATCAGAAGATTGTATGGACAATGATTAATTAATTAATCAAATGACTGATTGATTCACAGAATAACAGATTGATCAACTAATTGATTGATTGGTTGATTGACTGATTGATTGACTGATTAATTGATTGATTGATTGATTGATGGGCAAGAGCTCACTTTGGTATTTTACTCTGGCTAATTCCAGAAAATTTTCCTTATCACAGGGATGAGCCTTACATATCAAAGGCTTAATGAATGTCATATGTGAATGTTCTTATATGATTACCTTACCATTCCAGCCTTGTTTGTTCACAGCATTGGCATCAGCCTTGTGATGTAATAAGGCTTTAATGCACTCAGTCTTTCCCAGAGACACAGCCAAATGTAGAGCAGTTCTTCCACATGGGTCTTTGCTTTCCAAATCAACCTACAGATTCACTATGCATTTTAATCATAAATATAATTATAGTGTAAGAAGCACTGTCAGAAGCAGTCAGTGGAGTCATTGAAAATACTGAAGATATAGTCAAATACAAATCACTGTAGATTGGAATACATCAACTAAAACTATTCCTACATGTAACTTTAAGACTAACCCCAACAGGCATCTGTAAACAGATTTAGAAAGAAAAAAAATGAAGTAAGATAAATTTAAAAAAATACAAAACAAATTAAACTAGTAGCCCCAAAGAAGTTCAAACCAATACCAGACAATTTCAAAAACTACACGTGACACACTCACTAGACCAGAGGAAGGTAGTACAATAATCAATGAGTGGCTTAACTGTCAAACTTAGTGCCTAGGGAAGCAGTTTGTGGATGTCTCTGAGTTTAAGCTGGAATTCATTCTGTTAATCCAAGAAGTACAAGCCTGAATATTGGTTGCTCATGGGAACAGACCTTCTTCTAGGTAGCCTGTAATTCTAACTTCATATAGTTCTCAACGGAGCAATTATTATTTTGATACAGGTTGCAAATAGTACTGTTATAAGATTCATTTAAAAGGACTGACAGAATAACTTTTTTCTAATAATAAGGTGATGTCCATGCCACATGCTGGTATATTTATTCAACACAGTTCTAGACCATGCCTGAGAGGCTACAGTCATTTAAGAAACCATGGTGTTTGTAATGCCTTCATAGGCTAATAAACAAGCACTGTAAGCAGTGACAAAATATTTTGAGCGCAGTAATTCCACAGGATACAATATAGCCTTCACCTACAAAAGTGTACAACTTCACAAATTGTGCAGTTACTTCCATTTATTATTTTTATCACATATTTCTAAGCACAAGGAACAGAACTTTAATTAAATCTAAATAAAATTCAGAAAGTGAACAGAAACTTTGCAAGCAAATGCTAATACATTGTAGCCACGAAAACTGCTTGCCACCAAATCCTTTGCAACTCAAAACATAAAAAATCTGTCTGTTAAAAAGTCTGTTATCAGACGTTCTCTTTGACAAGAGTTAAACAAAACACTTAAAATATGAAATATTATTGCCTGGACACTAAATACTCCATAATAAGGACGACATTCTAAGGATGAAAATTACGAAACAATATAAATAACTAAGAAAAAACCTTATATAGTGAATCAAATCAATGCTTTGATTAAAAATGTTTTAAACCTCATAACAACGATAAAAATTCGGGATAACTATACTTTTTAGATACTTGCGTAAGCAGTTTTCATGCCGTTTCGTCACTGAGGTAAACACACAACAGCTGGGATGAAATTGACGAACACTCTTTAATAACACTGATAAATATATTGATGGGGATCAATAAGACAATAAGTACAGTACAATAATGTTACATGTAAAATCTTGGAAACAGTACAGTTACAGTGACCTTGCTTTGCTTCAGTATCGCGCTCAATTCTGCACATTTTCCTTCAAAGACATAGCAATGCAATGGCCATTTTTCTTCGATTTCTCTCTTGTTAAGCAGTTGCCAATGTTTATCGGCCATTTTGGATTACGTCCGCTGACAATGCTGCCCGGTTGTTCACATTCAAATATCATCAGATCTAAGCATATTACACGCCGATTATCCCAAATAACGCAAGGATTCCATCAGTGTTTGCCCTTAGCGACTTAAGGTTTTCTTTGAGGCATTTTCGAACATCTCGGCTTACTTCCTCTTCAATTTAAGCGTTGTAAAGACATGGAATTTCGATTCCTCCACCTTGCAGCCAAATGCCTTCTGGAGCGCCTCTTGAATGGCCAGTAATTATACACGTTTAAGTTGATTGTTAACTTTGAATACAAACATTACTTTTTGTTAAATAAACATGTGTTTGAAATATATAAGCACTACATTCGAAGGGGCCGCTACTTTCGGGGGTGGGGGCCGCTACTTTCGGGGGTGGGGGTCGCTACTTTCGGAAAATTTTAAAAGTGTCACAAATTTGACGTTACTTTCGGGGCGTCGTTACTTTCGAGGGGCCGTTACTTTCGGAATTCTACGGTATTCAACAATAATGACTTCCCCTCCGACGAGTAATAGTTTGATATATCCAGGGAAAACATGCATAAAAAAATCCCAAAGTAGTTTGATTTTCCCCCCGGAAAATCAATAGTTTGATCGTTATGCGTTTCCAGGCTTTTCTACTGTCTCGCTACTTAAGCCTTCCCATCCATCTATGAGCCCACTCAAATTCCCTTCCTGGGGTACGGGATAAAACTATCATCTACCTAAGTTGTTGTCGCTGTAGGTTCATTAAGGGCTACCGCTCATGGCTCCAGTGTCACTACAGGAGTAAACTGAGACAAGTGCACTAACATTGTGCCACCAACACCCTTATGAAGTATAGTACATGTGACACTTATTACGATACTGACCAGGGTGAGACTACGTTTGCCTACAGTTGTCAGACTAACCTTTGTACTCTCCACGTTCTGCACATACCGATCACCGAGAATAAAAAAATATATATGAGAAAAAAGCGAAAACTAAGAGAGAACAGAGAACAAAATAAAACAAATTTTGTCCGTAAAATGATTAAAGTTAACTTGGTCACACGTCACAAGAGTGTGGTCCAGTTTGACTCTACCGAACACAGCATAGTTTATCTGAAAACTACGGCTTTCTCCTGTAGTAACACTGGATCCATGGTCTTCACTGCTCCTCCGGGGAGAACAGCCTATTAGTTGGCAGATAGTGGTATCCAGTACAGGTAAATATGTCGAAAATGAAGCACGGTATGACCAGTGCAGAACACGCTCATACTGATAAAAGTTCGCACATATTTAAACATCTTGAACATTCGTCTTCTTGCAAAATTCAGTATACCTACCTAACTTTAGACTCAGCTAATTCTGTCATTTCTCCTAAACTTAAAGAAGCTCGACGCAGTAAAATCTTGACGGAAGTACTTAACCAAAAAAATAGTCTACAACGGGAATGGCGTTTTGACCGAAAGCCGTTCAATACCGTGCTAACTCGTTCTTTGGCAGAGTATTACCGTTAAAAGTTTTGCTACAAATAAAGATACTTGTAATGATTTGTATACTTACTCAGCTGGGTTCCCGTACTTGACGTCAACAAGTTAACACGTCCGCTTTTGCCCGACAGTTTCGATTGTGGAACCAAAGTATGCTTCCGGATACTTTCCAGGACATTCCAGAATACTTGATCCTGGCTGAAGTTATAGTCAACATCAGTAAATATTAAACAATACGATAGTCCTCATACTTATTTTTGGTGTCAACCGTGGTGAAAGGAAGAAAGTTTTCCTATTTTCAGGCGGTGGTGGACTTTAGATTTTAAAACTATGATGTAAAAGATGTGTCGTTGGCAATTTTGAACGAAATGTGCAAAAAAGCTAAAAGGATTAGGAAACTGCAGAAACATGCAATAGAAAATAATGATGTTTTGAGCGAAAACCGTTCATCGAGATGAAAAGTGAAGAAGGAAATAAATAAATGAAATAAAATGCAATAAAGAAACCCGACAAAATTATAAGATTGACTTTATGACTGTTATGCATTCACTCGTTTAATCAAAGTTTAAACTGTCTACACAGATCGTCGATTAGGTCATGTTAGTTTTGGCGTCACCTTCCGAACTGTCCGTGCCCAAAACGAACGTTCCCGAAGCATTTCGCTCGCGGTGCAAGCAACGGTTGCACATTATGCCACCCAACGGAAGCAATGGATCAATGTGATTGGATTACTTGATTCATACCCTCGTCATCTTTGTTCTAAATACAAAGAGCATTTGAAGATGTTGGTCTCATGAGTAAACAACGTTTCGAAACAAGCGTACCGTAAGTAGTTATTGAAATACAACTCAATCTTAATCTCGCAAAGACTATCTGCTGAACAACTCCTTCTCTTCAAGACACCCGCGAGAAAACGAGTGTGTCTCATTAAATATCAATAATTTTGGATTTATTGGTGTATCACTATTCCTCACAATATTTACATTAATTCTCAATTACACTCGCATTCCATCGTTCCTAAAATAACCAAAGACATCTTTCTCTGTAGCCGGTCTTCCTTCCGGACCATTCAATCGCAAAGGTTCAGGATGACTTTAGTTATAATGACTCGTAAAAATCGTGTCGTAGCAGTCGTCGCCACCCTTGAGATTTATTGGAAATGTGAGTCGAAGTGACTCTTGCGACTCAAGCGACTAATCGCAAATATAGGATTATTGCGATTTTTGTGATTGCGATTACGATTCTTGCGATTCTTGCGATTCTTGCGATTCTAACGATTTAATGGAAACCAGGCTTAAGATCGGGAAGGAAGGGAAATATATGAGCTGGTTGTATTGATAGGCAAGAGTACTGCCCAGCAATTAAACCAGCACATATCTGTAACCTTTGCTCTCCACTAATCCGAGTATCTACAGCTTAATGTTTTCAACGCTCATCAAACGTTACAGGTGCCATCTCGTATTTCAAGGGAGCCAGAAACAATTTGTGAAGATTTCATCTTGAGCTTGATCTTGAAGATTTGATCTTGATTTGATCTTGAAAGATTTGAATCTTGAATTGCCAGAGAAAGGCCAGGGAGAGTGGTCGATGCTGAGATTCAGTGACGACGCCAAAGGTTCCTATGACGATTCTTTTTTTCTGACAAACTGAAGTGACCTCAACTAAATGGGCGCAGTTTCAATGCCAGCATTTGTTGTAATAAAATCGTCTAACCTCCGAAATATTTCTGAATGTCTTTTCAAAATCCTTCACCCTCGCCTTTATTGCGGGTTTGAAAGTTAAATAAAGAGATCTGCATGGGGCATATCGTTTTGAAAGCTTTTTGTAAAGCTCGATAACTTTGAGGCCACTGTAGTCATGTCATTGGACTCAACGCCTCCATGTAAATATAACAATGCTAAAAAAAACCCCCAAACAATCTTTATTTATCCACAGATGCCTTTTCATACAAGTATGCTCTTCCAGAGAGCCGTGCTAGAATAAATTAATTTAACTGTTACAAAGCTAAGTACTAAATTATGATATATATGTAAGTTACTGAAATTCCATTACTTCTACGCAATATTAAAAATTTAAAACTAAAATATACACAGTATTTTGACAGTGAATGGAGCAATTTTACATAATTTCTCGCAACCTGACATGCCATAGGGAGTGAATTCCAAAGCACTGCACCCCTGAAAGAGAAACTTCTTTTCCCATACTCGTTATTTGGTCTAGGTACGAATAAGGCGTGAGTCGAGTTTCTAAAATTGTGATTATGCACTGAGCTCATTGTAGAAAATTTATCACTTAGGTAAACGGGCACTTTATTGTGCACACATTTGTACATCATGGAAGCAAGCTGTGACTGGCATCTTTCGTTTAATTTCTTCCAGTTTAATTTAGTTAATATATCGTCTGACCTTATCTCGTAGCTTGAACTGGTAATGATTCTAGCAGCTCTATTCTGCAGCTTTTGAAGATCAGCTACTAGTGTTTTACCCAAATTACACCATACTCCACTGCAATAATCAAAGTGGGGTAAAATCAATGATTTGTAAATTATTATTAGAATATCTTGAGTCACATATGATCTCAATCTGCGTAATGCTCCTAGTACCTTAGCAATTTTCTTAGATATGGATTTTACGTGTGACTCCCAAAACAGGATCTCATCAAGATTAAAACCAAGGCACTTGAAAAGTTTCTTTCGTTCAATTAGTTTGCCATCTAGGCTTATGTCCAAGTTTGATTGCATAGATGAAACTTTTTGCCGCGTCCCAATCAGCATATATTTGGTTTTGGTAACATTTAAACTGAGCTTATTTGCTTTCAGACACTCGTGAATGGTCTCAAGATCACGATTTAGCATATTAGATATTTCAGATTGGTCGGCTGAGGCATACGTAAGATTAGTATCATCAGCATACATGCGTACTCTGAATGATTAATCACAGTTTGGCAAATCATTAATATATAATAAGAAAAACTAACGGCCAAGAATTCATCCTTGTGGTATTCCACATTTGACAGTATAGCAATCGGATAGCACTCCTTGGACTTTCGTCTTTTGAGTGCGATTAGAAAGATAATTTGCCACCCACGCCAATGCTTTTGATTGAAATTCATAAAGATTTAGTTTTGTTAAAAGGATGTCATGGTCTATAGTATCAAAAGCTTTTTTGAGATCGAGGAACAAGACTGCATTAATTAGACCGTTATCAATATTCAGTAACCATTCATTTGTGGCATCGAACAATGCCGTTACAGTTGAATGTAAAGGCCTAAATCCTGATTAGAACTTTGCTAAAATGTTAATACGGATTAGATAATTATATACCTGATTATTTTATACCCCTTTCAAGTACCTTGATTGTAACCGTAAGTGTTCAGATTGGACGATAATTAGTAGGATCTGTTTTGGAGTCATCTTTAAAAATAGGAGACACTCTCGTTCCAAGTTCTACGCATATCGCTGGAATTCATAGAAAAGAAATTAATGTTATAATGAGCCTTACTGTATTTTATAGATTTATTTACATGATTCCCGCCACACTTGTAAGCTGTCCAGTCAGATTCTGTGTTTTGTATGATTGCAATTCGTTTCAATCTACCTCTCACATATATCAGATTTTTTATTTCGGAGGTTAACCACGGGTAGACGAGTTCTTACCACGTTTACACTTTATAGGAATGTGCTAGTCAGCAATTTCTAAAAACATGCTTTTCCAAAGCTGCCATGTCTTTCTGGGGTCATTATAAGACTCAATCTTATCCCATGGAGCTTGGCTAATGTCCGCAAGAAAACGGTCCAAATCGAAATGCTTGTGACTCCTATTTTTATTTTAATTTTTGTATAAACACACCCCATCGCCTGTTCATCTTTCTCCATGGTGCGTGGCGGTTTCGAACTCTAGAAAATTCTGTTCTTTCAAATACGAGAACATTCTCGCGTAGGCGAAGCTTCTTCTATTTCCGGTTTCTTTCAAACGCGTCGTTAAAGAAAATAATTTACTTAATAACTCTACTTTTCCCAGTCATCGATGTTTGCACTAAAATAACAAAAAGGACTCGAATTATAACTCTGACGGATCCGAAAAGAAAATTAGATTATGATACAGACTTTATGTACATGCAACAATGATAAATTTTATGAAACCTTACACCACAATAAAATTTTACGATGATTTTAACCCTTAGCCTGTCCGTGCATCACATATGACACACACTAACGTCTGAGCGATAACATCAAACAAACGCTAGACAGGCAAAGGGTTAAACGTCCACGGGACATCCCCTTGATGATTTCTTAGTGGAAGGTAATGTGCAGCCAACGAGTTTGCAACTCCACGAAACTAACCGAAGGACATACGCACCAGTCAAAATGGTTCATTCTCGTTGAATGCATGAGGAAGAGATATAAGTTTTTTCCATAGTCTTTGCACATAATGTAGAACTGATCAAACGACGCGTTTGTCGTGCTGCATTTTGCGGAAACGGACCATGATTCTAGGACTTCCCACTTTCTGTTCTGACCGCAAGACGAATCGAATCATGACGAATCGAAACAAAATTCTTGCTCGAGATCTATATAAAAGACTGTAAAGAATGGCCAGTGAGACACGAAGGACAAAAGAGGGTGGTGAACAAACTAACAACTTGGTAAATACTCAGTTCTAAACAGAATCTCCTTCACAAAGAATCCTCAACGAAGAATTTTTCAAGAAGATTAGTTTCTTAAACCTAAAAAACACCATACAAAGGTAAATTAACTTAACTAAAGTGATAATAAATCGATGTTACTGACTGAAAGCTTTTTCTTTGCAATATTTTTTACCCATTAAGCTTAAAGTTTATGTACATTAATCAGTATGTTCTGTAATGCCACAAAGAAGGAATTTCATATTTACATTATTTGCCTCTCTTTTTCTCACAGCATGAATACTTATTTGAAAATCCAGTGGATAATTCTGGTCGTGGTAACTCCACTAGGTAACTACATTTAAACTTTTTCTACCAGACTCATTCTTGTATATTACTACTAGCAACACACTTAAAAGGATTTATATCATCAGTTATTTGAAACAAAGTTATTTACCCGAAACCAAGGCTGGGTGAACCTTTATGATCTCCCGTGGAGCGTAAATTTCAAATTCTGAACGGATATGATGTTTTGTTTACATAAATTTAAAGGATGATCTCCCTTCAACGAGAATTAGTTTCCCATACACATTCTCCCTAAACAGCCAGAAATAACCATACGTTTTTTTTCCCTTTTCTACAGCGGTAACAGTAGAACCATGCAAAAAGCAGAAGACCGAATGCACAGTGAAGGGCACGAGATATTATAGAGATTGCTACAAATGTAACTCGACGAAGTCAAAGAATTGTTACCCTTCGTTATACAAACTTGAAACAGTGACCTATACCAACGATAATGACGATGATGACACCCTGACAAGGAAAGAATACGTGGTGATTAACTGTACGATAACACGTGAAGCGCCACTTTGCATTACTTTTTCTAATTGCACAAGTAGAAATAACTCACATGTATAGAAAGAAAATGATCAAATGTCTGTGGGAAATATCGTTAAAAATCCTCTGCTTTCTTGATTAAACCTTTCCGGTTCGAAATGACTCCCCTTGACAAGTAAAATCGTCTCGCCTTAGGCACACCAAAACTGTCTGGGTCAGTTAGAGTAAAATTAAAGAGTCGGATACGAACCCAAAATAGTTAATAACCTCTATCTATTATGTATCATTTATTTTTATGTATTTGTGTATATATACTATACATAATTTATTTTTATGTATTTAAAATTAATAAATGTAAACATTAACTTACCGATTGTAACTTGATACAAAGAAATAATTAAAAAGCTGCTTCTATAAAGACCGTGTCGTGGTTTAATTAACATTTCAGGGTGAAGCTCCGATATCGAGGAGTTCTTGACAAAGGTGATTATCCGAAACACTGGTTGCAATCAAGTTAACAATTTTGTGATGTTTTATAAAATAACACTCGTCCAACGCACGTTCTCATTGGACGAGCCTCATTTTCTCTCAGAGTATAGAGACATGATTGACGTCATTTTCATTTTGTATTAGAGTACAGAGATATGAATGACGTCACGAAAACTTGAGAAAACCTTGGTTATTTTATAAAACAAATAGAAAATAGTTTTCGTGTCTCTGTACTGAGACAGAAACATGAATGACGCCATTTCAACCAGAAATATACCATAAAACACTCGGCTACGCATTGTGTTTTCACTGGACATTTTTCTGGTGGAAATGACGTCATTCATGTTTCTATCACAGCACAGACACACTCAAGAAATTTTCTATCTGTTAAATATAAATTTCTAACCTCATGTTTGAGTTGGTTATTATGAGTATTTCAGGGTGGCTTTCTTCAAGCGTGGACGAGCCTGAATTGCTTGCCGGGGCTAACACGTAATAGTCTGCATAGTTTGCACATTGTTATTTAGCCATTTGTTTATATAAATCCTGATCCAAACCCCATGCAACCCAAACATTAACTGAAACCCCTATTCCAACTTATACGAGATCAATTCTTAACCGCAACAGTAGCCCCATATCCGTTTCACCTCGATAGTTTCAATTCAAATATATTTCACCGATGACATTTTCAAGCCGGTGAAATAGCTGACCCTCTTCTCCATTTCTGGATCAAAACAAGAAAATCTCAATTTCGGTTATGCTAAGCAGAATTCCTGTGGAGCCCTTGGATACTGAAGGTGGTAAGGGACGGGTGATTCCAAACATTAATGTCATGGATGGTGCAACAGGTGCGATTCGTGCGACCTTGGTCGCACCAATAATTTTTCCAATGTCCCAAAAGTAATGTTCAAGCTGTGTAATGTGCTAACCCCTTATATATTAAACGGAACTGTAGTGGTTTTTCATGAAAGTGATTGCAATAAAACTAACTCATCGACATGGGAGTATGCAATATTCTATGGAAGAAAATCAGAATCTCTCGCTCCTCAAAAACTACTCTCGAAACATGTAGAAAATGCGCTAACTAAAGAAATCCTAGGAATGGAAGTTGTGATGCGAATTTCAGGTACACTTTCCTCAGCTCCTCTGAATACGAGGCCTGCCTTTGGGTAACGCTTTCCAGACCAACTTCTCATGCCGTTAGGTCGCACCAATAGTAAAATGCTTCCTCCGCCCCGAATGTTATCAGCCAAACTTCAAGGAGAATGAAGGAAGATAACATTGAGAGATCGGGGTACCAATAATGCACTTTCCAAATTTAAACAGCTGCAGAAGGAAATAAGGGTGTCAAGTGTTGACTGTTAGACATTTCTGAATTGCTGAAGTTTTGAGGTAATGACACCATCGTCCAACAACTTTTTTATCATCATAATTTAATATTGGACAGACATGGCGTCAGAACTGCAAGACGTTGTATAATCGTTGTGTCGGAGACTGGTGAGGTCAGCATTAGGGTTAATTAAATTAGAGATGTCAATAGTTAATTTGTTTATTTTGTCACTTGATACATATAAAGTGACGCGTCAGCAGCAAGTTGGCCAATGGGAACTCAGTAGAAGGGAGAGACCATATCACATGACAAAATGTATCTTATGGCATATGCGCTGAAAATTTAGCTGTCTGTCTGTGTCTGGGTTTTTGGGAACGATAAATAAAACGTTATTTTCTCAATTGTGAGTGAATATTTTGTGAGTTGTTGGGCGAAACAATTCGGGAGGCAAATCCCCGACAGTTGGATGAATTTTTTAGCATTTATAAATAATAATAAAAAATGTATTGGTTATTTCTTAAACAAATAGGGAATAGCTTTTGTGTCTTTGTACTACGATAGAAACATGAATGACAGCAGAGAAACCGGAAAAATACCAGAAAACACTCAGCTACCATAACGGATTTTTCTGGTTGAAATTGACGTCAATCATGTTTCTATCACAGCCAGTGGCGTAGCCAGACCCGGACCCACCCTGGTCCAGGCCGTGAGTCAGCTACAAATATGGGCGTTTCCGAAAACGTATTTGGTTGGGAAGCGCCCATAATATTGGACAGACGTGGCGTCAGAACTGCAAGACGTTGTATAATCGTTGGATGAAGTTTTTAACATCAATACATAATAACAAAATATAAATAAATATAAATATAGATATATAACAAAGTGTGAAGACTGTGTTATCCCACGAAGCCGAATTGTGTGAGCGATTATACTGACAGAGACCTTGATAATTCTTGACAATAAAAATGCCGAATCAAAAAATCGTTTTTCGAACATCTTCAAGCAGCAACCAGCCAATTATTAGGCTACGTTTTCACTACAGCAAAAGTCTTCGGATTGACACAAAAATTGTATTCGGGTTCGTTGGTCGTTTAAACAGGGAAAATTCATCTGGGTTAATGGCATGCTCGTGTTACCAGTGCTTTCTTATCTAAGAATGGACGTAAATCCTGACGAATTTCTTTGAAAGTTAACCTGGACAAGCGAACAATTCCTCTCCATTCTTTGTTAATTGCAGCCTCTAATAAACACATTGTCTGGAGACATAAACGAGAAAAGTTTCTCCGGAGATTTAGATCTCCGTATACAAAATATCCAGGTTCTTTAATGGAAACCATTAAATCGCAAGAATTGTAAAAATCGTGTCGTAGCAGTCGTCGCGACCTTTGCGATTTAATGGAAACGTGAGTCGAAAGTGACTCTTGCGACTCAAGCGACTAATCGCAAATATAGGATTATTGCGATTTTTGCGATTGCGATTCTTGCGATTGCGATTCTTGCGATTGTAACGATTTATTGGAAACCAGGCTTAAGATCGGGAAGGAAGGGAAATATACGAGCTGGTTGCATTGATAGGCAAGAGTGCTGCCCCGCAATTAAACCAGCGCATATCTGTAACCTTTGCCCTCCACTAATCCGAGTACCGTATTTCCTCCAATATACGCCGGGGGCGTGTATTAACTTTTGAAGAAATTTGGTGCGGCGTGTATTGGAGGGAGGCGTGTAAAAGAGGGAGGCGTCTATTTTGCAATCAAACTCTTAACAAGCTCTGGGGCAAAAGTATGACAATTTAAGTGTTCCACTACAAAGTTCGCATGCAAGGCTTCACATCTAAAAACAGGGCAAATTCAAAATGACTCTTGCTTTTATGAAGAATCAAATTACTACAATGGTAGCAGGCTCATTCTAGAGGCAAATCTTGAAAGTCACATAAATTGGTTCAAAATATTTAATATTCATCAAAGAAGGCTATACTTGGGGATCGTAAACAAAGAAACTTAGAAACTCTAAACTTAAAATTCAACATCCAAATCATCTTCGTCTTCATCGAGAAGGTGAAAAGATTCTGCTGCTTCTTCCCTGTCCAAATCGGTGATTTCAAACGGGTTTATCTGCAGCGATGTGTCATCAAGCATTGCTGTTTGGTTATTCAAAAAGGATAAACCAGCTGCTCAGGGTGAGCCTGATTTAAAGCAGTGAACTATCTCGTCTTCACTTCCATCTGTCTTGAGATTTAGACCACAGCTTTTGAAATACTTCTGAATTAAATCTTCAGATAGGGCATCCCAAGATCCCAGAACCCATTCGACAACTTCGCGTCTTGGCGGTGGCTTCATATTTCCACCAGCTGTGTATTCGTGAACACCATTACTTAGCCATTCGTCGTAACGATCAGTCAGATGTCCTTTGAATGGCTTATTCCATGAAACGTCTAGAGCTTGGATGTACTTTGTACAGCCCTCTGGGACCACAACAGAATCTACTTTGGCCATTTTGAGAGTCTTCCTCACTTCATTTGTTGTATGGCATTCGAACAAGTCCCATGCAAGCAAGCGACGACGAAATGCAAACTTTCCAATTACCGAGTTAACAAACTGTATAGTCAGTTCTTCGTTCATCCAGGCATTCGCTGATGAAGCAACACAGCAACGAGCTTTAAATTCGTCATTTAGCGCTTTCTCTCACGCTTAGCACCACCAAACACTATAAAAGGCTTCAATTTTGTGCCGTCGGCTTTGGCTGTCAAACAAACAGAAACTCTGACTTTCTCATTCCCCGTGGTTTTTAATGGAATTGCCTTTGTCCCAGTAACGTCAACTGTGTTCGGAGATACCATATCTGCCCAAACAGCAGTCTCATCCATGGCTATAATAGAGCTAGAATCGTAATTAAATTGAGCAGTTGTGGTTTTTCTTCGCAGGGAAAGGCAGTTTCTCTTCATAAATTTTTCAAGCCAATCACGACTGGCAACAAAACTTGTTTGAGCGGCAGGATCATTGCCAACGCTTTCATCGTGAATTGCTTTTGCTTTTCTCATAATAAGTTTGCGAGAAACTCTCAACATATTGGCACGACGCTCGTGAATCCAGTTTAAAACATCTTTCTCCAGGTCTAAATTTGTTATTTTACTGCTTCCACCCTCGAGTCGCATCTTTTTTGCCCCACCAGATTTTTTCTTTATCTCAGATAGTGCTTCAAACTGTTGACGCCATTCTCTAACTCTTCTCTCGTCCACGTTAAATTTCTTGGCAGCACTTCGTCCGGAATTAGCTTGCGCATACTTGACAACCGTCGTTTTAAACTCCACAGTGTACGCTCTTCTTTTGTCGCCTTGTGGGTAAGACGCTTTCCAATTTTTCTCCATTACCAGATCCTCCAAACTTCACCACTTAACAGTATAAAAGATGCTTTAAACACATTTTCAAGCAATATGATCTGGAGACGACACACGCTGCTTTAGTGTGAACACATCACATATATGACACACGATTTCCGTTTGGTGCGAAATTAGCACTTCGAAGCCGCATTGAATGATTATTTCTCAAACCTCAAAGTTATGGCAAGGACAAACTATTCGATTCAGTTTCAGCTTTTTTATCAAATTAACTTTGAAACTAATATACGTGGGCACCATGTTTACAACAACGTTTCATTGGACACCAACGAACGGGGAAAGGCTGATTGCAAAACCTGATAATCGACAGGAAGCTTTGGAAATCGTCAAACATGCTATTGGAGTTTATCAACACGAAAATGATCTTCTTGTGGGTCACGTTCCCATTGAATTGTCCAGTCTAATACACTACTTTCTTGAAGCAGATAAGGGCAACTGTTTGGAACTAAAAGTCACCGGGAAACGCAAAAGGGAAGTTGGACTGGTAGTTCCAGCCCTATTTATCGCTCTTACAACAAAGAAATCAATAGCAATAACTCTGCACGAAGAATTAAAGATGAGGAAAGAAAAACTGCTACACTTCGACTTCAAATACGAGCAAAAGAGTGAAGACATCAGAAAGACTCCATATTTTAATACAAAAGTTAATTGTAAATCCATCAAATGAATATTTTTTACACATGTATCTACAAGATTTTTAAAAATTTTTTTATGTATAACGTTTTATATTGTCTTATTTTCCTGCAATTATTCTAATAAAACGCCGCTTTTGGAGGGGGGCGATTACTAGAGAGGGCGTGTATAAGAGGGAGGCGTTTATTGTCATTTCTATATAAATTGATGCGGCGCCTATTAGAGGGCGGCGTGTAATTGAGGCTAGGCGTATATTAGAAGAAATACGGTATTTACAGCTTAATGTTTTCAACGCTCATCAAACGTTACAGGTGCCGTCTCGTATTTCAAGGGAGCCAGAAACAGTTTGTGAAGATTTGATCTTGATTTGATCTTGAAAGATTTGAATCTTGAATTACCAGAGAAAGGCCAGGGAGAGTGGTCGATGCTGAGATTCAGTGACGACGCCAAAAACTCCTATGACGATTCTTTTTTTCTGACGTACTGACGTGACCTCAAATAAACAGGTGCAGTTTCAATGCCAGCATTTGTTGTAATAAAATCGTCTAACCACCGAAAAATTTCTGAATGTCTTTTCAAAATCCTTCACCTTCGCCTTTATTGCGGGTTTGAAAGTTAAATAAAGAGATCTGCATGGGGCATATCGTTTTGAAAGCTTTTTGTAAAACTCGAAAACTTTGAGGCCACTTTAGTCATGTCGTTGGACTCAATGCCTCTATGTAAATATAACAATGCTAAAAAAAAAAAAACCCAAAAAATCTTTATATATCCACGGATGCCACTTCATACAAGTATGCTCTTCCAGAGAGCCGTGCTAGAATAAATTAATTAAACTATTACAAAGCTAAGTACTAAATTATGATATATATGTAAGTTACTGAAATTCCATTACTTCTACGCAATATTAAAAATTTAAAACTAAAGTATAAACAGCATTATGAGAGTGAGTGAAGAAATTTTGCATAATTTCTCGCAACCTGACATACCATAGGGAGTGAATTCCAAAGCATTGCACACCTGAAAGAGAAACTTCTTTTCCCATACTCGTTATTTGGTCTCGGTACGAATAAGGCATGAATCGAGTTTCTCAAATTGTGATTGTGCGCTGAGCTAGTTGTAGAAAATATATCACTTAGATAAACGGGCACTTTATTATGCACACATTTGTACATCATGGAAGCAAACTGTGACTGGCGTCTTTCGTTTAATTTCTTCCAGTTTAATTTAGTTAATATATCGTCTGACCTTATCTCGTAGCTTGAACTGGTAATAATTCTAGCAGCTCTATTCTGAAGCTTTTGAAGATCAGCTGCTAGTGCTTTACCCAAATTACCCCATACTTCACTGCAATAATCAAAGTGGGGTAAAATCAGTGATTTGTAAATTATTATTAGAATATCTTGAGTCACATATGATCTCAATCTGCGTAATGCTCCAAGTACCTTAGCGATTTTCTTAGATATGGATTTTACGTGTGACTCCCAAAACAGGATCTCATCAAGATTAACACCAAGGCACTTGAAAAGTTTCTTTCATTCAATTTGTTTGCCATCTAGGCTTATGTCCAAGTTTGATTGCATAGATGAAACTTTTTGCCGCGTCCCAATCAGCATATATTTGGTTTTGGTAACATTTAAACTGAGCTTATTTGCTTTCAGCCACTCGTGAATGGTCTCAAGATCACGATTTAGGATATTAGATATTTCAGATTGGTCGGCTGAGGCATACGTAAGATTAGTATCATCAGCATACATGCGTACTCTGAATGATAAATCACAGTTTGGCAAATCATTAATATATAATAAGAAAAACTAACGGCCAAGAATTGATCCTTGTTGTATTCCACATTTGACAGTATAGCAATCGGATAGCACTCCTTGGACTTGCATCTTTTGAGTGCGATTAGAAAGATAATTTGCCACCCACGCCAATGCTTTTGATTGAAATCCATAAAGATTTAATTTTGTTAAAAGGATGTCATGGTCGATAGTATCAAAAGCTTTTTTGAGATCGAGGAACAAGACTGCAATAATTAGACCGTTATCAATATTCAGTAACCATTCATTTGTGGCATCGAACAATGCCGTTACAGTTGAATGTACAGGCCTAAATCCTGATTGGAAGTTTGCTAAAATGTTAGTAGGGATTAGATAATTATATACCTGATTATTTATAGCCCTTTCAAGTACCTTGATTGTGACTGGAAGTACTGAGATTGGACGATAATTAGTAGGATCGGTTTTGGAGTCATCTTTAAAAATAGGAAGATAGTCTCGCATTTTTCCAATCGAAAGGTGAAATTCTTTGGTCTATAGACAGTTTGAAAATATGTGTTAAGGATTTAGAGACATTATTGAAACTCTACTTTAGAAGATTAGCTGGAATAGTATCAAGGCCACTGGCCTTCTTAATACGCAAATTATTAATATTCTCAATGATCTTAGGTTGTGATAACTGTGTCAACTCAAAAGTTGAATTTGTTTGTTTAACATAATTTCTGAAATCAGTATTTGGTGATGGAATGGAAGAAGCTAGCTCCGGCCCGATATTGACAAAATGCTGATTGAAAGCATTTGCAATATCGAATGGGTTTTGTAGTGTAGCTCCATTTACCTCCAACTTAGTAGGTTCAACACAAGATCTATTGTTCTTGGACAGGATAGAATTTATTCCGTTCCAAGTTCTACGCATATCGCTGGAATTCATAGAAAAAAAACTACTGTGATAATGAGCCTTACTGTATTTTATAGATTTATTTACAAGATTCGTGGCTCACTTGTAAGCTATCCAGTCAGATTCTGTGTTTTGTGTGATTGCAATTCGTTTCAATCTATCTCTCTCATATATCAGATTTTTTATTTCGGAGGTTAACCACGGGTAGATGAGTTCTTAACAAGTTTAGACTTTATAGGAATGTGCCAGTCAGCGATTTCTAAAAACATGCTTTTCCAAAGCTGCCATGCCTTTTTGGGGTCATTATAAGACTCAATCTTATCCTATGGACCTTGGCTAATGTCCGTTAGAAAACGGTCCAAATCGAAATGCTTGTAACAGCTATTTTTTATTTTAATTTTTGTATAAACTCACCCCATCGCCTGTTCATCTTCCTCCTTGGTGCATGGCGGTTTCGAACTGTAGAAAATTTTGTTCTTTCAAATACGAGAACATTCTCCCGAAGGCGAAGCTTCTTCTATTTCCGTTTTCTTTCAAACGCGTCGTTAAAGGAAATAATTTACTTAATAACTTAACCTTTCCCGGTCATCGATGTTTGCACTAAAATAACAAAAAGGACTTAAATTACAACTCTGACGGACCCGAAAAGAAAATTAGATTATGATACAGAATTTATGATACAGAATTTATCTTTAATTTTATGAAACCTTGCATAACAATAAAATTTTACGATGATTTTAAACCTCCAGGGGACATCCCCTTGATGATTTCTTAGTGAAAGGTAAATGTACAGCTAACGAGTTTGCAACTCCACAAAACTAAGCGAAAGACATACGCACCAGTCAAAATTTTTCATTCTCGTTGAATACATGAGGAAGAGATATAAGTTTTATCCATAGTCTTTGCACATAATGTAGAACTGATCAAACGACGCGTTTCTCGTTATGCAACTTCCCACTTTCTGTTCTAACCGCAAGACGAATCGAATCGTGACGAATCGAAACAAAATTCTTGTTCGAGATCTATATAACCAGGCATTGCGTTGGTGAATGGCCATTGAGACACGAAGTCAGGAGAGGGTGGTGAACAAACTAACAACGTGGTAAATACTCAGTTCTAAACAGAATCTCCTTCACAAAGAATCCTCAACGAAGAATTTTTCAAGAAGATTACTTTTTTAAACCTAAAAAACACCATACAAAGGTAAATTAACTTAACTAAAGTAATAATAAATCGATGTTACTGACTGAAAGCTTTTCCTTTGCAATATTTTTTACCCATTAAGCTTAAAGTTTAGGTACATTAAACAGTATGTTCTATAATGCCACAAAGAAGGAATTTCATATTTACATTATTTGCCTCTCTTTTTCTCACAGCATGAATACTTATTTGAAAATCCAGTGGATAATTCTGGTCGTGGTAATTCAACTAGGTAACTACATTTAAACTTTTTCTACCAGACTCATTCTTGTATATTACTACTAGCAACACATTTAAAAGGATTTATATCATCAGTTATTTGAAACAAAGTTATTTACCCGAAACCAAGGCTGGGTGAACCTTTATGATCTCCCGTGGAGCGTAAATTTCAAATTTTGAACGGATATGATGTTTTGTTTACATAAATTTAAAGGATGATCTCCCTTCAACGAGAATTAGTTTCCCATACACATTCTCCCTAAACAGCCAGAAATAACCATACGTTTTTTTTCCCTTTTCTACAGCGGTAACAGTAGAACCATGCAAAAAGCAGAAGACCGAATGCACAGTGAAGGGCACGAGATATTATAGAGATTGCTACAAATGTAACTCGACGAAGTCAAAGAATTGTTACCCTTCGTTATACAAACTTGAAACAGTGACCTATACCGACGATAATGACGATAATAACACCCTGAAAATGAAAGAGTACGTAGTAAAGAACTGTACGATAACAGATAAAGCGCCACTTTGCATTACTTTTTCTAATTGCAAAAGAAAAAATAACTAACATGTATAGAAAGAAAATGATCAAATGTCTGTAGGAAATATCATTAAAAATCCTCTGCTTTATTGATTAAACCTTTCCGGTTCGAAACGATTCCCCATCACAAGTAAAATCGTCTCGCCTTAGGCACACCAAAACTGTTTCGGTCAGCTAGAGTAAAATTAAAGAGTCGGATACGAACCCAAAATAGTTAATAACCTCTATCTATTATGTATCATTTATTTTTATGTATTTGTGTATATATACTATACATAATTTATTTTTATGTATTTAAAATAATAAATGCAAACATTGACTTATCGATTGTAACTTGATACAAAGAAATAATTAAAAAGCTGCTTCTAAAAAGACCGGGTTGTCGTTTAATTAACATTTCAGGGGGCAGCTCCGATATTGAGGAGTTCTTGACAAAGGTGATTATCCGAAACACTGGTTGCAATCAAGTTAACAATTTTATTATGTTTTATAAATAACACTCGTCCAACGCACGTTCTCATTGGACGAGCCTCATTTTCTCTCAGAGTATAGAGACATGATTGACGTCATTTTCATTTTGTATTAGAGTACAGAGATATGAATGACGTCACGAAAACTCGAGAAAACCTTGGTTATTTTATAAAACAAATAGAAAATAGTTTTCGTGTCTCTGTACTGAGATAGAAACATGAATGACGCCATTTCAACCAGAAATATACCATAAAACACTCGGCTACGCATTGTGTTTTCACTGGACATTTTTCTGGTGGAAATGACGTCATTCATGTTTCTATCACAGCACAGACACACTCAAGAAATTTTCTATCTGTTAAATATAAATTTCTAACCTCATGTTTGAGTTGGTTATTATGAGTATTTCAGGGTGGCTTTCTTCAAGCGTGGACGAGCCTGAATTGCTTGCCGGGGCTAACACGTAATAGTCTGCATAGTTTGCACATTGTTATTTAGCCATTTGTTTATATAAATCCTGATCCAAACCCCATGCAACCCAAACATTAACTGAAACCCCTATTCCAACTTATACGAGATCAATTCTTAACCGCAACAGTAGCCCCATATTCGTTTCACCTCGATAGTTTCAATTCAAATATATTTCACCGATGACATTTTCAAGCCGGTGAAATAGCTGACCCTCTTCTCCATTTCTGGATCAAAACAAGAAAATCTCAATTTCGGTTATGCTAAGCAGAATTCCTGTGGAGCCCTTGAATACTGAAGGTGGTAAGGGACGGGTGATTCCAAACATTAATGTCATAGATGGTGCAACAGGTTCGATTCGTGCGACCTTGGTCGCACCAATAATTTTTCCAATGTCCCAAAAGTAATGTTCAAGCTGTGTAATGTGCTAACCCCTTATATATTAAACGGAACTGTAGTGGTTTTTCATGAAAGTGATTGCAATAAAACTAACTCATCGACATGGGAGTATGCAATATTCTATGGAAGAAAATCAGAATCTCTCGCTCCTCAAAAACTACTCTCGAAACATGTAGAAAATGCGCTAACTAAAGAAACACTAGGAATGGAAGTTGTGATGCGAATTTCAGGTACACTTTCCTCAGCTCCTCTGAATACGAGGCCTACCTTTGGGTAACGCTTTCCAGACCAACTTCTCATGCCGTTAGGTCGCACCAATAGTAAAATGCTTCCGCCGCCCCGAATGTTATCAGCCAAAGTTGAAGGAGAATGAAGGAGGATAACATTGAGAGATCGGGGTACCAATAATGCACTTTCCAAATTTAAACAGCTGCAGAAGAAAATAAGGGTGTCAAGTGTTGACTGTTAGACATTTCTGAATTGCTGAAGTTTTGAGGTAATGACACCATCGTCCAACAACTTTTTTATCATCATAATTTAATATTGGACAGACATGGCGTCAGAACTGCAAGACGTTGTATAATCGTTGGATGAATTTTTTAGCATTTATAAATAATAATAAAAAATGTATTGGTTATTTCTTAAACAAATAGGGAATAGCTTTTGTGTCTTTGTACTACGATAGAAACATGAATGACAGCAGAGAAACCGGAAAAATACCAGAAAACACTCAGCTACCATAACGGACTTTTCTGGTTGAAATTGACGTCAATCATGTTTCTATCACAGCCAGTGGCGTAGCCAGACCCGGACCCATCCTGGCCCAGGCCGTGAGTCAGCTACAAATATGGGCGTTTCCGAAAACGTATTTGGTTGGGAAGCGCCCATAATATTGGACAGACGTGGTGTCAGAACTGCAAGACGTTGTATAATCGTTGGATGAAGTTTTTAACATCAATACATAATAACAAAATATAAATAAATATAAATATAGATATATAACAAAGTGTGAAGACTGTGTTATCCCACGAAGCCGAATTGTGTGAGCGATTATACTGACAGAGACCTTGATAATTCTTGACAATAAAAATGCCGAATCAAAAAATCGTTTTTCGAACATCTTCAAGCAGCAACCAGCCAATTATTAGGCTACGTTTTCACTACAGCAAAAGTCTTCGGATTGACACAAAAATTGTATTCGGGTCCGTTGGTCGTTTAAACAGGGAAAATTCATCTGGGCTAATGGCATGCTCGTGTTACCAGTGCTTTCTTATCTAAGAATGGACGTAAATTCTGACAAATTTCTTTGAAAGTTAACCTGGACAAGCGAACAATTCCTCTCCATTCTTTGTTAATTGCAGCCTCTAATAAACACATTGTCTGGAGACATAAACGAGAAAAGTTTCTCCGGAGATTTAGATCTCCGTATACAAAATATCCAGGTTCTTTAATGGAAACCATTAAATCGCAAGAATCGTAAAAATCGTGTCGTAGCAGTCGTCGCGACCTTTGCGATTTAATGGAAACGTGAGTCGAAGTGACTCTTGCGACTCAAGCGACTAATCGCAAATATAGGATTATTGCGATTTTTGCGATTGCGATTCTTGCGATTGCGATTCTTGCGATTGTAACGATTTATTGGAAACCAGGCTTAAGATCGGGAAGGAAGGGAAATATACGAGCTGGTTGCATTGATAGGCAAGAGTGCTGCCCCGCAATTAAACCAGCGCATATTTGTAACCTTTGCTCTCCACTAATCCGAGTACCGTATTTCCTCTAATATACGCCGGGGGCGTGTATTAACTTTTGAAGAAATTTGGTGCGGCGTGTATTGGAGGGAGGCGTGTAAAAAAGGGAGGCGTCTATTTTGCAATCAAACTCTTAACAAGCTCTGGGGCAAAAGTATGACAATTTAAGTGTTCCACTACAAAGTTCGCATGCAAGGCTTCACATCTAAAAACAGGGCAAATTTAAAATGACTCTTGCTTTTATGAAGAATCAAATTACTACAATGGTAGCAGGCTCATTCTAGAGGCAAATCTTGAAAGTCACATAAATTGGTTCAAAATATTTAATATTCATCAAAGAAGGCTATACTTGGGGATCGTAAACAAAGAAACTTAGAAACTCTAAACTTAAAATTCAACATCCAAATCATCTTCGTCTTTATCTTCATCGAGAAGGTGAAAAGATTCTGCTGCTACTTTCCTGTCCGAATCGGTGATTTCAAACGGGTTTATCTGCAGCGATGTGTCATCAAGCATTGCTGTTTGGTTATTCAAAAAGGACAAACCAGCTGCGCAGGGTGAGCCTGATTTAAAGCAGTGAACTATCTCGTCTTCACTTCCATCTGTCTTGAGATTTAGACCACAGCTTTTGAAAGACTTCTGAATTAAATCTTCAGATAGGGCATCCCAAGATCCCAGAACCCATTCGACAACTTCGCGTCTTGGCGGTGACTTCATATTTCCACCAGCTGTGTATTCGTGAACACCATTACTTAGCCATTCGTCGTAACGATCAGTCAGATGTCCTTTGAATGGCTTATTCCATGAAACGTCTAGAGCTTGGATGTACTTTGTACAGCCCTCTGGGACCACAACAGAATCTACTTTGGCCATTTTGAGAGTCTTCCTCACTTCATTTGTTGCATGGCATTCGAACAAGTCCCATGCAAGCAAGCGACGACGAAATGCAAACTTTCCAATTACCGAGTTAACAAACTGTATAGTCAGTTCTTCGTTCATCCAGGCATTCGCTGATGAAGCAACACAGCAACGAGCTTTAAATTCGTCATTTAGCGCTTTCTCTCACGCTTAGCACCACCAAACACTATAAAAGGCTTCAATTTTGTGCCGTCGGCTTTGGCTGTCAAACAAACAGAAACTCTGACTTTCTCATTCCCCGTGGTTTTTAATGGAATTGCCTTTGTCCCAGTAACGTCAACTGTGTTCGGAGATACCATATCTGCCCAAACAGCAGTCTCATCCATGGCTATAATAGAGCTAGAATCGTAATTAAATTGAGCAGTTGTGGTTTTTCTTCGCAAGGAAAGGCAGTTTCTCCTCATAAATTTTTCAAGCCAATCACGACTGGCAACAAAACTTGTTTGAGCGGCAGGATCATTGCCAACGCTTTCATCGTGAATTGCTTTTGCTTTTCTCATAATAAGTTTGCGAGAAACTCTCAACATATTGGCACGACGCTCGTGAATCCAGTTTAAAACATCTTTCTCCAGATCTAAATTTGTTATTTTACTGCCTCCACCCTCGAGTCGCATCTTTTTTGCCCCACCAGATTTTTTCTTTATCTCAGATAGTGCTTCAAACTGTTGACGCCATTCTCTAACTCTTCTCTCGACCACGTTAAATTTCTTGGCAGCACTTCGTCCGGAATTAGCTTGCGCATACTTGACAACCGTCGTTTTAAACTCCACAGTGTACGCTCTTCTTTTGTCGCCTTGTGGGCAAGACGCTTTCCAATTTTTCTCCATTACCAGATCCTCCAAACTTCACCACTTAACAGTATAAAAGATGTTTTAAACACATTTTCAAGCAATATGATCTGGAGACGACACACGACGCTTTAGTGTGAACACATCACATATATGACACACGATTTCCGTTTGGTGCGAAATTAGCACTTCGAAGCCGCATTGTTTTATGACGGCAGACTTTCCTTTCTAGGCGTAGTTTTTAACAGAAAAAACCCACTTTATTGGCTTACAAATTCCTTTCTTTACACGATTACAAACGTCTGATCACCGACCCAACATGTCCTCCCCTTGTTCCCATAACAACGCTAATTTTATGCGGCCTAGCGCCAAGTCCCGCGCAGCCAACAAAACAGAATAATTTAAACATACTAGTTAATAACTCAGCGTTCAAAACACCCCCGCCCGTGGCGTGAACCAGGGGGGAACGTCACTCCTTCTCTTCTTGGTGTGCTTCAAGCAACGCGAACCCTCCGACTGGACGGATATAAGTCCCAGTTTTTGTCATAACTTCGGCTGATCTGACAAGTCCATCTGCACTTGCAATCGGTGCCACGACTCGACCAAGTCGCCATTGACCCCGTGGAACGTTATTCTCCACCATAAGCACGAGATCCCCACGTCGAAGATTTCTCTGTATAGTACGCCACTTACTGCGTTCAATCAAATTTGGGACATACTCCTTTCGCCATCTCTGCCAAAACTGATTTGCTAAAAACTGGCTATGACGCCATCGACGACGCAGTGACATATCTCGTTGGACGAACTTCCCAGGTGTCAGATTTGCGCTTGCGCGCCCATGCAAGAAGTGGTTGGGCGTCAAACAACTAGTGTCTGTGGGTGACGTACTGCTACCACCGTACACCAGAGGGCGGGAATTCAACAAGGACTCGACTTCCGCAATCACTGTGAGGAAAACTTCATCGACAGTTAAAACATTACCCATGATCACCTTCATTGCTCGTTTTGTGGACTTCACCAATGATTCCCACGCTCCACCAAACCAAGGCGCAGCCGGTGGGTTGAACTTCCATTCAACTCCTCGAGCACTGAGTTCGTCAGCAACACGTTTCTGATCAAGCTCACCTAACGCTTCACGCAATTCACGTTCTGCGCCAATAAAATTCGTCCCATTATCACTCAGGATACGCACTGGGTTTCCTCGGCGGTCTTGAAAGCGTCGAAGTGCCATGATGAATGAATCCGCCTCCAAACTATGGACCACTTCCAGATGTACAGCACGCATATGAAGGCATGTAAACAGGCAGATGTAACGCTTCTCAACTCGGTTGCGACCAACTCGGACGGAGAATGATCCAGCGTAATCCAAACCCACGTGTTGAAATGGCACACCAACACCAGAAAGACGTATGTCTGGCAGATCATTCATTTTCTGTGTCATTGGACGAACACGACGTCGGTGACACAACGGACATTTGACAGTGCAGTTCTTGACCTCCGAACGGCCGCGTAGAATCCAATATTCTTCTCGGATGTGGTTGAACACGTGTTCGACTCCGGCGTGGATCAACTTACGATGGTAGTCAATGACGATCAGGCGGGTAATATCATGGGTATGGTCCAATATTATCGGATGCTTCGTGTCCCATGGTAATTCCACTTTGTCAATGCGTCCTCCTACGCGTAGAACTCCACTTACTAACAGTGGATCAAGGCTGGCAATTCGGCTGTCACGCGAGACAGGAACACCTTTTGACAACGATTTGATTTCAGCTGAGAAACGATCTTGTTGTGCCCACTTGATCCAGTACAATTTCGCTTCATCCAATTCTTCGACTTCTAGAGCGTCAGTTTTTCGTTGATCTCTGTTACGTAAGTTGTGGCAAAACCGTAAAATCCAGGCTGTGACACGAATGAGCTTGAGTAAACTCGAGTAGCTTGCCGGATCAAATAGCTGGCTTACTTGAACTTGAGTTTTTAAGACCCTTTTCTTTAACTCAGCTTCGGCTGTTGACGGAGCAGAGCAGGACACATCATCGATTGGCCATTCTGACTTGTCACACCTTAAGAAGTCCGGTCCCGTCATCCACCATGACGCCCCTTGAATGTCTACCGCGCTTGCTCCTCTGGTCGCGATGTCTGCTACATTTATGTTCGTACGGACATGATGCCATTGTTCTGGATCACTTTCGGATATCACTTCTGCAACACGGTTGGCCACGAATGGTCGGAAGTTGCGTGGTTCACCATGGATCCACCAAATAACTGTGGTGGAATCTGTCAAATACGTTACATCGCGCATGCTCAGATCTAAATGTTCACAGATAGTCTTGGCCACACGTACAGCTAACTGACAGCCCATCAACTCTCCTCGTGGTATTGAGATAGTCTTCTATGGCATAAGGCGTGTCTTTGCCATTACCAGATGGCACACAATCTCCCCATCTGACAGTAAGGCACGTATGTAAGCGACAGCGGCACATGCTTCTTCGGACGCATCACAAAACACTATGAGTTCTTTCATTACTGTTTCAGAAGAGAGGCTGTAAATGTAACGTGGAACAGTAAAAGATCTTAGGGCAATCATCTCGGATTCCCATTTTGCCCACTCACTTGCAAGGTCAGCTGGTAAGGGCGTGTCCCAATCTAGGCCTCGTGACCATGCACGTTGCAGGATAATCTTTGCACGAACTGTAAATGGACTGGACCATCCAAGTGGATCATACAATCCAGCCAACTTTGCAAGGACGCCCCTTTTTGTGGACTGTGCGGGTGGACGGTCAAGGTGTGCGTAGGCGAGACCTAATGTGTCTGACTGTGGATCCCATCTTATTCCCAGTGCTCGTCCTGATGGCAGTTCACCTTGCTCTAGGACCTCATTTGAAATGGCTCGATCGGCTTCAGGGATTGTTGACAACACATCAGGTGATGATGAAAGCCATTTACGCATGGGGAACCCACCCTTTGACATAAGGGCGGTGACATCAACTCGCATAGTCACTGCTTGTGGCACGCTGACACAGGAGGTGTAGAAGTCATCCACAAAGATGTTGCGTCGGACTGCAGCAGCCGCTTCTGGCCATCGTTGTTTGTTGTCTTCAGTCGTACGAATGACTGCAAAATTTGCCTCGCATGGCGACGACTTGTCACCGAAAACTAAGCAGTTCATTTCATAAACATCAGGCGGTCTTGTCAAATCCATGTCTCGCCATAAATATTGGTGATATTTACGATCTTCTTCTTTCAGACGAACATGGCAGAACATATCTGAGACGTCCCCCGCAAGTGCAATTGGTTGTTCACGAAACCGCAACAAGATACCAGGAAGATCATTATGGAGGCTTGGCCCTGCCTCAAGGCAATCGTTGAGGCAGACACCTTCATGCTGTGCAGCAGAGTCAAAGACAACTCGTGGCAGTGGTTTGTGAGGGCTTATTACAGGGTGATGTGGCAGCAGCCATCGTTCTCCGTTCACAACATGCTCTTCAGGAGCTAACTTGCGGGCAAACCCTTTCTCTACATATGCATTAATAGCCTGGCAATATCCTTCGGCTAGTTTGGGATCTTTCTGTAGACGTCGTTCTACAGACTTTAAACGACACAGAGCTGTCTGAAAATTGTCAGGTAATAATGGTCTCTCAGTCTTCCAAAGCAACCCCAGTTCGTACCCTGACTCAACTTTACGACATGTTTTGTTCATAGTTTCAATAGCATGCTGTTCACTTCGTGTATACTGTGTAGTAGCTTCGTTTTGAACTCCAAAAGCATCAATCTCCCAGAATTTTCGCAACTGATGGTTAGCGTCCTTCTCTTCTTCCACAACTTGCACACGTAAGACACGCTTTCTGGAACTCTCCATGGTTGGTACAGGACCAGCAACAACCCAACCAAGTAGCGTCTGCTCAGCATACGGTTCACCACACTTGCCATGCCTAACATCCAATGGTGCCATCAAGAATGCAGCATCAAGGCCAAGTAACACATCAACTTTCATTTCACCCATCGACTCAATGGGAACATCACGCAAGTGTTCATATCGCTTCTTTATTTCTGTCCAGTCAACAACTTGCACTGGCTCGCAAATGTTTTTCATAGTCCATGCATGCACAACATCCTTTGTAATTGATGTTGCAAATGGAAGACGAACACATTGTGACTTGAGAGTGGTACGGATTCCACCGACGGCATCAACAGTGAGATTCTGCTTTTGACCTTGGACCCCTAACTGTTTGGCAAACCCAGTCCTAATCAAGCTTGTTTCACTACCAGAATCTAAGAGTACAGTCCCC